>CM062817.1:1708527195-1708589642 GCA_031772625.1 Pinus tabuliformis
CATGAAGCATATTATACTAGTCCTTTTTTTTTAATGTTTTCCCTCAATCTTCCCCTTTGAATTCAATGCAAAAGATGTTAAATGTTCCCCCTAAAACTATTCTCCTCCTATGATTAATCCATTCCCTTGGAATTTTCAGCTCCCCTTATGCAAATCTCTTTTGTTTATTTATCCCTATAATATGGTGAAATACCTTCCATCCCTATGGAGAAGATTTAATTGAGAGAGGAGACAAAAATTACTCCCAATCTATGCCTTAGCTATTCAAATGGTTCTCATGCTATGGATTTGGTGAAGATATCAACAACTTGATCCTTTGTGGGAACATACTCTAGTGTCTCAACTTGAGTTGCAACATGTCTTATGAGAAAGTGGTACTTGATAGGAATATTTTTTGTTTTTGGGTGCATAATAATATTTTTAGATATGTTAATGGAAGTTGTGTTATCACAGATAATAAGAATAGTATCTCCATTAATTACCTTCATATTCTATAATTTTTTCTTCATCCACAAAATTTGAGTGCAGTTAGAGGTTACTGCAATGTACTCAACCTCAACAATAGAGAGACAGAAGTATTTATGTTTATTTCTTGCTCAATAATGCAACTAGGCGTTCTCCAAAAAAGAAAGCACCTCCACTTGTGCTTTTCCTGTCATCTACATTTCCTACCCAATCTACATATGTATATGTTATCAATAAGTAGTTTTATATTTGGGATACCATGATCCATAATCTATAGTGGCTCTCAAATATCTGAGATTTATTTTTTCTACTAGGAGATGACTTTGTTTGGGGGTTAATTGAAATCTTCATACAACACCAACGGATTGCATAATATTGGGACTTGAAGCTATTAAATATAAGAAGTTTCCAATAAGTGGCATGTACAATGTCTAATCTACATCAGATGACTCATAATATTTGTTTAATTTTCATCCAGTGACCATCGGAGTACTAACTAGTGAGCATTATTCCATTCCAAATTTAGTCAACACTTCTTTGAGGCACTTGAATTGAGAGATAAATAGTCCTCGTTGATTGTGTAATTTGTAAACCAAGGATATATGAGAGTTCTCCAAGCATAGACATTTCAAATTCAACCTTCATATCAACTGCAAACTATTGACTAATATCATATACATCACGACCAAAAATAATATCGTCAACATAAACAACAACAATTAAAAGTTTTTATTTGTCAGATTTGATATATAAGTTGTTTTTCATTGTGTCTCTTTTTAATCCACAATGTAGAAGATATTTATCTAATTTGGAATACCATGGGTTGGGTGCTTATTTAAGACCATATAATTCCTTCTTCAACCTGCATACATAATTAGAATTATCTCAGAATTGAAAACCTTTAGGTTGTTCAATGTAAACCTCTTCTTATATTTCACCATTCAAGAAAGTTGATTTTACATCCATATGATATATCTTGAACTTTTTGTGACTAACAAATGGAAATAACATTATAGTAGCCTCTAATCTTGCACCAAGAGCAAAGATTTCATCAAAATACAATCCTTGAACTTTAACATAACCTTTGCATACTAACACGACCTTGTTTCTTACCACTTGCCCATCCACATTCAATGTATTCCTGAAGACCCATTTTGTGCCAATGACATTCTTGTATGTTGGTCTTAGAACCAATTCCCAATTCTGATTCTTCTCAGTTTGATCTATCTCTTCTTTGATGGCTATTAGCCAATTATTATCTTGGATAGTCTGAGAAAAATATTTTTCACTCAATCATGGATAACAAAGCCATATGTGCTCGATTAGGGGGATTCATGACTCTTCTTCTAGTTTTAAATTCTACATCCAAGTCACCTACAATCTGATTATTAGGATGATGCTTTTGAACATACCTTGAGGGATGTTTTGGTTGGGGACTTTCTGAATCTTCATTCACTTCTTCCTCAAATTGTTCATCATCATCTTCATGGATGACCTATTCCATTGAGCTTATATTTTTTGTTTTTTGTTTTTTTGTTTTTTTTGTTTTTTGTTTTTTTGTTTTGTTTTGTTTTTTGTTTTGTTTTGTTTTGTTTTTTTGTTTTGTTTTGTTTTGTTTTAAAGAGGAGTATACTCGTTCACTTTGATATCAATGCAATCCACTACTTTTCTTGAATTTATATTGTAACACTTGTAACCCTTGTTTTTATGTGAATACTCAAGAAATATTCCATCATATGCTCTAGCATCAAACTTACCAATCTTCTCATCATTATTCTTGATGTAGCACCTACTGCCAAATATCTTGAAGTGCTTGATTGTTGTTAACCTCCCATACGATAGTTCATATGGATTTTTTTCATTGTTTGACCTGAAGTGTGCTTTATTTAAAATAAAAATTGTTGTATGAATTGCTTCAGTCCAAAGCATCTATGAAATATTTCTCTCCTCCATCATTGCTCTTGTCAATTGTTGTACCGACCGATTGGCCCTTTCATCCACACCATTTTATTGTGGAGTTTCAACAATGGTAAACTAACTTTTAATATCATGCTTCTTACAATATTCATAAAATGTTATGCACTTTATCTTACATCAGTTTCATTTTAGCCATAACTTCACAAACTTTAAACTTCTCAAAATATTTTGATTTTCTAAAAAATGAAACCAAAATTAGCCTACTGTAATCATCAGTGATCAACATAAAATACAACTTACTTATTGGTGTCTATGTATTCAAGGACCTCATAAATCCATTTGAAATAACTATAATGACCTAATGGTAGAATTTTATTTATATTTGAAGTGCACACAAATTTGTTTTCCAATCGGGCACAATTTACAATTTGTTGATGATCATGAATGGATTCATGGGATGAATAGCCTTATACTAACATCTTATTGCAAGATTTATTTACTTGCTATAGTGTTGGAGTTTCACTAGTGAAATGGGGTACAATGAATTCAATGGCCACTATGTAATGTTTTTCATCTTATGATGATTGGATGTTAAAAGGATAATTCAGTCTCATCATGAGTTGTTGTAAACTTGTTTTTTCAACCCTGATGGTGTTGAGAAATCTAGGGAATCAAGTATTAGGTGATTTATTTTCAATTAGTAACTTCTTGTGAGTGCTTTTTACAACTTTAGAGTAGGATCTCCTTTTCTTAAGTTATTAGTGTTCTTTTTCATCAAACAACTACCAATGCATGAACATAAATAGACAAGAGACACCTAATGTAGGTTATGAGCTAGGGCCAAAACCTCTCTCTCTTTGAGAGAATAAACCTACACAAATTCTTCTTATAGAGATTCGAATTGCTGAATACCAAGACCAATACCCTTGACCTATTTTCCACTCGAAGACCAAGACTCTAGTTCTCTTGACTGTCAATCTTCTGCTCTTTTCTTCGTCTTGACTTCTCTTCTACTTCGACCTCCTTAGCACCAAGATATCATCATCACATATACTTTGTCACTTACATGACACCTATATCTATTTACTGGTTGTGACCCTTTCTCTATGGTAGTATAAATAATTGTGTTATACTGAACTATAATGTTATCAAAGATGTGAGGCATCAAATCCTTCTCACTGTGGTGGCATCAAATTGTAATAATACTGAATTGTGAGACCTTCAAACTCTTCTGGTTGTGGTAGCTCTGAACTATGGTAACACCGAATTTGTCACTGTAATTGTTATCTGAATCTCAAAGGTAAATCTGAACTCCTTGACTGTGAGATAACATTGAAATTATCTCTGCAATCTTGTATCCTTATCCAAGCTCCTTTAGCGAACTTTCCCCTGCAATCCTATACCTTATTCGATCTTCTTCACCGAATTGATATCCGAACTTGTCACTTAACTGTCCACCCGAAATTTCAGAGAGATATCCAAACTTTTCTTCTGTGGAAATGTGAAGACCCTTCACACATATATATAGTGGTTTGTCTATATAAATAAGCCAACATGTGTATATGAATAGGTGTGTCTCCATAAGGTGAAGTCGATATGAGTTCTTCATTTCATCTAGAGGCCAACTTGAAGAGGAGAACTTGTGTTTGTCTTTTGAGGGCTAATAGACCATTCTATTGACTCATATACATTTGTAGCATGCCCAAGAAGGGTTCTTCATACATGACATTGACTCTCTTTGACTTTTATGACTAGATGACAAATCCTAAAGGCTCACAATGGGAGCCATCTAAAAATAAAATCCTTGCTCATGAAACCCATGAGTCAAGCATACAATCATTTTATTTTTCTTCTTTACATCAATTACATAAAAATCACAATTACACATGTCATTATGAAGACTGAACCTAGTTACACTTTCCAACACTCCCTCTTAACTAGGGAGGTATTCATAATGGTACTTGGTCATTCTTAATTTGAAAGATTTCTCATAAGAAGAATCTGATTGCTAAACCATTTGTATAGCATCATATCAACCAACATTGTCACGTAGCAAGGCCTTGACTAACAACTCTATATCTCCACAAGATCTGAGCTCAATGTTGATGAGACAAATGATTTATAGACACCCTTATCATTGTCTCCCCTGGAACATACTCCACCTAGGTTCTTAGGGTGTGTTCCGCCAGGACTATCCTTAACTTGGATTCCCAATCCTCAAATAATATCGGTCCTCTACGACTACTCTTATTTTGGATTCCCTATCTCATTCTCATAAGAAGAATTTGATTGGTAACCCATTTGTATAGCATCATATCAACCAACATTGTCACGTAGCAAGGCCTTGACTAACAACTCTGAGCTCAATGTTGACGAGACCAATGATTTATAGACACCCTTATCATTGTCTCCCCTGGAACACACCCCACCTGGGTTCTTAGGGTGTGTTCCGCCCTGACTATTCTTATCTTGGATTCCCAATCCTCAAATAATATCGGTCCTCTACGACTACTCTTATCTTGGATTCCCTATCTCATCCTCAAAGAGCATCAGATGCCAGATGATTACCCAATCCTCCATCATGTTTTCCCAAGTGAAGACCAAAATGATGTGTCTATCTCTCCCTCTTAATTAGGGAGGAAATATCTATTCCAATAAAGGAATGTACTCATTCCTACAGAAGGAATTTACTAAAGCTCCCTCTTGGCTTAGGAATTTCCAAGTTTCTTCCAAGTGAGAAACTTGCTTCCAGGCTACCTCTTAATTAGGGACCTATAGAATCTCCTCAGGTGGAGATGAAAAGACAACCAACTGTTTGAAGATATCCTTCCTTTGATGTTATCAATTTCTTTGTCAATGAGTCTTCATATTTTGGGACTTCTTCATAGGGCACAAACCATCCATCACTTTCATCTAGGAGTTAGTCATGTCATCATTCCTTGCATCAGAAAGCAATCCATCAATCTATATCTTGCCTTGCTTCATGTCATGCTACCTTCATCATGCTATCTTATTCAGAGGGATGTTACATCCTTCTACATGGTCCTCTTGGAATAAATCCACAATTCTTCCCTTGAGAGTCTTGCATATGCCCATCTAGATATTTGTTCAAAAATAAGAAATGAACACTTAAATCGAAATTACCTTTGTGATGGTATTTCATCATGACATCTTCATGTTAGAATCAACATCTTGAATACATGATGACACATCTCCTAAAGATATATATTGTCAAGGGTCTCCATCTTTTCCAGACTTCCATAAGAGTCATCATATCTTTCTGGGAGATATCATAGTCAAATATTTCAGTTCTAGGATGTTAAATGCCTTCTCCCATGGTTGCATAGTCTGAGATCTCTTCCTTTCTTTCTTTACACATGACATTCTCATGAACTTATAATCACATTTCTTCCAATTACCGTCAATCACCTCATATTCCATATGAGGACATATTATGTTGATTTCTTCTAGTGTAACCCATGCCTTCCTGCATCCTTTCATAGGAGGATATTCCTTTCCTTCGATCATGCTTCTCAAGATAGAGCCGTGATCCATGTTATCTGCAACCATATTGTTGGTGTCAGTGTCTTCACACTGCCATCAGTGATCAAAATTCACTCTTTTGCATTCATATTAGGAGTCCCATTATGATGAGTTGCATTCCATTAGGTCATGGATCAACTGATGGTAGGGTACATTTCAGTTTTTCCCTCATGACACATATTTGCTGACCTCTTTTCACGTGTGATTCAGTCAATGGTTCAGGTTCAGGTTCATTTTCAGTACATTTCATCAATTTGGTTTTAGGTCTCAGGGTTCCAGTTTCATTAGGCATTAGGGTTTTACCATAGTCAAATTTTCAGTAACTATTGACTAATAATGGTCAACAGACACATGAGGATGACAATAATCATAAAAAAAGTTTTAATCTCATAATTTGTAAACTTAATAATTTTTTCACCTCAAAACCAGTTTGAGGTGAAAACAGAACATTAGTATATCATTTGTAACTTTCATGTAATTTTATTATTTCTCATATGTAATTAATAGTTTCATGCTGCTCCTGGTCACCTGCTGGTATTTCCAAGAACATGCCACTGCAAAAGTCAAAGAAGTCAAAGCATTAGTTCACCTATTTCAAGCAAAAAATCAAGCATCCAAAACACAAAGTATTTGAAAAGGAAAATAGACATTAGAAAGTGGGTTTTGAAGAATGAAAAATAAAAAGTTGCCAAGCCATATAAAGGTCATCCCTCTCTTAAGTTATTTCATTGTTTGAGTTGAGTTCCATGAGGAAAAACACGATTTTGGAGTGTTATTGAGCAAAGGGAGTGAAATCACCGTGTTTGTGGAGAAATCTGTCTAGCGCTACGCACCAAAGTTCAGCACTACGCATAGAATTGGCGCTACACACCTGGGTTTTTCATGCAGTGTAATTTTGAACTGGCGCTACACACCAAACCAGCGCTACGCACCTGGGAGAGTGCACTACGCACCTGGCAGTTGAGCTCTAGATTGTTGCAAATTGCATCAAATCACCTCAAAACTTCTCCATTGCCTCTTTGCAAGTAAGTAACACCACCATTCTTGCTGAAAAGAATTGTTGCATCAGTCTTTGGTGGTTTTGTCTCTCAAAAACATCAAACCCTAATTGTCACTAAATTGTCTCATATATTGTAAAAAGCTCACTCATTACTGCTGTCCTATATCACCTTTTTACTGTTTCCCTAAACCCCATCCTCCCATATATAATTCCCAAGACATCATTCCCTAAAATTTTCCCTAATCCCCAAACCCTATACACATACATCCCAAACCCTACACTATTCACTAAGCCAACCCACTCCCTACATCCCTTTCCTACTCTTTTTCACCCTCACCTATTTCCTTATTCAAATCTCTTCATACTCATCTTACCTTCATTCACCAATTCACCACACTTCATTCAATACAAGAGAAAGAACTATACAACAATGGAGAGGGACAATGAGTATGAATTGGAAGAAGAAACCCTTAGTGACAGTTCCAGGGAGAGAGACACACAGGGCAGGAAGCCTCATGGAGGAAAACATATCAGAGAGGAGCCTACTAGTTTGAGGGAGCTGCAACCCTGTCCTTTTTCCATTTCTTGTTTTAGACATCAGTCATGTTTTAGCTTCTGTGAAATGGTGGAAAGGGTTAAATCTCATCATGAATTAGCAAGTTTGTTTGTGACACATTTGGAGAACAATGAGGTAAACCTTGCTAGAGTTACATTCACTTTGTCACGAACTGTCATTTCAGAGGCTACAAGTATTCCAAATGTAGGTGAAAAGTGGAACAAAGGTTAGGACATTGACAGGGAGTACTATGAGCCTTACATCAAGGCTAAATATCATAACAAACTCAACAGATTATTCCCCTTTAAATTCTTGGAAGACAGGTTTACTCCATTGATGAAGATCATCATCAAGTACTTCACTTGTGAAGGTAGGTTCTCCAGACTGTATGCCTACCACATAAGACTATTGATGCATTTCACTAGGGTGAGAATGATGAATATCCCATACGTCATGTTCAAAAACATTGAGAAGATGGCATTCATTGTAAAGAAGAAATCATACCCCCAACAGTTAACTAGCATCTACCACTACTCTTTGATTAAAATCTTTTTTTGCATCAGCTGAACCTTCTTAACATGCCATGGGAAACTTTCATTTCTCATGAAATGTTCAAAGGCCCTCAAGTGTTTTCATCAGTGCCTCATGAAGAAGGTGGACCTTCAGGACATGAAAAGGTCCAAGAGATTGAAACTGTTGGAGTGCCAGTATTTGTGACATATGAGAGGGGCACTAAGAAACTTTTTGTAGCTGCCAAGCAAGTATTATCTCCACAAGGTGTGGAAGGGGTCTCACCTTCATCTTCAAGCGACAGGCAAATGCTATATCTACAATGAGTGGAAGGGGCTTTGCCTTCTTCTTTAGCTAAATAGGTACATGTTAGGCATCAACACAAGGGCAAAGGTAAAGGTAAGAAAAAGATGCATGAGAAGGATCCTAGTGATGGGCAAGAGAGAGATTTTGACCTTGTTGATCATGAGGAGGCACAAGGAGTTGATGTCATTGACTTGGATGCTCAAGATCCAAAGACTGTCAAAGACATGATTATTAAAGAATAAGAGGCTGAGATAAAATCCTTGTTTGACAATTTAGAGAGGGCTAAGTGGGTCATCAAATATCTAGAGCAAGAAAACAAACAATTGACTGACAAGAAAGTCCTCATGGAGTTGCAAATGATCAAGGAGAACAGACAAAAGGCTAAGAAGGCAAAGGTCAAGTTGACCTCCATTGAGCAAGAGATTGAGAATGACCGGGAAACTTGGCTTGAAAGGGTCAACATACACCTTGAGGGGCTGCTTGAGAAGGCCAATAGAGACAAGAATATTCTTTGCCACATGGCCTACCACTATATGACCCGGAACAAAATATGCAACATAAGGATGAGGAAGCTTAAGGCTAGGTTGAGGAAGGCCTTAAGAAGAAAAAAGGAGAAATACAAGCTCAAAATCTTGGCTGAAGTCTCACTAGCCCATCAAAGCAACTAATGGTGGTGCCTTGTGCCAAATCTGGGCAAGTTTTGGTAAGTTTTTGTTATTTTGAAATTTTACAACACAAAAAATTGCCCTAGGTGCGTAGCGCCACCGACGCTATGCTTTTCACTGGGAGACTTTATTGAAAAATGGTTTGCATATTTGGATTCAACATGATGAGAACATCAATCCCTGAAAGTTTCAGCAATTTTGGAGCAAAACTTGGTCACCTAAAGGTCAAAAAACCATCAAAAAATGACCTCTTTGCCTCTTTTTGGACACACAGAAGTAGCCTTTGGAGATTCCACTTTTGAGGGGGCAAATGACCTCCAAATGAAAAACTTCAAGATGTTCCAGAAACTAAACAGGAAGACCTTTCCCATGAGCTATCTTGGGCTCAATTTGGCTAAGGGAAAGGCCTCCAAAATCAGCTGAGAAGTGGCGCTACGCACCTGGCCAGTGGCGCTACGCATAGAGCTAGTTTGCTCAAAAATCCAAATTTCGCCTAGTTTTTCTACAAGTTGACTTTTTCTCCCATCATGGATGAATTTATGATTGTAAAATAATGCTATACGATGTAAATGTAATTGTAAAATGACTTTAGAGGGTAGATTCATCATTTTGAGGTGGTTTGGGGGTAATTGAATCAGTTTCCATGGTTTTAGAGGCAAGCTATTCCACTGCCTATATTCCTACTCCTTGTTGGGAAATGGTTGTAACAATCCCTTATCTCTTGGATTCGACCATTGATGGCTAGCATAGGTGGTTTTTATGTCTATATTATGTATTTTTTCAGTCATTAGCAAAGGTTCGACTCTCTTGGATGCTCTAAGCTACATTGTACATTCTTACAACAGTTTGGCAAGGAAATAAACCAGGATTTGCAACTATTTTTGTGGGATACTTGTGGTAAAGTGTTTTTGCATAGTTTCTTCTTTTGTCATTATTTTTTCTCATGTGTTATGTGTGCCAAAATCTAATTCATTCTTCTAAACTAAATGAAATCAAGATAGATAGGTAGAATACATTGGTAACAATTCTCTGCCTTGGGAATACATTTAGTTTTTGATGATTTCAGCTGTTTGAAGAGGACTCATGATCTTTGCATGCCCTCCTCAGTTCTTCACCAGTCTTAGACCTCCCATCTCATTCAATTCCAAGTGCCAAAACACTAACCTACCTTGCCCCATAGAACACCCTGCATCCCGACTTCATTTCCCGGACCCAAAACTACCTGCTCCATTTAATCCAGCAACAAAACTAAAAAAATCAATCAAAAACCCTGGAGCTACTATCTAGCCTAAAATTCATATTTTATTCAATCATCTCAACTGGGATAGACAAGGAGAGAGCCCTCTCTTGACCTGGTAGGGCTAGCTACCAGGTTAAGCTTGGTTTGTGGTTATCCTAGGATTGCCTCCCTTCAGCCTGAGGTTGATCTAGGCTCTAACACATATGACACGACTTTATAGTATTGAATACATGCATACATACCTCATTTACCTTTAGGTAATATAGGCTTCTTTCAACAACTCCCTTTATTGAAAAGAGCTTCAACTCCTTGATTTGCTTCATCTCTTATGTCATCATAACATCATCCCATGAATTCCACAAGTCGGAGTTCTTGATGAAACACTTGCTTCCTCTCTAGATCAATGAACCTTTCGATGAGGATTCCACTAGAGAATCTTGAGGATCTTGCATATCCCTATCTTGCAGATGTTTCCTGATGTATGATGAGACTTGTCCTAGGTGACTTCTTCCTTTTTCCCATAAGTGTCACTTGAGCTTCCAATGAGGTTCCCAAGAGCTATATCCTTCATAGTTGATTGTCATAAACATCCTTCATGTTTCCTATGGTGATGTCATGAGCTCTTACTTCTAATTCTTTCCCTCTTCCTTGGACTTCCTTTTTTCAACTTCCTCCACTTCTTCCATGAAGTGGACTTCTTCTCTATCTTCCTTCATATTTCCCTTCTTGAGCTTAGGACAATATTTCTTGTAATTGTCATAGCATTGAATCTTAGCTATGTTATTCTTTCCTTTCGACAAATGTCTGAGTATTTTTTTCCCTCAACCTGTCTTCTTCTATCTTGTATAAACATCGTAAGTTCTTGAATGGGATAAATTTCTTATCCTCATAGACATTTGTTACCTTGTTCATCAATTAGTGCATTTAGAACAATGAGTATTATCTCCTTATCCGATATCATCTCTCCCAGATCTTGTAGTTGAGATCTTATGAAGATATCCCTTCATCATTTGATAACTTCAATTTGTGTAGATCAGATCTAAGTGACATGATCTCCCTTATCACATCTTCAGAGAATAGTTCTACCAGCTTATCATATATCTCTTTTGATGTCTCCAATCCTACTATATAGGGGGTGAGGGGACCTTTGATTGATTTCATAAGAATCCCTTGAGCCCTTTGATCCATTTTTGTGTATTCAGATAGTGCTTGACCTTCAAATGGTTTGGATACTTTTCCATTGATATGATCAATGGCTTCACTTTCTTCTATGATTATGTTTATCCTCCTTTTCGATGCAAGGAAGTTCGATGACCCAAATCACTTATATATCTCCTTGCAAAACTAAGTCATTTTACTAGATTAGATTATATAATAAAAGATACTTACTTGACAAGTGAAGATGAAATCTTCAACTTGATCCCTTTGATGGTGGTTGACGAAGATGTATTGGTGCCCCTTTTGGATGATCTTCTTCCAAATGAAATCCCTTCTTCAATAAAAGGAGATTGGCCCTTTTATGATGACAACGGATTTTTGATCTAGCTCCCTTTGTTGATTGTGATCGATGAGGATGTCTTGATGCTTCCTGGGATGATCTTCTTTAAGGATAATGGAGGGTTCCTTGCTTCAATGAGAGGGAACTTTCCTTATAGTCTTTTGAAGATGATGACAATGCCTTTAGCCTTCTTTAGATAACTAGCCTTCAAGATACTTCAAATTCTTCGATGATAAATGAGTGCAGATCCATAAATTCTTCAGGGTTTCAACTTTCTCCAACATGATGTGATATTTGTCCTTGAAATGATTCTCTTGTATGAATATACTTCTAGCTGCCTTGATTCAACTTGATGAGGACCTTTGTGGCATTTTGATGATGACTAGAGGATCAATTTTTTGTTGTTGGTGTAGACTTCTTCTTCGGTCTAGGGTTTGATACTTCGATGTAGATCTCGACTTCACTTTGATATCATTTGACTTGCTTTGATTCCTTTCTTGAAACTCGATCCTTGAGTGTCCCTTGATGAGATGCCCTTCCTTGACTTAGTCAGCTTAGCTCTGATACCATGTTGAGAAATCTAGGGCATCAAGTATTAGGTGCTTTCTCTTCAATTAGTAACTACATGTGAGTTCTTTTTACAACTTTAGATTAGGACCTTATTTTCTTAAGTTATTAGTGTTATTTTCCATCAAAAAAGTACCAATGCATGAACATAAATAGACAAGAAACACATAATGTAGGTTATGAGTCAGGGCCAAAACCTCTCACTCGCTGAGAGGAAAACACACACAAATTCTTCTTATAGAGATTCCAATTGATGAATCCCAAGACCAAGACCCTTGAACTATTTTCCAGTCCAAGACCAAGATACTAGTTCTATTGACTGTCAATCTTCTGCTCTTTTCTTCTTCTTGACTTCTCTTCCACTTCGACCTTCTTAGCATCGAGATATAATCATCACCGAGACTTTGTCACTGACATGACACCGAGATCTCTTTATCGGCTGTGACGTTTTCTTTGTGGTAGTATAAAGACTTTCTCACTGTGTAATACTGAATTATCATGGTACAAAAGTTGTGAGACATCAAACCCTTTTCACTGTGGTAGCATCAAACTGCAATGATACTAAATTATCAAACCTTCAAACTCTTCTTCATGTGGTAGCTCCAAACTATGGTAACATAGAATTTGTCTCTGTAATTGTTATCTGAATCTCCAAGGTAAACCCAAACTCATTGACTATGAGATAACATCGAATTTATCTCTGCAATCCTCTATCCTTATCTGAGCTCCTTGAACGAACTTGCCTTTGCAATCCTATACCTTATCCGAGCTTCTTCACCGAACTGATATCCAAACTTGTCACTTAACTGTCCACCCAAAATTTTAGAGAGATATCCAAAATTTTCTTCTATGGAAATGCGAAGACCTTTCACACACACACACACAAACACACATATATATATATATATATAGTGGTTTGTCTATATAAATAAGCCAACATGTGTATATGAATAGGTGTGTCTCCATAATGTGAAGTCAACATGAGTTCTTCACTTCATCTAGAGGCCGACTTGAAGAGGAGAACTTGTGCTTGTCTTTGGAGGTCTACTAGACCATTCTATTGACTCATATACATTTGTAACATGCCTAACAAGGGTTATTCATACATGACATTGACTCTCTTTTACTTTTATGACAGATGAAAAATCCTAAAGGCTCACAATGGGAGCCATCTAAAAATAAAATCCTTGCTCATGAAACCCACGAGTCAAGCATACAATCAATTTATTTTTCTTCCTTACATCAATTACATAAAAATCACAATTACAAATGTCATTATGAAGACCGAACCTAGTTACATTTTTCAACAGATGGTTGCACTCTTTCTACTTGAATTTGGGTATATGTAGGTGATGTTGAAGCCTTGATTCAACTGGCGAGGTTGATGTAGTAAAGGATAGTAAGTTTCTTGTTTGTTAGATATTTGTTCCTACTCTTTGTCCCTAGGAAATAAATGAACTTGTAAGTGTTATGGTTTTGACTTCATACTAATGAGTATTATTAGCCAAGATTTGCATCTGATTCCCCAAAAATTTATTGTCAAGGGAGTGCTAGAAACAACACTTGAAAAGATTAAGAAAGCCTAGAAAAATCGTGAAGGAAAATGGCCTTTGTAATTCTATTCAAAACAATGAAAAAAAGTCAAAAACTTAAAATATGTGATCCCACAGGTCGAACTTCAAGCAGGTCAGGAGGTCTATCAGGCAGGCCAGACCTCGACCTAACCTTGACCTAGCATATTGTCACACTAAGAGGGGGAGGGCCAACCTTGACTTAGGTTGGAGGTCGAGGGTCGAGCAAAGAAATGAAAATAAAATATGTGTGCTAGTGTATATGGCCAACTTCTGACTAGTTGTTTAGTCTGCCCACCACATGGCCTATCCACAGTGGTGGCGCCTCCCAGTCACCTACGATGTGGGCCACTGAGTGGTTTCCACGTGGGGGATAAGGTGATGTGGCAAGGTGAGTACATGCCTATCTTCAAGAGGGAATAACTCTCAATCTGTAATTTGGATTGAGGAAAAATTTATATTGTTGGAATTGTCTCGACGAGATGGACATAATGACGATGTATAATTTAATTTTTTAAAAATATGAAAAAATCGAAATTTTTAGGTGTCATTCCCATAATTGTACCTTGGGAGTTGGATTTGCGTAGTGATGACCTCCTTCTAACTCTGGTGGGGTTATGGGGTTCGGATGGGGTGTTTCACAATAACTGCCTTGATTTTGTGCATACAACATTGGATCATAATTTTCTTTCTTTTTCTTCCACAATTTGGATTGTTCTTTTTCTTTCCTGATCTTAGTGGCTCGTCTAAAATTTTTGATTTTGCATTCAGTTGCCTTATGCCCATAGTTCTGACAATCATAACGTTCCATCATTTAGGTTGATGGAGAAAATGAATTGTTGTTCCTGGGTATATTTCTCTTTAAACCAACAAATCTATTAATTGACTTATACTTCTATGATTTCTTATTTTTCCTATAGGTTAAATTTACTCTACAGTTGGTAGATTTGTAACCATAATTTGTGCATATAAAACAATAGCCATAAAAAATATCTTCATACCTAGGAGAAACTTGACTATTGAAGTTTTGTTGACTTCTTTTTTGAGGTACAACATATCTTTGTTGGAATTGTGCTTGAGCATCGTGGTTGTAGCTTGCATTTGCTTGTTGCTATTGATTTATACATTTATTTCTCTTTAGAGTGTTGTATGTATTTTTGCATTTTTTTTGTCCTTGAAATTGTTTATTGGTTGCTTCATTATTTTCTCTCTGCTGCTAAGTTGTATTTTCTCTCATTGTTAAGTTGTTTGGTCATTTGATTGTATTGGCAAAGCTAATAGGCTTCTTTCCTTTAAGTGTCATTGAACTTGATTATCCTTCATATCCCAAGACAATCTTGATATGAGGGGATCTTTAAACACTTATAATTTCTTTCAAATTGTTGGACCCTTGATAAATTTTTGAGTTATATTCATTTGTGTTTTAGTTTTGTCTAACTCTTTGGTAAGAGTGACAACCTCCTCTTCAAGCTTTTTGCATTCCTTCTATTTTTCTTTGAGTTGCTCTTGCAAAGTATGTTGGCATTGTAGTGTTTACATTGATATAGACCAATGATTATCCTTGTAATCGTGTTTTTATGCCTTGTATTGGTCCAATGTATGTTCTCCTATGAGCGTTACAGTGTCTTAAGGGTTGTCCTGAAGCTAAGTTGCAAACTAGTGGAAGAAGGCTACAAACATCCGGTGATATATTGGTAATGTAGGTGAAAAATCATGAAAAATGAATTATAACACAAGTAGGAGCCTCTATAGGGTGCATTACAATGCACTTCCTGATGTAAGAGGAGTGCTACTCCCTGTAGGTGGAATTTCCCAACTTGTGTGCGCTTTCAAGTCAATTCCAAGGGCACTCTCCATGGTATTTGCACATGGTATTTGTTGTTTAGAGTTGATTTGAGTTGGTATTCATCTAGAATATGGTTAAAGTTGAAAATAAGTCTCTCATTGAATGAAAATGATGGAGGATCAAGTCAAGGTGCAAAATACCAAAGTATCAACAAGAGCGATTGGCTGTCCATTTATGTGTGTGATTATTGCTTGATCACTTCAATTATTTTATTTATAGTAGAAAGATTCATGTTGGATAGGTTGGTTCCTTTGTGAGAGTAATTCATTGGATATATTTTAGAATCAATGGTGATAGGAGAGAGGTAGCCATAGTAGATTGTTGGAGGAGATCAGATTTATTGCAAATTTTCATGTGCATGCTTCAACAATAGTTTGATGTAAGTTTATGAAGGCATTTGATGGAGGAGATTGTTGCTACCTTGGAGATTGGATTTTAGCATGTTTTCTATGGAATTATTGTATTGCTAACATCGTGTATGCAGGGGATCGTATCTGAGCAGATCATGTTATGTTATTGCAGAAATTTCATATGGATGTAGCATTATATTTATGTCTTGTATGGCTACTATTTATTGAAACATGGATGGCTTTTGTTATTAAATTTGTTATATTTCTAATGGAGTTATGTTGAGAGTGTGTATGTTGTTGGTGAATTTATGAGCAGATTGGTTGTTGTAGAGAGATTGGTATATGTGCATATTATTTTATTGTGAGCCCAATATGAAAATACTATGAAACAAGGCTCACGTTTGTTGTATGCAGAGTTCTTAGGTTGCAGTTTGAAAATAGATGAAATGAGCCACATGTGGATTTGAAAGTTGGGGCCTTCAATGTTGCAGATAGAGGCTTGCATGTGAATGGTGGCTTGACAAGGGAGTTTTGGCTTCCTTCCAGTAGAAACCATAGAACTTGCTCAGGGTGTAGAAGCTTCCTTCCAGTGGTGGTTGGAAAACTAGTGAAGGTGGTGGCCTGCATAGTTTATGGGAGTGGTGACTTCCGAGTAAGTGGTGGCTCACATTTCTTTGTTAGTAGAGGCTTGGAAACTAGTGGTGGCCAATGACTATTTAAAGAAGAAGATTTTGAATAATAATAAGTAGATAAGGAAAACAACAACGATGGTTTTTCCCAGTTGGGTTTTATGCCTGATATCCAATGTCCCCTATGTGATGATGATTTGGATGGTTATATGCTTACTACTCATGCATTCTATTCATATTATTTATATGCTTATATTATGATCTGCAAATGTACATGGTGTTGCTAGTTAAATGTTGCATATTCAACAATTGTTTAAAAGGGGAAAAGTTTTAATAATTGATCTATTTTACACTACTGATTCACACCCGCCCCCCCTTCTCAGTAGTGATCTACATTTCAAACAAAGTATCTTGAATCTTCTTTTATTCTTAAATTTTCAAGAGAAGAGGTGTCAAGATTTTAGAGTTTCCTTTGGCTAGCATTTCCTTTTGCATTTTATTCTTTTTCCTCAGCCTTTGAATTTCTTCTAAGGCACTCATCAATTCACCTTCCAAGTCAACTTCATCCACTTCTTCATCAAACTCTATGTGATCTTCTTCTAATGTGTCTAAGGCCATGAGCACGAACTCATTTGTACTTCCTTTAGTATTGTCCTCATCAAAGGATTAAACATCTTCATCTTCTGAGGATCTTATACTATCTTGAGTATATGAACTTTTCTTTTTAATACCCTCCTCAACTTGTACTTTTATATACAGTTTCTCCCTAGGTTCATGTTCATTTTTTTTTGGAAACTTAGAAGCATAATTACCCCACCACAATTGAAACACTTGAAGGGCAACTCACCTTTATATTTATTGGATACTCTCTTTAGCCTTTTAGACAAACTTGGCCTCCTCTTCATTTGATTCACAACATGAGTCTTCTTGATCTTCCTTGGGGTTTTCATTTGGTTTGAAGGTTTCCTCCCTTTTTATAGCTCTTCCTTTTGAAATTCTCATTTCATAGGTAGTAAGTGTACCATGCAATTGATCCATTGTAAGAGTGTAGTGATCTATCATTCTTCTATAGTTGATACCTTGGTATTGAATCTTTTAGGAAGTGATCTCAGTACCTTTTGAACTACAACTAACTCCAATTATTCATCACGTCCTATTATTTTATTAACCACATCATCCATATGAAGAAAAAAATTGGATATTTCCTCATCTTCATGCATATTTACGGATTCAAATTGCACCCGGAGGCCTTGTAGCTTGGCCTTCTTTACCTTACTATTCCCTTCATAGAATCTACTCAGTTTATCCCATACTGCCTTAGAAATAGTGCTATCCATGATAATAACTAACTCTTATTTAGGAAATCAAGTAAGGAGTGCATTCATTTCCTTAGCATTCTATGTGAACTCAAACTTATCTTCTCTAGTAACCATAATTGGAGGCTTTTCATAGCCATATTGTACTATATCGCAAACATCTGCACGAAGATACTATAAGTAAGTCTTCATTCTTACCTTACAGAATGTATGGTTTGTTCCATTGAAAAATGGGAGCCTTGTTGGTGTATCCTCCTTCTCGGTTATACATTGTCCATGATCTTCCTTCCAGCTATTACTTTGATCCTAAAAGAACCTTGATCTTATACCAATCGTTACAAACCAGGAAAACATTGAGAGGGGGTGAATTAGTATTTTAACAATTTAAAATGTTTTTTATTAAAGTAAAAAATAGAAAAAATAATAATCAATAGCACACCAAACTCATAAATAGGTTCACAATATATAACGTGGAAATCCAAATGGGAAAACCACAAAATATTTTTTATTATGATGCAAAATAAAGCTACAACTTCAAGTTACATCAAATTATTTACGTAGGCCACAACCCACTGAAGGCTTCAACCTTCTCTCTGTCTACAAGCACCAACTTGATGATTTCTTAGGAACCAAACTGAAGGAAGCTCCAATTCCCTCTTTATCAACTTCAATTGAAAAGAATTTCCAACTCCTTGAATCATCAACATCGACTGAAAGGAAGGTCCAACTCCTTGATTCGTCAACACCAACTGAAAGGAAGCTCCAACTCCCTGTTATTCAAGCACCAACTTTGTTATGAAACCAGCTCACAAAAAGATAGAAAAGATAGATGAACGCCTTAGAAATAAGCCTCTTCGAGGGGGCAACCTCCTTTACATTACACAAATGAACAATTCTTGGATGATACAAATGAAAAGACCTCCTTTCTATATATAGGAGTCTAAGGGGTCATGATATAATCATAGCCGACATAACAATAATAATGTAAGGGCATAATAATAACAATAGTGGGCTTCTATGGGGCACAATAGTAACTATATGGACACTACATGGGTACACCAATATAATAAGGGGGTTGTACTAATAACAATCAGGGGTTACCCTAGTAGTATAGGGGCCTAACATGCCCCTCTCCTTCAAAAAGTGTTGTCCTCAATGCTTGAGTAATTCTTGATGCTTCTGTATAAAATTCTTGTCCTCCCATGTGGAATCTTCAGCGAGTAAGTTATTCTACTTGATGAGATACTTTGAAATTGATCGATTTCGTAGTTGTCGGGTTCTTGTTTCTGTCACTGCTCCAGGTTCCAATATGATTTTTTCTTCCTCTTCAATTTCTGGCAATATTGTTTGAATTGGGATCTTTTGAAACTTTTGAATAAGTGGCCATACTTCTTCGTCCTTCTTCCATTCATCCCTTGCTTCGTTTATCCAATCTGGTTGGATAATAGAAATAGCACAAAACAATGCTTCCACTTCCTCATCCTTTCTTGAGAGTGCATCTGCAACAAAATTTTGCTTCCATTTTATATAGATGATGTCAAAGTCATAACTCATCATATTTGTGACACATTTTTTCTGTTCTTCTAAAGATAATAGTTGTTCTAAAAAGTATTTAAGACTATCATGATTCATTTTTACCTTGAAGTGTCTTCCCATTCGGTAAGGTTGCAATTTCTTAAGTGCATGTAGTATTTCCAACGTTTCCTTCTCATAAATAGCTTGCTTGAGATGTAGTAGTAAAAATACCCAATCACCTACATCAAATTTTTTTTCACTACGATGTTGATATACCTGTTGTTTCATTCGATTTTGCAACAAAGTGGCGTTATCCTTTAAAAGTTGGAGAATTGTTGTTGATGTTCGATGTGATCTTTCACTGCTTGAATCTTTTTCTTCTTGATATGTCCTTCTATATTTAGAGTTTGAGGAGTGGTAATTTCTTCCAATCCTTTACAAGATATGGTTGGATTCATTTCTTGATGCTCAATGTGATCTTTCACTTCTTGAACATTTTTCTTCTTGATATGTCCTTCTATGTTAATAGTTTGAGGAGTGGTAATTCCGACCAATGAATTACAAGATATGGTTGGATTCATTTATTCTTTCTCGATGTGATCTTTCACTTCTTGCACCTTTTTCTTCTTGATATGTCCTTCTTTCTTGAGAGTTTGAGGAGTGGCAATTCTTGCCAATGCTTTACAAGATATGGTCTGATTCATTTCTTCTTTCTCTGGGGTTGGATCCTGGCGTATATCCTCTTCTTTTGATGTTTGTTGATCCTTTTCTTCCTCCTCTTCATACCCTATGTAAAATAATTTCTTCTCAGCACACTTATGACCTTTAGTGCATTTGCTATCACAATTGTAACAAAGCCCTTTTTCTCTTTTTTCTTCCAATTGTTGTGGTGTAACCCTTGTAGGTTATGGAAGGCTAGGAGAAACAACACTTCCATCTTTATAGTTGTGAGGGGTATAAATCCTTGTTTCCATAATAATTTTACTTTCCACTATGTAATAAATCCCTTTTACTCTTTCCAATTGTTGTGGTGTTGCTCTAAAGAAGGTGTTGCTCTTTGTATCCTCATAATGTGCTATCATTTCCTCCGTGAAAATTGACCACGTAACAATTGTTTACGAGAACAAAGCCCTTTATACCATAAAAATTGATCTGGTTCTAAATATGAAGATGAAATACATACTTTTTGTAATAGTGGTACACCATGTAGATCAAAATATTTCTCCATTTGAAGTATCCAATTTACCGGATCCTTGCCATCAAACTTCCTCATATCGTCTTTTCTTGATTTTAGGAGCTCGCTTGAAATTAATAAAACTCTATAATTTTGGTTCTTCTAGTTCTGAAATTGAGACCTGAAGTAGCCCTATGCGTCCTATTTCCAATGCCACCAATCTGATCCAAATTTGATTCTCCTAGGAAGAGTTATGCCAAATCTCTCATAGTGACTTGATTATAGACTAGTTCAGTAGAGCGAACTTGTACGATGTGCCATGTGTCACTATTTCTACCTTTGGCTCTGAAAAATATATACAAGAAACTACAGTCCGTCCTCTTTCTATACCTTCTTACGAAATTTCAATCCGATGCTCAGAGAAAACATTATGACGATTTTCCCTAGGTCATTTGTTTGGAATGTAATTCAGGAGTTTTCAAAAAGACCAACTTCCTCAGATCATATCTCCTCAAATATAGTGCGAAAAGTTTTGACATTCAGATCCGAGGTTCAATGCGATTTCGTCTCAAATGGGTTTTTTTTTTCGCTTCTAAAACATCGCAAAAAAAATGTTATAGCGAAAATGCCACGATGACCTATTTGGAGCAATGAAACCCTAGAATCCAAAGCTTTGATACCAAATGTTATGAAACCAACTCACAAAAAGATAGAAAAGATAGATGAACACCTTAGAAATAAGCCTCTTCGAGGGGACAACCTCCTTTACATTACACAAATGAACAATTCTTAGATGATACAAATGAAAAGACCTCCTTTCTATATATAGGAGTCTAAGGGGTCATAATATAATCAGAGCCGACATAACAATAATAATGTAAGGGCACAATAATAACAATAGTAGGCTTCTATGGGGCACAATAGTAACTATATGGGCACTACATGGGTACACCAATATAATAAGGGGGTTGTACTAATAACAATAAGGGGTTACCCTAGTAGTATCGGGGCCTAACAAACTTGCACAACCCTATAGATCATTCTTTCATATAATTTTCCCACTGAGATCATGAAGGATTTTCTACTATAATATAATTCTTTGTTCTACTCACCAACATCACCACACTTCAGATACCTTAGATCATGTACCAACTCAGTATATCTCTACAATATTGTTGTTGCTTCTATAGATTTTAGTGCTGCTAATTTATTTATTATTATTATTATTATTTTTAATTTAATTATCTATATTTATATTTTATTTGTATTGTGTACTTTATTTAATCCCTTTATTATTTTTTTGTACAATTAATTTTCATGTGAATAATTTTCTTTTGTTTCCTACATGTTATTCTCAAGTGAACTTCTAAGTCTTTATGTAGTTTTTAATAAAAGTTTTCCACTTTATTCCAATTATGGTTTAGGTTGCAATTTTAACTCCACTTCCAACTTTAGTAAAGTTCCAAATATGGCGTAATGCCCCAAATTTGGATTACATTGCCAAAAAAATCTTTGTCTCTATTTTAATTTTGGTGATGGAAAGCAATATTTATAAATAGTAATGCGCCCTTTAGAACCACAAGTTGTGACTCTAACTTTTGCATTGGGGGCTAAAAGCCCAACAAAATCAAGATTGTGGATCAATGAAGTCAAAACATCAACTCCCTTAACTTTTAGTGCTTTGGATTTTAAATGCTTGAAGGCTAGAACTATGCCATTCCATCATAGGCTCTTAAGTTCACAAACTTGTTCCTTGACCCAAATCCAAATACCTTTGATGAACCATTTGCTGACATTTTTTTTTTCATTCGCAACCTCTGTCTCGCAGCCTACCCAATTACCTGTTTGTTTGTGCACCAAGTGATTTGTGGCGTAAATTTCCCATCGAATGATGGTGCTGGGAATTTTTACCATCTCCCAACTTCCATCTCATGGGACCATGCCATCTTGATCCTTATTAAACCAGGTCCAGGGCATTAACTCTTTGGTACATGCAATTGATGTGAATTTTCTTCATCCCCCAGGGTCTATCTCGTGGGGGTTCTCCAATGAGCCCTTACTTGATCACCGTAGATCACCTGATAATGCAATATACTAAAGCAAAATACTTGATCTACTTCTACTATCAAACTTTGCAGAAGCTTAATCAATTTGAGAAAGATCAATTGGAACACATATAACAGAGATGAAGATTCAATCACGCATGAAACACAGAAGAATACTCTGGGGAAAGCCTATGTTAAAAACCCCGCTATCTGTATTATCATACAAATGGAAATATCTCAGGATTACACAAAGCTTTAGCTCTCAAGCTATCCAACTCTCAGTACAATCCCTCACTACTGCTCTTAGACAGAATAGACAACACACATGCCTTCCTTCAGTCCTCCAAGCCTCCTATTTCCTTGTGCAGTTTCCTCTGGGTCCTCCAGCTGTAACCTGTGTGATTCTCACCTCACACAAAACACTGGCCTCTAAAATAACTGTGCAATCCTGAAGGAGATAATTCCTTCTGCATGGATGAGTTTCCTTTATAGGAAAATTCCTCCAACTGATAGTACATTTTGCCTTTAATCTCAACTGGGTCTTTCTTTGAACTGACATGCATGAGTTATTTATGAGAGAGTATTCAGTTATCTGGAGAACACTAGCTGCATGCATGCATTAACTAATTACAACTCAAATACAACTCATCCTTATCTCCTTAATTAAGGGATAACTTCCTCAATCAAAGGGATAACTATTGCATGTCTTCACAAAGACTTCAATGTTGATTTTCTCCAAATAATTAACTCAAGATGAGTTAATTAATTATTTTTCAAATAGTTGATGAGACTAAATTTGAATTTTAATTATCAATTTTAATTCAGGGACTAATTAAAATTGGAATATATCCTGAAATGCTATTTATAGTGATGCTATTTATAGCATTTCTATTTTTACCATTCCTTGTTGCTATTTTCAACACTGGTACCTAAAATGCTATTTATAGCATTTCTATTTTTATCATTTCTTGTTGCTATTTTCAAAACCCTCTCAACAAGAAAGGCATTCAAATCGAACCCAATCCTGAACCTTTGGAATGTTCTACATGCAACACTTCTCTCAAGTGTTGTTGCTCCAGCAACTCTAGAAACAAAAAATATCCAACTTGAATCAGAATGATGCCTCTTTCATCAAAGTCTCTGGCTGTTATTGCCTCTGTCGACTGAAAAACTCTACACCTCTATGCTCTTCAGTATCTGACTTCTCTAGCCTATCTCACTTTTATCTCTGACTGCATCAATCACACTGATTCCTCTTGATGCATCCGTGCTGTTGTTGGTCCTATCTCTCAGCACTGCATTCGCACTGCACCTCCTCTCATCATGTTGCTTCGTGCTGCCCACTATTGCACTGCAACTTAATTACTGAGAAGTAAGTAACTAATCTCCCAACTGACCTCCCTGTTGGGCTAGAAACACCCTCTGATGTTGAAGCTCCCTCTACCGATGACAAGTGCTCCCTCTCTGACCTCTGTGCCGCTGCAACAACTCCCTGCATCTTGCACCATTGCACACCTCTCTGTGCCATCTTGCACTGGTACAACACTCCTGTGCCTCTCGCATTACTACAACTTGCTAGCTCTGCATTGTCTTGGGACTTTTGCACTGTAGCTCACTCTACTGCTCCATCCACATCCATATCTACCCACTCAGCCTGTCCTACTACTCCTTGTTGGGGTTCCCGTAGCAAGGTCTAATCAAAGAGGCTGGGTACCTCAAGGATCCTACCTCTATTTCAGCCTTCTTGGGACTATCACTCCACATTTCCCCACCTCCCACCTGGAGGTATGGCTGCATGTGATCCCTCTGCCCACTTGGCTCAAAATCCCCCCCCTACTGGAGGTCTCTGCATGAGTGGATGCCTCCACTCGGTCTCCTCTTGGCTTCTCCAGTTGTGGCTGCTCCATAACCTCCTGAAGCTGCTTCACCAATTGTGGCTCCTCCACAATTGTTTGAGACTTCTTCTGGCGCTGCATGTTGAGAGGTAATGTACTCTCCCTCTCAACCACCAAGTCTCCAACATTTTCCTTGCTCCTCAAGGCTTTGCATGCATCTTGAACCTCAAGAGCATACAGGTTCTTGACTCGTGAACCGATCTGCTTCACCTGTCTCGTGGTGATGTGTCTAAGGAAAACCTTTCCCTTACTGAAGACTACATCATAGCCTTTGTCCTCCAACATCGCGATTGATACCAAGTTCTTCTTCAGTCCTGACACATACTTCACATCTATCAAGGTAATGCGAGCTCCATGCTCCCTCTGAAAAGAAACCATGCCCACACCTGAAACACTATACTTTTCATCATTACCCATCGCTATGAGTATCTTGAGGTCTTTCTCCTCCAAGGTACTGAACAGACTCTTATCGCCGGTCATGTGGAATGAGGCTCCACTATCAAGAAACCAACCACAACCCATCATCGATGAAACCATGCATGCGATGAGGGTAAAATCCAATTCGAACTGAGAGGCTAATGCCTCACCTTCAAATCCTTCCTTGGATCCCTTCTTGGATTTTTTCAATGGACAATTAGTTGAATAATGGCCCACCTCATGACAATTAAAGCATTGCACTTTAGATTTGTCAATATTCTTCCCACCATGAGAAGAACTTGATTTGGGATGAGAATCCTTCTCCTTCCCTTTCTTTGCCTTACTCGCTAAGGCACAATTTTCTTCATCCTCCTTGGATGAAGAACCATCTCTGGTGCTTTTCCTAATCTCCTACTGCATCAGATCTGACCACAGTCGTTACCAATCTGGAAGTTTCTCTCTTCCATTCACTGAGTCTTGGTAGTTATGCCAGCTCTTAGGAAGACTGAGGAGAGCAAGACTCACTGTGTCATCATCGACTGTCGTGATTCCTACACTTCCAAGCTCATCCATGCAGGTGGTGAGCTTGTTCAGATATGTAGAGATCGTGTCGCCCTTTTCACACTTGATTTTCCGAAGCTTGTCTTTCAACGCTAGCTTCTTCTGATTGTTGCTATTCTGATATAGATCCTTCAATGTTTTCCACATTGAAAACAATGTCTCCTTCCCATGGAGACTCGAGACAATGTGGTCTCGAACTCCCTCCAGAAGAATCCTCCTCGCTCTAGCCACACATTTCTTCCATTCCGCCAATTCTTGGGCATTAGCAGCTTCTGGTTTGGGGACTTCTTAATCAATGAAGTCCTTCAAACCGTTGTCCTCTATTACCGCTTCCATGTGATCCTTCCAGGCTATATAATTCAAGCTGCCATCCAGGGCATACTCGAGTCTCAAATCGTTGAACGACATTGGTGAAATTTGAGATGTGATAAGAATTTGATTTCTATAATCAAGAACTTCAACCTTCGAACTTCTCCCTTCTTTGTATACTGTTCTCCGCTTTGATCACCTTTGCTCTGATACCATGTATAAATTTCACCGTAGATCACCTGATAATGCAATATACTAAAGCAAAATACTTGATCTACTTCTATTATCAAACTTTGCAGAAGCTTAATCAATTTGAGCAAGATCAATTGGAACACGTATAACAGAGACAAAGATTCAGTCACACATGAAACACAGAAGAATACTATGGGGAAAGCCTCAGCTAAAAACCCCTCTATTTGTATTATCATACAAGTGGAAATATATCAGGATTACACAAAGCTTTAGCTCTCAAGCTATCCATCTCTCAGTACAATCCCTCATTGCTGCTCATAGATAGAATAGACAACACATATACCTTCCTTCAGTCCTCCGAGCCTCCTATTTCCTTGCGCAGTTTCTCCTGGGTCCTCCAGTTGCAACTTGTGTGATTCTCACCACACACACAACACCGACCTCTGAAATAACTGCACAATCCTGAAGGAACTAATTCCTTCTACATGGATGAGTTTCCTTTATAGGAAAATTCCTCCAACTAATAGTACACTATCCCTTCCTTTAATCTCAACTGGGTCTTTCTCTGAATTGACATACATGAGTTATTTATGAGAGAATATTCAGTTATCTGGAGAACGCTAGTTGCATGCATGCATGCATTAACTGACTGAACTCACAATTAGTTCCTCCAACTGTTTGGAACTAATTTAGTTGGACTTAACTTAGTTAACTGAGCTAACTAATTACAACTTAAATACAACTCATCCTTATCTCCTTAATCAAGGGATAACTTCCTCAATCAAAGGGATAATTGTTGCATGTCTTCACAAAGACTTCATGTTTGATTTTCTCCAACTAATTAACTCAAGATGAATTAATTACTTATTTTTCAAATAGCTGGTGAGACTAAATTCGAATTTTAATTTAGGGACTAATTAAAATTGGAATATATCCTGAAATTCTATTTATAGCAATGTTATTTTTAACATTTCTATTTTTATCATTCCTTGTTGCTATTTTCAACACTGGTACTTGAAATGCTACTTTTAGTAATATTATTTATAGCATTTCTATTTTTAGCATTTCTTGTTGCTATTTTCAACACCAATTACCTGTTTGTTTGTGCACCAAGTGATTTATGGCGTAAATTTCCCATCGAATGATGGTGTTGGGAATTTTTCCCATCTCCCAACTTCCATCTCATGGGACCATACCATCTTGATCCTTATTAAACTAGCTCCAGGGCATTAACTCTCTGGTACATGCAGTTGATGTGAATTTTCTTCGTCCCCCAGGGTTTGTCTCATGGTGGTTCTCCAATGAGCCCTTACTTGATCACCGAGGCATGATGAGTTAGCTCCAATACTTAATCATTTTTCATCGAAGCTTTATAACATGGGAAATTTTTCACCAACACAACCCCTTGATGTGGATCTTGAGAAGTTACCACGACATTCCATTTGTCTTCCATTTTTCATTGTTTATGTCATCACTACCATGTGGCGACCTATGAGTGATGCAATCACCCAAATCTGGCCCACTTGACCAACTGAAAATGGAAAATTAGCATGCATGTGTCATCATTCATCTGATATCACTTCCACTTGTTCATGTGCCATGTCACCATGTATGAAAGAAAACGATCGGGGATTCTTTTCTTTTCGATGATTTCCTTCATTAATTTTTAAGACCATGGAAAGAAATTTGTGTCATGTGTTGTGTTGTGAATGATTTTTGTCCCTCGACTTTGTTTCCTACCATTTCTATCGCTACACTTAACAATTATCACCAACTCCCGAGGCATGAATGTGAATTTCTATGATAATTGTATGGAATGAATCCCATCTTGCGGCTCTTTCAATCGTAGGAATATTTCATTGGTGACATATTGCATCTTTATGTTCTTGGGGTGCGATGATGTGGCCTCTAGTGGAACCATGAGGCCCAAAAACCTTGCCAAAACTTCAAAGATCAATAAATTTTGATCACTTGGGGGTTTTTGAAGATGCCATATACTATTGAAAATATATTTCCAAGATATATCCAATAATGTAGTTTTTAAGAGAATTTAAGTTGATCTTTTGTTGTTAAAATTGCTCCAAATATATGCTCCATCCTTTACCTTAAACCACCTTTAACATCAATGACAACACTTTGCTAACACTGACCACCCTCGAGTTGAATCCAAATTTTGAGGGGATACTTTCTCAAGGGGAAACTTCACACCAATGGCTTAGTATGCACTCACAGATGGAGTTAATTGTTCAAGTGGTTTATCAACTATCCTCTGATAATAAGCACCACAATAAATCACTTACTCCGTTGAGTTCATTCACGGGGATTCACCCAATATTCAAATGGAGTGTTATTTCTCAGTCTAGGAAATTGAATCCACTATCCAAGTGGTTTATTAGTTGTCTTTTCATAGCAAGCACCACAAGGGTCTGCAATCCATTGTCCAGGTAGTTAACAACTCTCTAGAAAACAACTTAGTGATTCAAAATGCCTTATCCAAGTGGTTTATCAATTATACAACAACCACCACATTAAATTTGGTCATCCTAAACCTCTTATTAATCACTCAGGTATATAAACATAATGTATTGGTATCAAAACAAATGAATATAGGGAATAACACCCATGGTTTCTAAGCATCAACTTAGTGATAACTCCAGTGTAGCTCAGTCTTCATGCTTAGCTCCGGTAGCTCCTTGCACTTTCCCTACAATGCTTTTATGCTCACTCCTCTGCTAGAATTCTCTCTTATCTCGACACCAACCCCTTCTTCCCTCTTCTATGGTATATTCAATTGTTCTAGGGCCACCGTCCAACCTTGACCCATGAGGGGATTGGGGATGGGTGTTGTACTGCACCCACACTGTCCAATCCAAAATCATATTTTTTGTGAGTGTTGATCATTGGGTTGGTTAGACGGGTGTTAAGGAAATTCAATTTGGCTAGTTGGGCTTGTTCATGGCACACAACGGGTCCCCCCCTTCCCAGAGCTTTGGATCCATGGGTCCTCTCCTCCAATCAACCACCAAGTCAAATTTACATTTTATTCTTTAATGTTCGTAGGCCTACTCCATCCAGCTGTGACTCTCATGCTTGTATTGCATAACCATATTTAAAATTATGGGGTGAAGGAAAAAGGGTCGTTACAATCGAAAATGACACCAAATTAAAATAGAATATATTTTTCATGGTATTTCAGAGATAAACGAAGCAAAAATGCGAAAAAATTATATTCGTATTGTGCTTAGTTTGAATATCAACAAGTAAATTATTAGATGCTTGGCATGGTACGAAACATATGTTTGGTTTTAGGTAAAAATGCTATTAATGTTATTGTAAAACAAGCCAAGACATATAGCACGATTAAATATTGTTTTGAAAAGGGCAATTATAACATGGGAGAATATTTTAGAGAGGTTTGTGCAATTGTTGTGGAAAACATTCAAAAATGAAATGTAAGTTTTCCTATTCATACTTATGTATTATATATTATTGTAAATATTATTATTTTATTAAAACTTTTATCAATGATATGTTATTAAGGAAAATTTTAGGTGCTAATAATCAGAGGTCGGCTAATTTTCCATGCTTTTTCAAAATAAAATAGTCACAAATTTCAATTTTTCTAAAAATAATTCCTGAATTTTATAGTATAAAATTATTCTACCTTAAAAATTGCCAAAATTGTATAGAGACTATATAAAATCATTATAATTTTGAGTATTTTTACGGAAATATTGTCAAATATTTTATAGTTTGTACATTAGGGACTAGTAAGATTCACTAAGGCTTCTAAACTTTTAGATAAATTTCTATCCTTAAAATTTCTATTGAATGTTATATTTTATTTTGACATGATTTTCCTATAACACTCTCAATTATGTTGAACAGAATTTATCATATAGATAAATATATCTTGAAAGTGATTAGTAGTTTTCATACTGATAAAGCAGAAGAAGAAAGGAGAACGGATCGAAGAACAATACAACTTGAAATTACAATAGTAGATACGTACAATCAGGAAAGAAGGAATAAAAATAATCAATCTAATAAGTCAATAAATGTGACTTTTCAACATGTGGAAACTCAAGATAAAAATGATGTTGTCATTGGTGACAATGAGGTTACATTCTTGTTGAAAAGAAGAAGCGACATAAAAAATAGAAAAGAAGTATGCCTAAGGAATATTCTATTCCAATTGATTATGAGTATATTGTTGCTTTAGAAGAAAATCCCTTAAATGTTAAGAGAAATAAATCAAATGTTGTTGGTCATTCTGGAAAAACCATGGTTGTTGATGAAGATCATAGTAAAAGTTCTAAAGTGAGCTGGGAAATCATAACATTGTACATTTATTTAGAGGATGGTATTAGTAATACAAAATATGCCATTTGAAATAAATTGAGGAAGAACAACTTGGTTGATGAGGACCATACATTTTAGTTGAATGTTAGGCATCTTTATAGACCCACAGAAGAGAAATTTAAATACCAAATTAGAAATCCAAAACTACTCGTATGTTCATAACTTGAAAATGTTGATTAGGTACAATCCATATGCACATGTGGATGACTGCATGGTTCTTGCTGATCCAAGGGGGGCTCCTAAAAATGAGACATTTGATAGATCAAAATGTTACAATTATGTGATAGGGGGAATTTTTTTGTAGGGACTATAAGAGAATTGATGTAGGAGTATCCCAATAACCCTCCTCTTGAAACATTGAAATGTATCATTTTATGTTGGTTTAACGAATGTGGAAGCAAAGTTATCGACATGGGATCATAATACAAATAATGATTATATGATGTCTATGATTTTCATCCGAAGGGTCAAATTTATTCATAATAAATCTGAAGAGAAATGTAATGGTGATAAGATAAATGTTACCTAGAGCTTTTGAAAGCAATGTTGTTTCCCAATTAATGAAGAAAATGTTGAAGGAAAAAAATCACAAAGTGATGCATTCAAAGCTATGGATAGATTTTTCCAATTAGGACTTAAAACTGGGGAGACATGGGATTTGATCAATGAGATTTTAAACATGTGGGAGAATATTGGCATACAAAATAATAGGGTTAAAAGTCTAAATCGTTAACATGTAACACTAATAAGGCATATTCTGAAATCAAGAATTTTCATAAGATATGACTATCACACCTTGGAGAACGATGTAAGGAGTGAAGGATGAAAGGCTTGTCATAACAATATTGTCTTGTGTAAACTCAAATGAATTATTAATAAAAGAAATGTCTAGTGAATTTCAAAAGTAAGTTTGTTGAGTTATTTTTATTTGTTTTTGGATATTTTTTATTTTTTCATTCTAATGTATTGTTATAACATTCCTTATTTTACTATTTAGTCATAAGGTTTATATGAGAATACAAGAAGAAATTGTTAAAATGTTGAATAAAAAAGTTGGGATGATATTAGACACAACTATCTAGATGCACGTTTTATAGCAACACCCGAAAAAAGATTGTTGCATTCAAAAAGATATATTGATTTAATATTATTCATTTTATTTATTTGTAAACTATTTTTATTTTATTACTTATAGATATATTTATTTATTTTATCAAACATTCAGAACATGAATATATATGGAGTACCAAAGACTTTAAAAAAATTTAGTCAAAAAGTTAAGTTTGAAAAGCAAAGAAAACAACATCTTGAAAATGTTAAGCTTGAGTCTCCTCTTGATCACTACATTTGGAATGGGCTCGACACTCCCCAATATCAAGTAATACTGAGTGAGTGAAAATATCGTAAATCGCATTATTATCCATATTTATTGGTAGATATCCCTCGTGGTTTCAATTTCCCAAACACTAGATACGATAATCAGTGTTATAGTTACCAAGCTTTCAATAAAGTGGTTACGAGATTTCTAGAAGTCACAACATCACCACATAGGAAATTTGTGACTTTTCATTTATACACACGATTTGGATTAGTGTTATCAAGCTTTAAGGGAAAAGCAAACTCAAAGATGCAATTTTTATGGTAAGATATTGAAATTGTATGTATATTGATTAATATTAAAAATAAATTTTATTTATGCATAACTTAACTGATTTTAGCTCTTCGATGATTCATGAGCATTTGGAACATGACTTTTTTTTGCACTATCACATGCCCTTCATTAAACAACAGATTCAGTATCTAGGATCAATATGATCCGTCTTAGCTTATAAATGGGACACTTTTTTATTATTTTTGCTGATAACTCATGTTTTTATGGATATGTACATATGTATACATTTTTGTGCTCAGATACTTATATGCAGACACAGTTCTACTGATCTATATGATGTATGTGGCAAGATGGCCACTAGTTTTGAGATATGCTCCTTTGCAACATCTACAACATGTAATTTTCAATATTTTATATAATGAAAATTATGATTTTTCCTTGGGAAAAAATTAACTGATTCTTTTACTATTAATTCTAGAGGTCAATTAGTTACAAGTGATTCTGAGTTGGTACATGATGAATTCTAGACAAAAGATGATAGTAATAAATATATTCATCTGAATGAAGTATATGAAAAGAGTCCTAGTCAAGTAATGGTTTATAATGCTTTGGTAAGAGAACTAAAATACGAGGAAAAATATGTGAAAGGAGAGGTCATTAATATTTGTCAAAAGCCACAAGCACTGATTAATTATCCTTTAGATTTATGTTTAAACAAAGGAGATTGGGTTTTGGATTTGTTCTCAAGATCAAGTAAGATTTATGATATGAAATTGAACTTTGATCTTTATTATTATTTTAATTTATGCGTCTCTATATTAATTTGCTTAATTATTTATTTTATACTTGTTGATTAGGTACAACACTAACATGTTGATTACAAAAAGGAATAAATTGCACAGCCATTGGAAATTGACTCACTACATTGCAATTTTATTCATCAAAGAATCAATGTTATTAAATTTCTTCCATATGTAATGCAAACAATTGGTTTGTGGAAATGATATTTTAATGAATCACATGTCTCAAAAAGGTAAAAAGAACCTCAACCACCATTGGATGGATTGATTGAAAATAAATGCTTTGATAAATTTGCCCACATCATAGATCCAATGGGAGAGGAAAATGGCCCAATGAAAACACAAAATACCATGGAAGAAAATGATAATGAAGTTCTTGAAGATGGTGAATTTGGCTTATATGATATTTTTATTAATTTTAAGTTATGTTTTAAAAAAACAAGCTCAATTTCAGAAATTATTAACAAGTTATAATGTTTTGACTTTGAGATTTTATTATAGGAACTATTATTCATTTATTCTTGTTTTATAATTAATATTTTTGTTATGTTATATTTACTTTAATTTTTATGTAAAACATTATTTTTTGGAAAATGCTTTTAATATTATCAACGTTTTAACATAAAATTCATAAAAACAAATTCAAGAAGAATTGTTATTTTAAAACATTTTTTGGTCCTTTTTTTTCTTTCAAATTTCCCATAAAATTATTTTAGTTTATATGTCATTTTAAGCAAAATGTTCCCAAAATGTATATTTTTTTGTCGAATGTTTAAAATTATTACATTTTTAGCGACAATTATTTGTTATGCATTGAAGTAAAGATAAAGAAGTGTTAAAAATATTTTTTTGCGTACATGTGACATCCTAAATTATTTGACAATATAAAAATACATGAAAAATATTAACTTTACTTTAAAATATTAACTTCTTATTATTTTAAATTGTGAAAAAAATGATTAAGTAAAACATTGGAAAAAAAACCTAACATTTAAGGGAGGGGAAAATGATGATGACAACTTGAAAAATGTTTTAAAAATTAACATTTAAAAAAATGTCCATACTTTATAGATAAGAATATTTAAAGTGTCAAAAAAATACCCCCAAAAAATAGTGATGCTACATCATTTTTCAAAATGAGCATGAAAATTGTGATTCGATGCAACATGTGAAAAAATGATTAGAAATTAACTTCTCATTAAGTTGGCAACTTTGTTTCATAAATTAAATCAAAAGATTCAATTATATTTACTTTGATTTATTGATTATTTATGCAAAATCCTTATGTACTAAGTTTTTTTTAGTGTTAGTGTTTTTTTAGTGTTCTTGGGTTTTAAATTGAGTTATAATATATGATGATCTTCCTTGTTCTCTTGAACATTCATGCCCATTTTCTTTAAATTCTAGAGAAATCGACAACTGGGTTGGACTTGTATTCATGTGACACAAAGTCGATTTCAACTGCTACCACCATAACCCCTTGGTGTAACCATCCCACCCCCTAGGGTGTAACATCAATTTGAAAGTTAGGGGATTTGAACGAAGGACCTCATCACTCACATTACTTTACATAACACATATTTACCAAGTGAGCTATCCCTGAGGGGCTCTCACCTTTTTCTTTATATTAATAGTGATTAGCAAAACATAACAAATACATCAAATAACGGCTAACATCATTTTTTCTTCATGCGCTTTCTTTAATGTGAGGTCCATATTCCAAAGAACATCTATACTTGTCATTTCTTAATGAATTCTATCATGTAAGATCTCATAGTGCTATTGATTTTAATTAATTTATTTATTTTCCGTCTTCCTTGTAGATTTTTCCCCTTTTTAGGATTTCATTTGCAATAGTACTAGTCTCTCTAGCCATGGTTTTTGTTGGGTCCTTTATTTTTGGGGACAGAGTTTTTGACACAATTTGACCAAGTCTGACTAAAGGGCAGTTGCGAAGGAAACAATTGAGGAAACAAAGAAAGTTCGTCGAGATTTGTTAGACACTAAAGTCAGCAAGAGAAAAATAGGGTGACATGCAAGCGTAGTCGAGCCGCAATGGTCGTCAATGAGAGATGGAGCAGTCACAACCGAGCCACAAAAGCAGCCAAGGAGGAAAGGGTGTGTCATCCGAGGAAGAAATTGGCAGTTCAGGTAGACGGATTTTATAAAAGCTAAAGGAAAAGGAAACTAGGGGGAGAGAGTGTTCCTATGTTGGGATGTTGTCACTGAGTCTAACGAGTTTATTCTTTTTCTGTGCTTACCTGATTCTGAGCTACTTTGTATATTGATTCTCATGTTCCTATCTGAATGGACATAACGCTAGAATGTAATGATTCTTTAAGTTAATGGGAAGAGTTGTGAGATTTCTTTATGGTTTTGAATGTGTTAGTTGCATGGGCCTCTTTCTTTTTTTTCTTATGAATGAATGTATATGTCTTTTGTCTCTTGGATGATTTGCTTGTTATGATTTACGATGATATATGTTAGATGTTATGATTTCTAGAGTAGACAGGAATGATAGTCTTTACACAACTCTCCTTAATTCCTGGTCCTAATCCTTATCTTATTAAGGTCATGAAACACCTTGGGTGAGATGCCTTACTCCTCTTGGGTAAGATGAAAATATTGATGTTCCACTAGACTACATCAAATATTTTGTTGGCCCCTATGCCTGAACCCAGGGTCTCTATCCAGTACAATTTTCCACCAACAGATAGTTTCGTTGTTGGGACCTGAAATTTCTTGAAGGGATCTGGACATGGTGTCAAGGATTTTTAAGAATGATCTTTAGGATTGGTGGCATGAGCAAGTAGAGCGGTTTATTTCTCAATAAGCGTAACTCTGTCACAAAAGTGTGAAGCGAGTGAAGGAATAAGTTTTGTATGCAGAGCCTGCGAGTGATCAATACGAGATATGTTGGTTTAAGTTCCCAGAAGACCTTTAGAATTGGTTTATAAGGTTGCATACAAAAGAAAATACTGGCAACTAGAGTAGATATCTCCGTACCTAGAGTAAGGTTGACCTAGTTGAGTTACATCGACTCGATATAGACGTAACTCAAGTTGTCGATTTATGGGTACAAGATACTTAAGAAGGGTGCATTATCGAGTTTGTTGTAGAAGGCCATATGTGTTTTTCTAAGGCTTAGGTCGTGTCCAAGTCATTATTTCAGGGAAGACTGCTGAAGGAAATTTCATTGTGGGTTAAAGTTTTAATGGTTGAAGAGAAGATGATTGTGGTTCAGGGCCAATCCATGGTTTCTTAAAGCCCTGATACTGGGGGAGGGGTATAGGGAGAGGAACGTTATCTGGCTGCGAGCTATGAAAATGTTGGATAGATGGATGCAAATGAATTTTGGAAGGCTAGAGATTTGAGGGCGAGGATAGATGAAGTATGGTAGGCGAAGGATTTGTAGGATATCCATACGTGACAAAGAGAGCTACACCAAGTAGGATTGGTGTTGAGTAACCTGGAAGCATGAGAAGGAGGAGAAAGCAAATTGGAGTTATAGAACAAAGGGTATAGAGATAAAGTGAAGCCTAGCACAATAGGAGAGGTTGGGACCGCTACGGTGACATAGGTCGAAAGAAGTAGTAGAGATTTCCTCATGCCAATAGAGATGGAGACGTCAGATGGATCAGTCCTTACAGGCCAAAGAGAGGGCCCGAATGATGACATGTACTTCACTATTAGGAAGTAGTTTTCTGAATATGATGTGTCTCCCAGAATATTAACTCATTTCCCAGCAGCTCATGTAGCACTTCCCTCGACCTTCCCCTAGTACTTTATCAAAACCTTGTTCAATTTTTATCTAAGTTAGTTAAGATTATAAAGGTCCGCAAAGTACATAATACCCACAAGGCTGGTATCTCTGGTGGTAGAAATAATAGTTGTAATTTGGGTCTCCAAGGGTCATTGCAACCTAGTTCACAAGGGTTCATACTTATCTCACAGATTCAATCGTGTATGGGTGGAAATATGGAAGGACCTTTTACTCAATATCCTGAGTTCTTTGGGTGATGGAATGAGTATGTCGAACAAAATTGGTTCTTGTGTAAGGTTATTGGGAGGGCTTGCAAAACTCTGGATGCCATGAAACTGATTGAAACCTATACCACTCTCTAAGAAAGAGCACTGAGATGGTTCATCAAGTGGTCTACCCTGCAACAAAATTTGGAAATAGATGAAGTTTGGTGGGAATTCGTTCAAGAATTAAAACTTCCACAAACCAACCAACAAGGGTTATCTGAACTGTGGGAAATAAAGCAACAAGAGGGAGAAACCACATGGGAAATGATGCAAAGGTTTAAGGATGCCATTCGAAAGTTGATTTACCCCATCGGTCCCAATCACCAGCGAGATTGGTTTATCAAAGCACTGTTTCCACTCACCCACACATCGTTGACTCAACAAAATATTGAAACCCTACAAGACGCACTTGACCAAGCAACTAGAATCGAGGCTATGGCAAGATATCCACACGAAAACTGAGGAGGGATAGTCTCCCATGATCCTACTCTCATAGGATTGCAACATCAAATCATTGATATGACATAGAAGTTGAGGTAGATGCACCCATCGTGACTCGTGTGACCTCAAATATGGTGTACCAACTGCCACATTAAGGGGCATCATGCCACGAATTTCGCAAGACTGAGGGGGTTGAGCACTTCCTCCATACCGGTGGGGCCATTTACATCCTTTGCCGTCACTAGAGTTGCGCAGATTGGTACACTTTGTTTATATCCAGGCCACACCCAGTTTCATGCCTTTCTAACCAACAAGGTGCATCTTTGAACGAATAAATTAAGATTTGTTGAACATATGGACATCTCCACAACTCTATCCAATTCTACAGAAATATTTGAATGTCTCGAACAATGTTTTCTATGAATTTTGTGGCTCGCTGACTCACCACATGGATCAGTGTAGGGCATTAGATGCTCTAGATGACAGGTTGGATCGTTTTTCCTTTAGGATTAATGAAGCTCCTTGAGGCCGAGGAGGTGGAGGAATAGGGGGGGGGTACAGGAGGCCAAGGTATGATCTAGTGCTACAATTGTGATAAGGAGGGGCATGTTGCAAGATACTGGCCATTACCTAGAAGACCTCGGTGCTCACAACGCCGAATCAACACATACATAATAGGGGATTTCCCAGAACTAATCGCCAGATGGGAGGAGCACAGCCGACAAAGGAGGGTAAATTTGATTAATGTAGAACCGTGGGAATTTGAACCAAATTTGATGTAAAACGTTAACATAGTCACTCAGGGGGGGAGAAGATTGAAGCTGACTCTAGGGTCGCTGAACAACCAAGGATCATAAACTTGTCTCTCCAAATCGTTCTTATGATTCCAACCAGCAGAAGTAGTATTATAAAGACGTTGCAGATATTTTCAACCAGTTGGTTCTAAATGATGGGCCCCTAGAAGAGAAACCATAACTTTTGAAGCCAAGAATCCCAAAGCTACCACAGAACAATTCCCAACTTGTAGAAGAATGGTTCAAGTTGTTCCTGCAAATCATGAATGATGAATCGATGTTGGGGTAGTTGCGGAAGAAGCTTAAAGTTGTTGTCAAGTATGGGGAACTTTTGGAAGGGCTAATCTCTTTCAACTTTCTCGAGAGGCATTATAAGCGAGTGTGGAGGAACAATAAAAGGACATGGAGGGAATTTCATGTTGATGCCCAATTTAGGGGTTCCAGATTAAGGATACTATGCTATATTTGGGGTCAGACGTGAACATTCTACCAAGGAAGATCTGGGAAGCCTTGGGAAGACCTAAGCTAGCATTCTCCCCGATTCAGTTTCTCATGGAAAATAAATTTGTATCCTCCCAGTTGGACGCCTGGAAGATGTAGAAGTAGACATAGCATGGGTGAAGATGTATGCAGACTTTGAGGTCATAGACATCATGAGAGATAAAGATCCCTATTTGGCATTGTTGGGGATAGATTGGGCCCTCGAAAATTACGCAGTGATTGACATAAATAGGGAAACAATGACTTTCGAGGTAGATGGAGTCAGGGTCATTCAACCCTTATATACCTACCAAGGTCCTAGGTTCACTGAGTTAGTGGACGACGGGGAAGAACCAGAGTTACTGGATCAATTATACTGGTTCACAACAAGAAAGATAGAAGACTACATCAATCCTATAACGAATGGATAGATTATTTGGATAAGTGTTCAAAGCTCAAAAGTCAAATCAGAAGTTACGTAGGATGATTGGAAGCAAGGAGGCCATGAGATCCACTCTAGGCGATGTGCAATGATCCACCGTATCCATTGGGTTGGTACATAGGTAGGAGAATTTCATGTTTTTAATGGTATGGGTTTCATTATTGATTCTATCAATGAAGTTGATTCGAACATTTTGGAAGAACAATTTAAAGGTGCCCTTACTAGATGTCGCCCTTCAAGTGACATTGGTAAGGTAGTTGGGATACCATTGTAACCACCTCAGGGATTGGGAGATGGGTAAATCTGCATTGGTATGTAGATTCGGGTATTAAAAATACTACTTACCCGATCTCATTAAGTATGAAGGGTACATTGATCCTCACCAACATGTACAAAACTATAAGGACAGGTGGACTAAGGAAGGACTTCATGAGATTTTGTGGGTGCATAGATTCGTCAACACTCTCGGAACATTCCCCTAGGCATGGTACATTAAGAAAGAAATAAGGATGTGGACCAGTGAATGGGACCGCATGACAACACAATTCATTAGTGATTTCTCCTTTGTCGATAACGAAAAGAGGATAACAATTGCCTTGAAAGAAGTTAGGAGCGTCAAGTTCCCAACATGAGAGCTTGCTGAGGACTATTGTGACTAGGATGCCTTCAATCATATGTATGAATCCGGATTTCATGAGGTTGTGGCTTGCGAGAAGATATACCTTGAACCTAATGGACAAGAATTAGAAGGGCTAAGGCACTTGAACTTTAAGAAATGTGAAGGGGAATGAAACATAGAAGATGGGCCTATAACAACTGCTCCATAGCTACAACCTCTCAAGTTGAGGAAGAACAACATTGGAATTGAAGAGAAACCAAAATTGGTTTCCATTGGAGAATACTGGGATGAATAGACCACCAAGGAAATATTCGATCTTCTAAGGAAGTATGAGGACCTGTTCCCTTCGTCTGTTGCAGAGCTTAAAGGAATTAAGGGGGAGTTGGGATAAATGAAGATCGTACTCAAACTAGATGTGATACCAATGAAACATCAGTCGTATAGACTAAACCCAAGGGTCAAGGAGAAGGTGAAGAGGGAAATTGACATGATGTTGGCAGTGGGTCTCATCTTCCTCATTGATGAAGTTGAGTAGGTCAGTCCGATTGTAATCCATAACAAGAAAGATTCTGAAGAAATTTGAGTCTATGTATATTATAGGAGCTTGAACAATGCCTGCATCCATGACCCCTTCCCCACTCCATTCAGTGACGAAGTGCTTGATAATGTTGTAGGTAATGAAGCCTACTCCTTCACGGATGGGTTCTCTAGATATCACCAAGTTCTCATTACAGAGGAAGACAAGAAGAAAACCACCTTCACGACTTTATGGGGCTCTTACACCTACCATGTCATACTGTTTGGGTTGAAGAATGTGCCAACGATATTTTTAATAATTGCTTCTTTTCGTGACTATATACATAGATTCCTGGAGGTATATATGGATGATTGGATAGTTTATAGCTTATTGAAAATACACTCCATATTTCTTAGAGTGATGTTTAATCACTGCAGACAACTGCAAATTTATTTGAACTTGAAGAAATTCATTTTTGTTGTCCCTTTTGGAACATTGTTGGGGCATATAGTTTGCAAGGAAGGAGTGTGTGTCGACCTTTCCAAGGTTGTAGTGATCCTGAATATTACTCCACCGTCCAGTGTCAAGTATCTAAGATCGACTCTCGTCCACACAGGTTAATACTGGAGGTTCATCCACAATTATGCCCAAATCACTGCACCACTGGAGAAGTTGTTGAACAAAGTCTGAGCGGATTTTCTGGTCCGATGAATGTGACGTTGTCTTCAATGTGATAAAATAGAAGTTGGAAAGTGCACCAATCCTGGTTTACCCAGATTGAAATAAATAATTTCATGTCCATATTGATGCATTAGGATTTGCTTTGGGAGTTGTCTTGGCCTAGCCCAAAGACAGTAACTTAGATCACCCGATTTATTTCTCCAACAGGAAACTTTCCATTGTGGAAAGAAACTAAACCACTACTAAACATGAAGCTCTTGCGATGGTGTACTCGCTACAAAAGCTCGAGCACTACCTCTTGGGTGGTCCATTCAAGTTCTTTACTGACCACTCTACACTGAAGTACCTAGTAAATAAGCATGTGCTTGAAGGGAGAATTTGTATATGGCTCTTACTATTCCAAGAGTTTACATTCGAATTCATTGTGAAGCCAGGAAGGATGAATGTAGGGCCTGATCATCTCTCCCAACAAGGGTCAAGCAAAGTTGGTCGGTCAATAGATGACCAACTACTGGATGCTGATATGTTTTGGGTTAAGGCCATCCCTGACTATTTAGAAGACATCACACTATTTATAACCACTAGAAAATGTCTGGAAGAGTACACAATAACACAGAGAAGGCATATGGTGGTTCGAGCTGCGGACTATCAGCTAATTGCAGGGCAATTGTACAAGATGGGTCTCGACCATATATTGTGACGATGTGTCCTCAACCATGAAAAGAAAGATATGCTATGGGAATTCCATTCAGGATTTTCAGGAGGGCAAGTAGGGGGAGAAGGCACCGCGAGGAAAGTACTACAAGTTGGGATTTGGTGGCCCACATTTTTCAGGGATGCAAAGGAACATGTCAGGACATGCGATGTCTGCTAACGGGTGGGAAGACCATCACATCGAGACGAACTTCCTCTACAACTTGTATGGGCACTCTAGGCATTCTAAAAGTGGGTCGTGGACTTTGTGGGGACTATAAATCCACCGACGTGTCACTCACATGACAGGTACATTATAACTTCTACAGATTATCTCACCAGATGGGTCGAGGCCGCACCAATTAAAGATTTCATTGCAGACACCGTTGTCTGGTTCATCTTCAAAAATATGATCACTCAATTTGGGTGCCCCCGAAGCCTCACCAGTGACCACAGGACCCAATTCATTAATGAGACATTTGTCTCATTGCTGCAGAACTTCATGATCCAGCACCATAAATCAGCCCCTGCCACCCTCAGGAAAATGAAATTTTTGAAGCTTTCAATAAAATCCTAGAGACGGGTCTCACCAAGATATGTTCTGCCAATAGAGACGAATGGGATGAGTGGGTACTAGCTACCTTGTGGGCCTACCATACCACCTTATGAGCCTCGGTATTGCAACAAGAATGCTGAAACTCCTAAGGCTACCAAATTTAATTATCAACCCGAGGTTTGCACAAAGTTAAGAGGTATCGACACTATATGTGCAACATACAATGTGTCCTTCCTTCGTTGTCATGATGTAATGGAGTGCATGTAATGAAATCAAATCCTAAACTAATTGCAGAAAATGAAATGCTCGAAATGGAAACCTTAACCTATTGCAAGAAAGAAAATACAAAGAAATAAACATATTCTAATTGCATAACGTAAAGATCATGAACTAAATGTCAACCATTAACAGAGTTCATTGGATGTGGCAATCATCATTGTATTATCTATTTCATAAATTTGTCCATTAGCCCAAATCGCTGAAATGTTTTGCATGGGTAAAGAGGCAAGTCCTAAGTGGTATTTAATCTTCCCTAATCATTGATTTAGAGCCTAGGGGTCTTGATTCAACCCTAAGAGAAAATAACCAAGATTATTGAGAGAATTTGGGCAACTATACACATGTTGGAAGGCTACTACATGAGATCCTGTAGTTACTACAGGAAACTGCAGATTTATCACCTGAAACTATAATTCACCGAATGTCTAAGAAAATCAAATCCAAATTGGATGGAACAATTTTTTTTATTGACTAGGCTATCTTAGGTCTCCATTCCAAGTGGAATCACTCAAAAATACCTATGTTAACCCATGCTAAAAAATAGCATAAAATTACTAGTCTAAAATCTAGAAATTCGAGAACTAGTGAGCTAGTAAATCTATAAAATGCCTAACTTAACCAAGTGAAAATGCAATGGGGTAAATTTTGTTATTAACTAGAATGGTTTTGTGATCTAATGCAAGTGGAATCAACTCGATTGAGGCTCGTTAACATGCTCTAAAGATAGCATAAATTTACTGTTATTTGCCACAAGGGACTTCCAGAAATCTAGATTTGGGAATAAGCAAACTAATCCAAGTAGCTCAATGAGTACTATGACATTCCAAAATTGTTCCAATGATGAAATGATTCTTGTAATCCTGCAAAATAACTTACTTCAACCATTTAACCCAATCCTACAACAAGAAATCATTAATACTAAATGCAGAAATAGAAAAAGACAAAAACAAGAGATGCATGTGAATAAGAAGTGAAAGGGATCTGAGGCTCCTGGGATGGCCAAGCCCAAGGAAACTCAAAATCCTATGGAGGAGACAAATATTTAGAAGCTGAACATGGCACCAATCTTCATTATTTCCATCAATACAATTACATCCCTACAAAAAATGAAAGTGGAGCTACAAAAACACGAGTTCTCTCCACAAGAAGACTAAGAAGTGAAAGGGCTTTAGGGCTCCTGGGATGGTCAAGCCCAAGGAAACTCAGAGTCCTATGGAGGAGACCAAGATTTATAAGCTAAACATAGCACCAGTATTTATTATTTCCATCAATACAATTACTTCTCTGCAAGAAATGAAAGTGGAGCTGCAACAAAAGGGCTCTGAGGCTCCTGCGATGATCAAGCCCAAGGAAACTCAAAGTCCTATGGAGGAGACCAAGATTTAGAAGCTGAACATGGCACCAATCTTCATTATTTCCATCAATACAATTACATCCCTGCAAGAAATGAAAGTGGAGTTGCAATAAAAAGGCTCTGAGGCTCCTGGGATGGCCAAGCCCAAGGAAACTCAGAGTCCTGTGGAGGATACCAAAGTTTAGAAGCGGAACATGGCACCAATATTCATTATTTCCATAAATACAATTACATCCCTGCAAGAAATGAAAGTGGAGCTGCAAAAATACAAGTTCTCTCCACAAGAAGACTAAGAAAAATCCACCCCTAGAGGCAAATTCGACTTGGTACTTATAAAAAATGATTAGGAATCATTCCCCATGAAAGGAGGAAGCTTTTCCCACCAAAATCCCTTGATTAGTGGATCTGGTTCCCAATACTAGGAATCTGCATTAAATGGCAGGGAACACATTCCTAGATTTTCTCAATCAATGGAGCTCCAGGCCATAATTCCAGAATATCTTGTTGATTTATTATTTAATATTGATCTTCTTGTAGTAGGAAGGAGGTCCCTAGATTATCTCCTCCTCCAAATCTCCATAATTTGCCCAATATTTTCATAATATTCCACAAAAATAAATAATATTAGGCACAAATATACAATTATCCATAAACTTTCCTAATGAATATATTAAAGTTAAAAATACATTATCTAATGCAAAAAGAGAGGTTTAATGTGCTTAAGATGGTCAGATGGGCCTAAATTATGTCTAATTTGGAGGCCCATCACCAACGTCAAACGCTTGCACAAATATATGTTGTTCCATCTTATTTATGGCTGAGAATTCATACTACATGCTGATTTCATAATTTCCAACCTCTTTATTGTGCGAGCCACTTAGATGTCAGAGGATGAGTCAATTGAAAAATGACTAGATGAACTATGGGAGTTGGATGAAGCCAAGTTTATGGAAAATTTTCACCAGACTATTGAGAAGGAGAGACATAAAGCATGGCATGACCAACACATCAAGAGGAAGTCCTTCGCAGTCAAGGACAAGGTTCTCATGTATGATGGTAAGTTTTTGAAACATCCTAGGAAGCTCCAAATGCACTGTTTGGGACCATTCATTGTTGCGTAGGTGTGAGAGTCATGAGTGGTTAAACTCGCGCAACTGGACGAAATTTAATTTCTGAAGTGGGTGAATGGCGCACACTTGAAGCCCTTCCATGGCCCAACCTCTTATTAATAAAATTGAGTTAATCTCCGAAGGGGGATCATAGTTAGGTTTAGGATAGAGTCAGTTAGTCAAATTTGAAGTCAATTCGATTATGTCAGTTGTGAATAAATTTACTTGCGTCAGGGCTATTAGTTAGCTGAGTGCACCTCGTCGTAACTAATTATGGTTGGGGAGGCACACAAGGAAGTCATCTTATCTGTCATAATTAATAATAATTCCCTACGTCTTTTCAAATTTGGTTTAAATATATCTCGTAATATCCCTAACACATTCTAGTTATCATCTTTTTGGTTTTTGCCATCATCTCGTAATAATTGACGATCATTATCATCTGCCTTTTGAGTTTTTGCGTCATCTAGATCAGGTCCAGGTCATAGTCATTGTTAATGCCATGATTTGAATCAAGTATAGCAAGTTGTCATATTTATTAGTTAAACAATCTAATCACAAGCATCGTGTCGAGACTTTCTATATAGTTTGCATGCCAACATTAAGATCTCCATTGTAAAAGCTTAGGTGGTTGAACTGCTCACTCTGGCTTCATTGTCGAATTCCCCTGCTCCTCAATACAAATTCAAGCCCCCTGTGTCTGTTATGTATAGCCGCCGTGTCATGACTAAGGTATCGAAAATATTTATTCCCACCCCCCCATATGACCCCAAAGTGATAAAATTTGAAATTCTCCTTGGTAAATACGAGCAGTCCAAGCTCGTCGACAATGATTTATCAAATTCCTTCCATTTCCTCGAGCTCAAGCATGAAGTTTTCATAGAGACTGCAACTGACAAGATGGCAGCCATTCTTGCAGAATAAAAGATGATTTCCAAGGAATACAACGGTCCATGCTGCCGAATTTAATGAATTTACCATTATTTGGCACCTCAAGTAGCCATGCAATGCACCAAGTTCTTTATCAGTCAGCTGCATGGAGGTTCTCTTTGGCTCGAAAAAGAATGCCCCATACACGCTAGGGACATTCAAAAATTGACGGGGCTATCTTCTACATGAGCCACAATGTCGTCTGCATTCGAGACTACCTCTAAGTGTGGGAAGAAAACAAGTGACAACAACTAATACACCAAGTATGCTACTTAGCGTGGCATCAAATGAGCCAATATTGACCCCATTAACATTCCCTCCATCAAATTCACTTCTTACATAATTGTTGGAAAAATAATGCACCATTACACAAAGGGAAAATGTACTCTGGATACCATCTCGGTGGTGGAAACTTGTGAAAATGGAGACCAATTGAAATGGTGTAGTTTTCTATTGAATGAACTTTTTGAAGCCTGTGAGGATGTGTAAAAGAAGGCAACATACTTCATCTATGGATATCTCGTTGTCTCTCTGGAAATGATGAAGTGGTGTCCTCCCGAAGGCAGAAAGCTAGCCCCATTCTATGAATATCAGCCCCTATCACTCAGGTACTCCCCATGGCAGACCTCAAGGGACCCAAACAACAAGGAAACCAACGAGTCCTCCTTCGCGGGATGGTATGAAAAGATGATCTCTGACACCAAAGTCGTCCCCAAAATCCCGCAGTTGATTTTAGATGACCATTCACATGTCATAAGGTTTAGTGTTCGCCATGGCACTACCTGGATTCATCCCAAGGTTGTTAACCTGGACACCTTCCAAATGTGCGCTCTACCTTCCATTCTCTTAGAAGAGGCGTTCTACAATGAAGTCTTGTCCTAGACTGGAGTTGTTGGTGAGGTCTAGGACAACAAGAAGACATATTATTTTCAAGGGATGTTGCCACAACCAATACTTGGAGAGAGCCCCTCAGCCTCCTGGAAGCGAGTAGTAGAAGAGATGCTCAATCCTATCTTATAGATTTGAGACAATGATGACATCATTTCGCAACATCCTAGAGGGTATCAGGTTGTTAGTAAGTTCCTTTCCCATGTTCTCTGAATTTCTTAATGTTATTCCAATTAGTACTTTATCATTCAGCCCAGCAGTTGCCTCACTACCCCTTGTGGGCCCTCATTATGTTACTGAAACCACAGTCCAAGACACCTGTCTAATTACTACTTGACCTCCATCACTTCCTCAAAAACCCATTATAGTTACCTCTACCCAGGTCATCAATCTTATCGGCGAAGAACCACATTCTATCGTCAGCACCAAAATCATTGAGGAAATATCGCAATCCACCTCCATTGCATCCCAAATGTCTCACAACCCATCACTCTGCACGGCCTCCCCCTCCGCAACCATTTCATACCTTCCTCCGACCAACAACTTCCTCAATGTCGAGACCGAGATGGAGGTTGATTTTGTAATTCAATCCATCATTGATACTAACCAAGATGCACTCGATGTTCAACCTACAAACGTGGAGTTGGTTAATATACCTTTGTTATCTTTGTTACTAGCATCAATCCCATGACCAACAACCAACTAGCATATTAACTCTAATTCGCAGGGCCAAGAAGTTATAACTGTCCCACCTCAGACCGACACCCCATTCACATTTCGCCACCACATTATGTTTCAGACGACACTGGAAACCACATTTCAAAGACCTTACTGCGGGAGACTTCACCCTAAGGACAATTTGAGAAATTGGTTGGCAGTGGACAACCGATGCAAGCCCAATACCCTCCCCCTGCTACCATGACACCCAATGACCTTTAGAGCTGGTCATCCTCTCAATTATTTACTTTTATTCAACTGGCTTCCCGCCAAGTAGAGGCGCTGCACAATTCCTTGACAGTGGAACATGAGACGCAACAACATCAAATTATCTCTATTATGGCCGAACGAAATCAACTTCTCTAGGAAAATCAAGTCCTACAACAACAAATTGATGATATCAACACCAAATTCCAGTCTCTTTAGCCTATCGTTGTTGACGTAGTACAAAACGGACTAGAGGAATTCTCAGCATGCACTCTGCTAGATTGTTGTGATCACATGCACCAACCTTGTTTCAGCAAATAGGAAGCTTCAAAAGACTATTGCAGCAAGCCAAAGAGTGCTCCCTGATCCAACCACCCAGTATGCAAGTGACATTGAGTAGAAGATCACTAATGTGGCTTATTTGAAGAACTCCCTCATCGGGCTACATGATAGGCGAAAGAAATCTTCACTCAGGTTCATGATTGATCAGGGTTCCTTGCTAAGAAAAATCAAACGGTCTATACTTTGTGACAATAGGTTCATTAGCTGTTCAATTAGGGCTTGACCGCGCCCAAACACAACCAACAACAAGATCTTCTTGCACAGATGGACATTCTCAAGAAGCAGATCCAACAAATTGAGGATGACCCACGCGCAACCAAGGCTCTTCTTCATGGCCCCAAGCCACCCGCAAATATCCATTTCCAGAAACTACAACAACTCAACGCATAAGCATATAATTAGTGGAATGTTATACTAAATGCAATACCCATGCAACCAACAGTTGAACATACCGCACAATTTATTGAGTAAGCTAGCACTCTCATGGATCCCTAATGGTCGACCCTTGTTGACTATACACAATTCAAGACGACACCCATCCAGTATGTCCCAGAGTTGGGTCCTTTGTTTAAAGGATAATTTGTAGCACATGAAGAAACAGTTCAAGATGTAGCACAAGTAGGATCCCCTCAACAACACGAAGAAATAACAACAGCAACAAGGGTGTGGAATCTGAGGAAGAAATTGGCAGTTTAGGTGGGCGAAGTTTATAAAAGCTAAAGGAAAAGGAAACCAAGGGGAGAGAGAATTCATATGCCGAGATGTTGTTGTTGAGTCTATCGGACTTAGTTTTGTTCTGTGCTTACTTGATTCTGAGCTAATTTGTATGTTGATTCTCTTGTTCCTCTTCGAATGGTCATAAATCCAGAATGTAATGATGCTTTAAGTTAATGGGAAGAGTTGCGGGATTTCTTTATGTTTCTAAATGTGTTAGTTTCATGGGCCTCTTTAAAATTTTTCTTATGAATGAATGTATATGTCTTTTGTCTCTTGGATGCTTTTCTTATTATGCTTTGTGATGATTTATGTCAAATTCTATGATTTCTAGAGTAGACGAGAATGATAATATTTTCACAACTCCCCTTGATGCCTGGTCCTAATCCCTATCTTAGTAAGGTCACGGCAAGCCTCAGGTGAGACGCCTTACTCCTCTTGGGTAAGGTGAAAATGTCAGTGTTGCACTAGACTACAACAAATCTTTTGTTGGCCCCATTCTTGAACCTAAGGTCTCTATCCTTTATAATTTTCCACCAACAGTTTCAAAACTTTGATTTTCCCTATTTCAAAGTTTTGAAGACCTTGCTAATGACTAGTCTTTTCATGTCTAGTATTGTTTTGTGTACTACGTTTAGCCTATGCACCCAATTTTGCATTATATGCCCTATCTTGTTCACACACTAGACATAATTGACCAAGATTTTGGTGTTGGCTTCTACAACTAACATGTTGAGTTGATATAAACAAGGTTGATTAATGGCTTCCTCCTACATAAATTCTTTATTTTTATCAAATTTGACCCCATGGATTTCATTTATAGGAAAATTTTAAGCTCTAATTAAGAACTAGTTTTAATGTGAATGTTTCTTATTCAAATGGAATATCTTCTTTCCATTTTATTGTTTTATCTTAAAATCAAATCCATATGGAAATTCCAACCATCTAGTTTTCTTGGCAAAGTTTTCTTGCTCAAATAAATACTTCATGTCATTATGGTAGTTCTAAGTTCAACTCTCTTTCCCTTCATACAGTGCCTCCACATTTTCAAAGCATGCCTATATTTATGGATCAAATTGATGATAATGAAAAAAATGAAAAGGCATACCCAAATATGAGAAAATTATGATTTCAATTTTCATATCCATGAGAAAACACGAAAACTCATAAAAATTACATAAATGAAAGAAGGAAATAAAAGCAATAAGAAGGAAACTTGTTTGTTCGCTAGAGATTTACTTATCTTTCTTCTTGCTCACTCCTCAATAATTACTCTTAATGAGAAACACAAACATAAGTTCAATATCCTTGGGCTTTAAATTCGAGTAACAATCTCACTTTTCTCTCACTTTGCCCATGAGAGTGATTGATAGTCGACGCTTGATTTGTGCAATTTTGAGCATCAATAGAATACAATTATAAAAACAAGAAGTAAATACAGGTAAGTGATACATACACTTCCCATAGGCAAGATTCGGTGTTGTAGGAGTTGTTGAAATGGACTAGGTACTTACATTGGCAAAGGTTATTAGCTTACCCCAAGCTAAAAAATGATAATGTCACCAACTCTTCAAGAAGGGATAGAGAATATGAGAATATGTTCAAAAAGGAAAAGAGGCAATGATGTTATGGCAATATTACAAAAAGAAAGAGAAGAGAGGTGGTGATGATGGCATGGTGTTGGCAAAGGCATGAGAAAACAAACACTCATTAAGAACTAATGCAAACATGAGATGTGGTACATACTAATTCAATATTATCACAATCATGGACATGACACATTATTCAATGACACATGGAAGTCCCACGCTTATGATCATTCAGAGAGCATGATAACAAAGGTGGCATATATCAACAAAGGACCTAGTGCTCATAGGGTAGATGGCATACATAATTTTGGGGTGTGACACAAGCAATAATGGTGAAAATACTAATCCAAGGTTGTCATGATCATGAGGTTCCATATAGTAGTCAAGGACAAAACATGAATCCCATGCAAAATACATTAATACAAAAATCACGAGCACAAACGCCACATACATTAGTGAAGAACCGAGTGCGAGAAAGGGAAACAACATACATCAACATAGTGTTGATATGAGCACGTGTGGAAACCTATCCTAACACAAAGTTAACACAAGCATAGAGGAGACTAATGCCAAAAATTTACTAGCAAACGATGAGATGTCGATGCCATAAAAGGGGTTATATTGTTGTAGAGTACAAGAGGTGACCAACTCAAGGTGACATTGTAGGAGAAAGATCAAGGAAGCAATTCATAATCCTAACTAGGGAAGGGTCTTCTTGAATAGAATCATACTTGAGATAACAACCTAGAAATGATCAAGTCATTAATATTACGACAAAATAAAATGGAGAAAAGGAATGTAGGAGAGAGGAACCAGGGTAGAGGGGCAAGTCTTATCTTGAGGATCCAAAGGACATGGAATAGAGGAGGATACAAAAAATTATAGGAATCAAATAATATAAAGAGATTAGAAGAAATCCAAGGAAGATAGAATGCCACCAAGGTAGGAAATGGCCAATACTGACAATAAGAGATCCAATCTAGCCCCACAAAAATACCCACTTGGGACTGGGCTTCATTCCACTTGGTAAACACATATTGATATATGGGACTCTTCCAAGTTTAACAAAAGTTATCTTGAACTACTACCAAAACATTGAGGAAGGGTAAAGGGGGAAAGGGAAGGAGAGGAAGAGAAGTGATTACCCTAAGTAGGTTGAGACAAGCATGATGGGGGAGGAAGGGAAGGATCAAGTGATCCAAAATGACTTAGAGGACATGTGCCTTCTAGGTGAAGGTGAAAAGAGGAGGGGAAAGAAGGCAACGCTACAACCAAGGGAGTCCACTACTCATCATGTTTAAGATGTCCTCCAAAAGGTTTTCTTTCTCTCTCTCTTGAAGTGTCATGTTCAACGATGTTATAAGGTAAAAGGGAGACTTTGAAGAATTGGAAGGCACATCGCCCCATTATTGCATCAGGGGGAGTGCCCTAAAGACTTACAATGTAACCTATGGTTGGAAAGGTGTGGTTTTCATAAGTTGAGAGGAAGAACATGTATTGAAGAAGTGTCGCGTTGAGATGTGGTACCTTGCTCTTGGTTAATGCATCACTAACACTATAGACACTTCGAGTGGGGAAGATTGTGAGCCTTGCTAGAAAGAAGAAGATTGATTTTGTTGAAGGGATCAATATTCATATATGTTGTGAGTGTTGCATTTATGATACTTGCACCACTTGTTTGACCTAGGGCAAGGGTTAGTATTTAGGTATGTGTAACTAGTAGCATGAGTACTTAGCTTAGGAGAGGAATTCTTATATCCCTCACAATTCTTAGGTGTGTGCATGAGGCTCCAAATGAGGGAGACTTTGGGTTAATGTTGGAGGTTCAACTTGGTAAACCTAGAAGCAAGAGTTCAAGAACCTTACATAATCTCTAAATTCAATATGCATCTCTCCCATGTGTTGTAAGACTCACTATAATAAGAAATGAACTTTTAAGTACTCACTAAAAAATTTATCATGGCTATCAAGGCCTCTCAATTGTTTTTAATTATAAGTAGCAACCTTTGTGATGGTTGGGATATGGAAAGGTGGAAGAGTTGAATGGTAAATTTGGTTTGGAGGTGATGGAAAAGTTGTATGATAAACTCACATAGGAGCTTGAGAACAACAAAGGGTGTCATGTTGGGACAAAGTGGTGAGTCCTCCTTAACTTGATTCACATAGTATTGTAGGTCCTCCTATATTACAAGGTTGGGTTAGAATTGTTGTATGAGTACTCGTGAATATTGGACGAGCATGTTAAGAATACTCATCTAAGTGAGATGTGATAGGTTGGACATGTTTTGAGGGTAGAATTAGTTGATTCCTAGATGTGTGGAGCTAGATAAAAATGGGTTGGAAGGAGGAGGACAAGACTATGTAGTCCAAGGAATAAGGGGAAAATGAATAAAATAGAAGGGTGGAGAGAGAATTTACTCAAGAAAGTGAAGTGTTGGCAACTACACTCTTATGGAGTCACCACAATGTAGTGAAAAAAAGGATTTGTGCTAGCGTACACAACATAAAGATTGGATGGAATCCCATCCAAGCACACCCCCATACCACAAAAAGGAAGAGGAGAGTGGAGTTGTTGCTTGATTTTAGAGCTACCACTGAGAAACCTTAGGGTGAAATAGAGGATTAAAAAGGAGGGAAATTCATTAGATTCATTAGGATCTTAAGATTATAACCTAGGGTTGTCTATGATTACAATGCTTTTCTTAGGTTTTAGATTAGGTTTTAACAAAAAAATTAAATGAGTTAAGGGACACAACAAACTAGAATTAATTAACTAAAGATCTCTTTCATGAGTTGGAAACCCTAATTTTATAAATTAAATGAGAAATAGGAAGAAAACTCACCCAGAAGTTAATGTTGTAGATGATGAAGCTGATACATCTCCAAGAGTGATCCACATCCTAGAATAACCTACATACTCAAGGTCAGTTCCCTGCACGACGATTAGAACCAATCTCTAATACTAAGATATATAGTCAACATAACCAATACATGATCTACTAATGTAAAGATAAATCAATGAATATATGGAGTAGAGAAACCCTGGTACAATTAGTGGGGATGATACCCCCCTTTCCCTTGCTTGCTATGATGGAATCTCCCTTGAGATTGTCAAATTGAAACTTCCAAGGTATGAGTAGAATTATCCCAATGAAGATGCCCTAGGATGAATAAATAAAACCTACAACATTGGAGCCAAGTTGCCACAAGAGGTCCTTGTACAAGTTCTAGACGTTCAAACAATCATTAAGGCTTGAGAAAGGTGGAAATAGTTTAGTGATTAATCTAAATGTTTACCTACAAATTATGGGTTTCAAAGATAAAAGAGGTTAGAAGAGTTCTAGAGTCTTTACAAAGAGGAATTGAATGGTATAAATAGGCATGAGAGTGATCTTAAGGCATAGGATAACATTAAGTTAGTCATTAGGGGGTTTGAGTCATACGAAAACATCACACGACCCCTACTACCTTCATGTTGTGAGTTTGGTATGATAGTGCCATAGATTATTTAACCCAAACATGGTCTTCGTTATGTGAATTGTGGATTCATGGCAACAATACCATAAGAAAACATGTGTTACACCTTGCACTAAGATATCAAGAAAGATTTTAGGGGTTTGATTCAAATTGAATCAATAATAAAAACCATGCAATGGATTTGGGCAATTATGGAGCCAAAATGAGGCATCCTAAGTAATCATTGATCTAACTGAGATTTGTGCTCCCAATTGGGCCTACGAAGTTAAGAAATGCCCCAAATGGGTCCCTCAAGGGCGAAAATGAGTGAAACTAGTGACCAATCACTAGAGGCCAGGGGGGAAGTGGCACTTCATGAACTCACTTAAGCATTATACATCCCATAGATGTCCCATCTATAATTCAAGGCAGGTGGTCCTCCAAAAAGGTGATCTAATACATTAGAGTCAATTGAGAGTTATTGTATCACCATTAAGTTGACTTTGTTTCCCCTCAAATAGGGAAGGATGCTATGTATTATTTGTTATAGGTTATGAGCCTTGAGTAAGGAGAAAAATTCAATGAACTACTCCCTTTATGTTGAAGTACGAAACTCATAATGACAATTCTATTATTGTGAATGAATGTTGGACAAAAAGGAAGACAAAAAAAAGGAAAAGCAAAGAATCTCATCTCAAATTATTTTGCATCTCAAATTCCCTCACAAATCTTCCTCTCATGAATTCTTGGCCTTTAGTCCAATTATGGAAAATGAAGTAAACTAGTTCTCAATAGTCCTACGACTAGGAAATCCAAGGAATTGAGACCGAGAATGACTTACTAGTGCCAAGTTCATATCTTTCAAGCATCATTGATGCATTGATATTGCAATGTGTTACAATTTTAATGGAAAAAATGCTTTTCCCTTCTTATTTAAAAATAAAATAAAATAATTTACAACTTTTTTATCCTTTAAGGCACAAAGGAAAAGGTTAATTGTTAAACTATTATTACTTTTATTAATTATAAAAGGATATAAATAATTTCTTTAAATATTTCACTTGCATTCTAATCAATACATTTCCTTTCAATTTTGCCATCCAAACAAAGTGGCTCATTCTCAAAGTTCAAAAAATAAGTTTTCTCATGGGATTCAAGTCAAGCCAACCATCCTCACCATCCATTGGCTCCTTGTTACCTAAGATAGTCTTAACCTATAGCATCCCATTGTATCTCCTAGGGAATTTGTCAATTCTTAATGGACTAAAGGAGACAAGTCCATTTTTTGTAAATCCTAAAGGAGCTTGAAACAATGGTTACATTTAGTGGCTATATGGTTGGAAATTACATAGAGATATTTTCATTCTTTAGGGAAACAAGGAAAAGGATCAACATGTCATAAAAAAGCCTGATTTTTAGATAAAACTTGCAGTGTTTAAAGCTTTATAACTGAACCTTCATGAACTAGTACAAGATATATTGGATTTAGAAACCCCACCGAAACATTGAGTTCATGAAAAGTGGCAAATCGCCCTTCAACCATCTTGTGGATTTTTATTTCTATTCAAGGTGAACTACATCACATATCACCTTTTATTTCGTAAAAATATAAGATAGCCAAAGCAATGGATAGGGATGTAATAGTAAACAAACCCTATCACACCATTACTAGGATTCTTTGATGACAACTCTCAATCATAAACTTGTAAACAGATTAATCAGTGATTTTGTTACTTTTATTGTAGATAAAATTCCAATATCACAAGAGGTGTCACTTTCACATTCATTGTTTTTAAATCACTACACACAAGACCAAAATATATACATTTCCAATTTTGCATGTATTCTAGTTAAAATGCCCCAATAATCCTCTACATAGTTTGCTTGGATTGTTCTCAATGTGCGAGCTTTCCAGATATCAATTTCTTTATTTTCTAGTATAGTTTATGATTCATATAATTTAAATCATTCTTACATGAAAATAGTAGGTTTAGTTGCCTATTATACAACCAAATCTATTATTATCCAATCTAATTCCACATTTGTTAATTAAATGAAATATTTTTTTCCATGAGAAATATTCTTTATATTCCATATGAAGAATATATATGTTTTGGTACTCAACAGCAAAGCTCGAAATCATTACAACAAGGCTCATCTTATCACGACTAAACCTCAATTGATAAGATAACAACCATTCCTCTCAACCACTAAAACAAACCCAACTGAGAAATTATCTTTATTCCAACTATAGTATACAAAATAAAATACATCATCTTTATTCTTTATTCTTAACTATGGTATATAAAACATAATATTATATCATTTTTATTCTATCCTTATATACCATGTAAATCTGATTATCTTTTACACAACCGTATCCTTATTAATTTAATAATAAAAAATATTTATTTATTTATAATTTTTAAATTAATTGTGATCTATAATGCTTTTGTTAGGTTAGTAGTAAACTTAAGGGATTCTCCTCAAGCTAAAAACGTTGCAATCTACATCCCTATATTCTAAAAGATTGACAAAAACATACCTATCATAAGCTAAAAGGGTTACACTCTACATCACTATATTCTAAAGATTGACAAAAGCATACCTATCATCAAAAGGCAACAAAAACGCAAAAATAAGTTTAACACAGCAAGACTAATGATACTCTTGATTTCTCTTACAGTTATTACTATACTAAAAAAAATTGTTAAAAAAATTTAGACAGTAATGAAGTGGCCAGATATAATACCTAAAAATCTATTCTTATTACCCAAATATCCAAAAGTTTCTGCTCATAAACATGAGCCGAAGAGTTTAATATCATACCACAGCGCATCTGGATATAGTAGAGATGACCTTCCTCACTTCTAGAAATTTTGGAACCTCGAATAAAGATTCCTTTAATAATCTGAATTTTGGCCCATATTCAGATGAGTCCAGCTATGTCCAAAAATAATGACACGTCAATTCCATAAAATGCATATAAACACTCCGCTATAGCAGGTAAATAGCACAGAAGCTATGTAAAGTAATTTTCTAGTTGTATTAAGCAATATAGCCTTTCCATTTAATAACAGATACAGAGAATATGCTAGTAAACACTGCTTCCAATAGATAGCAGGTTACTCAGAAAATTAAAAGTATTGAACTGTTCTTTATCATATAGGATAGTCCTGCGTTATGCTTGCCCAAGCTCCGAAGCCATCCAATCCACAACTCTACATCGCTTGTTACAAACTTTGGTCGTAAGGTTGAATTTAAAAGCGGAGTAGAGAAGATGAAAGGAATTTTAATTTCTGCCATTCCCTAAAGAACAAATTACATTGAAGTAGAAGAGTGGTAATCGATATATCACTGTGTATTTGTACTCTTGGCAAGAATACTACAATTTGTATCTCAAGTTTTAGTCAAACGATGAAAACGATACCCAGGGGATATGGAATGAGGCACAACTCCATTTTAATGCCATACATTTTTTCAGTGGACTGTATTAACCTAATGCTTTAAAAAAGTATTGATTTATGAGTTCCCAAAATTACGGAAAAGGAGGAGGAAGACAATATTACCAGAGTGCTTTCGACAATAACCAACTAGTAGAAGCACTTTACCAATGAACTCATCATTAGATCTGAAAAGACATAGTATTACACAAAATCTAATACCTAACATGTATAGAATTCCATGAATAAAATAGAAATTTGCAAAACTTGATAAATTAGAGCTTTCAAAACTTCGACATTCAACTAAAGCGCAGGTACGTGGGTGGAACTATGAGAAACATGCCAGAACGTGGCAGGTCAGTAATCAAAGACCTAAAGACGACTCAAATACATTTAAGGCAAAATCATAGCACATTGTTATCAATCATTCCAAATATTTCACATATGAATTAGATAACTGTCTACCAATCGTTAAATGCAAGTGAAATACATGTACAACAGCTTCCATATTTCTCCCCCCTTAACTATAGGCAGCTAGTACTTAAATGCAGTTTGTGATTGCTGCTATTATTTGACAGTTCATATATTTAACTGGATTCAAACTCCACGACAATAACGGGGAGAATTTCAACAGTGATGTCAAACTGTCTTCCAAATTTAATTAAAAAAGAATGTCTCTACGCCAGAGCATTGTGCAGGAGAGAATGGTCAAAACATTTTCACTTACAAACAGTTATGGTGACTTTCTCTCATGTCTCTATTATTTGCTTTTTACTTCTACTTGTTTTCCTTCCATCCAGGAGATGAAAAGCTCAACAGAAAGGCCATGAAAACTCTAGATGACAGCCTTACCACCAAAGCAGTGAGAATAGATTTATTTCAAAATAAAATAAATCATTTAACATTGAACTTATATCCATTTAATACTTGAATGCATCCAAAAATAGACCTAAAGAGAGTCCTGCCTTCCAATAATTGATCATGATGACAAAAAAATTTAACCTTTCTATTAATAGATATGCCCGATACATTAATGCACCAATTGCTTCTATTATAGCAACTGCCAGACCCGCAGACAAAATATCCCAATCCCCTGTCTGACCTAGACTTGTAGCAACAAGACCTGCACAGTAAAATCCTAGAAGCAGAGAAAATACTTTCATCGGAAAGTTCTTTTGCAGCTCTTTGAATTTCTTGGTTGTTTTGTTCTGAACCTCCTGAACAATTCTAATGAGCCGTGTACTTCCTAAACTAGATTTTCTAAAAGGCCCATCACTTTGTGGAATCTCACTTTTATCAGAACTCCCGTTATTTTTCCTACACTTTACGACCAAAGACTTGTGCTTCCTGCAGCAACATATAAAGTAATTTGCATCATTAGCAAACTCAAATTAGATTGAAAAATAAGGGCCATCAAAAGCATGACCTAATACAAAATTGACCACAATATTTAATGACTTGTGATGCTGTTTGTGTATTTCCTTGACAATTGTACTGTTTTCCTCTTTTCAGAAAAGGAACCAAGGGTAAGGTTGAAGAGAAAGAACAGAGTTGAAGGTACACCATTTTCTTTTGATGTTCAAGGACACAGATGCACGTCGGCTATGGATGCAATGTATACCCCAAAATCTCTCTCGACCAAATGCCAAACGCCTGCCAACATTACACGATGCAGCAAAATCAACTGTTGCTAATGTTTTTGCACTTATATTGAGATGACTACTTGACAGAGATGGAACATGGAACCCTTCCAAAGCCATACCAAGGAGATGAGAACACCTGCAAGAGGAATTTTAAAATTAGAATTTGTTGTAGTTATACATAAGATTGCCCAGTGATTGCCAAAATAGCAATTGTCAAAGAAGGGCCACAATATAACAAAATTAGTACTTGCACACTGAATCTATGATCATATCACAATTTACAATATCCAAAACTGCATTAGAAATTGGCTCTTATCAACAAACATGGTGAGATCTTCCCCATTTTGTCAATCCACCTAAGTTAAAACATAAACAAGTACAACAGATAGAGTATTGAAACAGTGCACCACATCTCAGGCCTTTTTATTAGGGAAAATGAGGGTGCCAGGATTAAGCCAACTCTATTACAATTAATTACAAACTAATTACACTGCTCACAAGGATACAGACAAGAACAGTAACCTGCATAATCATCCCTTTTAACTAAGGAGGACCACAACCACTAAGGAGCCACAGTTGGTAATATAACATGCAAGGAAAAAGCATGCCCGCTAGGACATCCTCATGGAAACTACTACAAGTTGCCAATAGATGTCGGTTATACTGATAGTAAATAGGAAAGGCAATGAAACCTAAAAGGCAGAATAATTAATGGGGCAAACAAAAAAATTACTATATACAATTGATGTTGGTCAATCGGGTTTAGATCGGGTGGTTGGGAAAAGTGCTGTGATCCTCCCCACCTGGGTTCAATTCCTTCACGTGACATGTTGAACTCATAATGAGTACTTGTGATGGCTTCAAGCTTTGTTGGTTGAGCAGTCCCTTGAGGACAGAAACATGTATATTCCTTATATGGAATATAAAGATATTTCTCTGCAATAAATAAATAACAATGGACATTTAAGTTCTGTTTAGATTGATAGCCCTGAGGGTTAGCTCAATTGGTCGAGGTCCCATTGCTACAGCAGTATTAGATGAAATATGACAATAAATATCAGCAGATGTTAATAGCTAGGCTGTAGGATAACCACTCAGGATAAATCTGGAAACCCGACCCACAAGGATAAGCTTGTCTGATGAATGAAAATATCTTCAGCCTTCTCCCTAACAAGTCCTCAGCAAGTGATGACTAATTTCTGTAGCAGCTTGAATGGACCCAAGATAAGGAACTCGGCCTTCTTCAAATCAGCAGCTTGGACCTATGGAATGTCTGCAACTCAACCTTTGAATAGAGGCAACTTGGCCTGCAACAGTTAACCACCCAATGGCAGTGATCTCAGCTTCTCTACAGCACCAGAGATTCGGACACACAACAGAGAAGATAAACTTGGCCCCTTCAACAATGGTACTCTGAGCCCTCAATAAAATATCCCCAGCCTCCTTAGTAGCTAGACTTTCGACCAGCGAAGAAGAGAGACTCTCGTCCCCTTTAAATAATACTCTCAACCAGATATAAGAAGTGGATTTCAGCCTCTTTGCAAGGTATGGACTCGGCTCCCAATGTAGTTCAGAATTCAGCTTGAATAGAGAGTAAGGAATACTAAAAGACAGATTATAAAATCAATTGATAACACCTTCAGATTTGTTCCATCTCTGTCAATGCCTTCTTCTTAGTAAAAAATGATGCACAATGTCAGAACCTGAGTGATTATGCTCCAATACTAGCTAGGGTGTATAGTTTCAACACTAAAACCAACAACTAGAATGAAGATTTTCTAAACCCTAGACTCTCTTCTCAAGAGCTCTCCAAAAATCTATTTTTCAAGTGAGTGAATGCAATAACAAGGAGAAAATTCTCATTTTCCTTTTTTATAACTTGACCCATTTGCCACCCATTGACCTTTATTTTAATAAAGTAACTTTAGTGGGTTTTTTCACTTTATAATTTGAAAGTGACTTTGCATTAACCTAAGACCCATGTCCCATTTTCTCCACTTAAGATTTTATAAGGTTTTCTCCTAGACAAATTGTTTTCCCTTGATTAATTTTCCTCATCCTAGCCAACAGGACTTAATTAGGCTAGCAAAATCTTCCCCTTATGTCTCCTAAGCAGATGGGGACATTACAATCCTCCTCACCCAAGATTGTTTGTCCTCAAGCAAATTCAATCCAAGATGTTGGAGCACTTATTCTCCTTCCCATGTGGCATCTTCGATAGGTAAATTCTTCCATTTAACCAGGTACTCTTTAATGGTTATGTAATGTTCCTTAACTTTCGTTCCCTTACCTCTAAAATTTCTTCTGGAACCAGAATCAATTGCCCTTCTCGTCTAATGGCGAAAGCTCAGTAGAAGTGATGACGTGCTGCCCTAAGGTCTCCTTGAGGCATGAAACATGAAAGATATTATGTATTTTGCACCCCTCTGGAAGCTAGCTCGTATGCCACCTTTCCTATATGCTTCAAAATCTTGTAGGGTCCATGGAAACAAGGCTTCAATTTCTCTGCCCCTTTCATTTTAAATGATGATTACTGGTAGGGTTGCAGACGAAGATATACCAAGTCCCCTGCTTCAAAGCTATGCTCCACCCGATGCCTGTCTGCATAAACTTCTATTGATTTTGAGCGATCTGTAAATTATCTTTGAGGAGTCACAGTATGTCCTAGCTCTCCTAAATCCAATCCTTAGCTTTAGGTGCCCTGTTGTCTCCAAACACCCGATCCACAAACATTGGTGCATCATACCCATACAAGGCTTTGAAGGGTGACATCGACATTTGATAAGTAGTGTTATAACAATGCTCTCCCAAGTGTAACCACTTTATCCAAGCTTTCTGTTGGCTTGACACAGTTTCTAAGATAGCCCTCTAGCCATTTGTTAACTATCTCATATGCCCATCTTTCCGTAGGTGGCAACTAGTACTCAGAGTTAACTTTGTCCCAACCAACCTAAACAACTCCTGCCAAAATCCTCCCATGAATTTGTTGTCCTGTCACTAACAATGGTCTTTAGCAGGCATGCAATCGAAATATCTCCCTGAAGAATAACTCTGCTACCAGTGCAGAGGAATATCGAGAAGGGATGGCAAAGAAGTATGCAAATTTTGTGAGCTTGTCAACCACCACATAAATGCAGTCCTTCGCTGCACCTAAGGTAACCCTGTAATGAAATCCATCAAACTGCTTTTCCATTTTTTCCCTGGAAGGGGAAGTGTTTGGAGTAACCCTGTCGGATGAGTATGCTCTGCTTTATTCTGTTGGTAGACGCTACACTCCCTCACGAATCTCAACACGTTTGTCTTAAGGCCCTTCCACGTGAATCTTTCCCTGATTTTCCTATAAGTTTTCAAATATCTAGGGTGCCCGATGAATGGTGAGATGTGCACTGCATGCATGATCTTTTGCTTAACTTGAGACCCTAGTGCTAGGTAGATCATGTCTTCGTAATAAATGGTGTCATCAATAACATGATATTTGTAGTCTTGGATCAATCCATCAAGGATCTTGCAAGCAACTTGTTCTTGGAGTACTCAACCAGTGGGAGAGATTTTCAATCAACTGAAATCTCCATGATGGAGATAGCGGGTGGTATTCTGGAAAGGGCATCGACTACCACATTGCTCTTGCCCTTAACATACTCGATCTCAAAATCATGTGCTTAA
>CM062817.1:1708589742-1708857222 GCA_031772625.1 Pinus tabuliformis
CTCTCCCTCTAAAACCCTTGCACGTCCCTTCCTGCATGTTGCTCGCCACTCCATCGCTGCCATCCTGCGTCAATCTGCCTGCATATCCTCTCATTTCCTTTCCATACGCTGCCCATCGAAGCCCAAAGTTTCATCTTCATCTTGCTCCCTCACTGCCACTGCCATCAACCTGCAAAACCCAAACAAATTTTATTTGTTTCCTTTGTGTGTATCATATGCTTTAAAATTTTGTTTAGTTAGGTTTGAGTTCATTAATTCGACCTTTTTTTTTACTTTGTTGATTGTTTATTTTGATTTTATTTTTTGTTTTATGTTTTTTTTCATTTTTATTTCTTATGACTTTGTGTTTTGATCTTTTTTATTTTCATTTTTTATTTCATATGAAGAACAAAAAAAAAAAAAATTGTGACTTTGAAATTGAATGAAATAAATCAAAAGGGGAACCTAAGCTTTCACATTTAAGAAATTTTTATTTTTATGTGGCTGTAAAATTTAAATTTAATTAAATTCTTTTGATTTTTATTTTTGGTCAAATTAAAAAATTCATTTTCCACATTAAACTTTGATTCATAAACTTAATACATTAAAATAATTACCTAAGGGATAATTAAATTCTAAATCTAAAGTTCTTTGGTGTCCTATTTGTGTTAAGTGTAAAATTTTAAATTTTGTGGTAATGATTTCTCTATTGTCTAGTGTGATTAATGTTTTAAAATCATTGACTATAGGAAAAAGGTGAAATTTTCTGGATCTGGGGTTATTGAAGGAAATTATTTTAAATCTAATCACTGCTTAGCACTTGAATTTCATAGTTTTTCATGGTATTTAGATCTTTCGGAATTTAATTGCTAGAAAATCTTGCATGATAAATTTTTGGGCATTTCCATTCAATCGTTCATGATCGTCACTTTCGCCACATTTATAAATTGCTCTGAGTAACTTGTCTTTATTTAGTCTATGGTTAATTGAATACAAGGCATTGGTCTAAAATCATTTCTATCTTGTGGCTTTGTCTTATTTGTATTAATTATTTGATCTATCCATCTCAGTTGACCAGCACTTGTTCTATATTCTACAAGTTGTTCATCCTTAAGTTTCCTAGAGCCTATGTTCTACAGGCTATCCTTATTCATTTACCCCTAGGGACTACCCCCCTTGACTTGTCTAGGAGAGTCTTAACGGAGTGAGTAAGGATTAGAGTGACAACCTTACTCTAAGCATTGTTGCAATGCCTAGACACTTTGTGCGACAACAGACCCAATATAAGGAACTAAATGTTCTTCAAATCAACGGCTCAACCTCTATGAAATGTTTGCAACTCAACCTCTGAATAGAGGCAACTTGGCATGCAGCAGTTAAAAACCCAACGACATTGATCTCGACCCCTCTACAACACCAGATATTTGGCCACACAACAAAGAAGATAAATTCGGCCTGATACTTATTCAAAAACAATAATAACCCAACCCCTTCAGTGATGGTACTCTCAGGCCTCAATAAAATATCTTCGACCTCCTCAACAACTAGACTTTCGACCTGCAAAGAAGAGAGACTCTTGACCCTTTTAAATAATACTCTTAGCCTGATATAAGAAGTGGATTTCAGCCTCTTTACAAGGTTGGAACCTGAGTAATTCCACTCCAAACTAATTAGGGTGTATAGTTTCAACAACCAAACCAATAACCAGAGTGAAGGCTTTTGAAACCCTAGACTCTTTTTTCGAAAGCTCTCCAAAAATCTATTTTTCAAGTGAGTGAATGCAAGAATGAGGAGAGATTCCTCATTTCCCCTTTTTATAACTCACTTAATATTTTTGTCACCATTTTGCCTTTAAAGTTAATAAAGTCACTTTAGTGAGTTTTCTCACTTTAAAATTTGAAAGTGACTTTTCGTTAGCCTAGACCCATGTCCCCTTTTATCCACTTTATTTTTTATAAGGTTCTCTTAGGTGAATTGTGTTCCCTTGATTAATTTTCCCCGTCCTAGCCTATAAGAACTCAATTAAGCTAGTGGAATCTTCCCCTTATGTCTCCTAAGCAGATGGGGGCATTCTATTTTTCCACGGAAAACCTAAGGGATGCTTCCCCATATTTGTGGATGGCATCCCTAGTAAACTTGTCGACGCAGATTAGTGTCCCTAGCATTGGAGGATTCAAAACACTCACTGGGACAAAGCTAGCCTAATGCCTAGCAACATTGCCAACAACCAATTCACCTAAACCCGACTTCCCAATTCACATTATCCACTTCGAAGTACGAGATGTGTCATTAAACAATTTGTTCTGTCACATTATTGCTATTGTTCAACTTCAAAAAATAGCCTCTCTTTATAACAAAAGCCATCATCATCTTGTTTATAAGAATGATTTCTCTTGATGGTGTAGCCAGTAGAACCCAACTAAATTCTATTTAAAAGTGCATTTTAATGTAAGTTTCCATGAATTAGTTTCAACATCCATGCTAAGTTACTAGGATATGGATACGGATCCACCAGATTTTTTAAAAGCTAGGATCCAATTACAACAAGGAAACAGTAAGTACAAAAAATATAAAAATGAAGAACTTCTCGATGGCAATTAAAGTAGAGAATTTCAATGACAATTTTTTGTCATATGCAATATCAAATTGTTGAAATGCAGTGAATAAAGGTCTTTTGGCTCGTGCCTTAGCTAATGAAGACCTTGAATTGTCCTTTTCCCAATATGAGTGTGAGCTCATGAGATAGACTTTAGTTAAGATGAGTTTATTTCCAGTTTACTGGAATACTCATCAAGATGGCATGCGTAGAGTTGAAGCTTTAGTTAAGGAGAGTCTTCATCAGTTTGACTACAGAACGAGGTGGCAGTTACAAGTTCAGTTAGAACAAGTTAGTCTTCAGTGTTGATTGGCGAGAGAATGAGTTAAGAATTCCAGTGTTAATTGGAGAAAAGATGAGAAGAACTCTCAGTTAGCTCTCAGTCAAAAATCGACTTCTAAAATAGAGTTGGGCCTCCTTGCATGTTCGAATTGGGTCTATAAAGAGGAGGATGAAGGCACAAGAATTAATAGGTTTTGAGCACAAGGTTTGTGAGACAACACAATTCACGAGTTTGTGAGAACATTTTTTATTGTGGAGAGCCCAAAGCTTGTGTCATAGGAGATCACAAGTGCGTTAGAATTTAGGATACTGATTGTGCGCAATTTTGAGGAGCTGAGGATTTGCGCTAAGAAATAGGAGCCAAAATTACTTTAGGAAATACGAGATTTGTGGAAGGAAATAGGGTTTCCAAGTGCACAAAGGAGTAGGGTCAAGCAAGAGGCAGGGCAAGTCAACGAGGCAACAGGGGAACAATTGTGTGCTAGAGGCCCAAGATCAAGCAGTAATCAAGGCAAGTCGAGATCACTTGTATCAATTGAGATTTGTGAGAAGAAGCAAATCACTTTCTTAGAGAGAGATACATTGGTTTGTAATAGATCCAATTGCTCAAGAACAATCAATAAAATACCACATCAAGGAAGCAGGTTTTCCTTGTTGGGTTTCCTGAGAAAACAAGTGTGTCAATTTGTGTGATATGATTTTATCTCTGGTATTTTTATTCTGCTACCTCTAATTTGCTAAGAAACTCTATATATTGGTGAAAGTAAATTTGGTTTCAATTTATAGTTGCCTAGATTTTAGTAATTTACTAAGTAATTGCAGAGTTTCATGGAAAATTAACATGGTATCAGAGCAAAGATCAACATAAAGACTAGCACCAAATTGATAAGTCAGTGAAGAGCACAAATTAAGCAGGACAGTTGTGCTAGACTTTGAAGAGCAGTATCTTTAGATAGCAGTGTGGCATTCCAAGGCCTAAGGTCTGCTAATGGAAGGAGCAGATCTCAGTGGTGTTGCAAGATAATGGAATGCTCGAGTATATGAAGCAGGCAATAGCTCCACCTCAAGATGCCCAACAATTGATCCAACATAACAAGAATGACACCAAGGCAAGGAGGATCATTCTTGAGGGGGTCAAAGACCATATTATCCCTCATCTCCCTGAGAATAAGACAACATATGAGATGTTTAAAGCCATCTTAGATCTGTATCAGGGTTCCAATGATGCCAGGAAGCTTGCTCTCAAGGAGAAGCTAAGAAGTATCCAAATGAGCAAAGGAGATCCCATCATCACGTATCTTTCAAAATTCACTCAAGTTTGGGATGAGTTAAGTGGTGTGGGCGCAACTATAGCAAACAGTTACTTTGTGAGTCTTGCACTTTTGGGACTTCATAAGTCTTAGGAGAATTTCCAGGATGCAGTAAGTAGTAGAGAGAATATTCCCAGTTGGGAAAGACTATGGAGTGACTGCATTCAAGAAGAGATTTGGAGAGGGACGAAAGCTGGGAGATCAACTCCGAAAGAAGATAAGGAGAACTTTGCCCTGACAGGCAAAGGCAGCAAACCCAAGGGCAAGAGGGGCTAAGGAGTGGATGAGTCTAGTCAAAAGGGCGAGAAGAAGAAGAAATCAGAAAAAGGAGTCCACTAAGGATCATGTAGCTGCATCAGTTGAGGTAGCTACGTTTTATGCTCAGTTCAAGAAAGATTTTTCATTGATAGCTTGCATCGCAAGCTCAACAAACAACAATGTATAGTATATTGATTCAGGAGCATCCTTCGACATGACCAAGAACAAGGAGTATTTCAGCCACCTGAAGGACAACATGCAGTTTCAGATTAAGCTAGGAGATGATGGCAAGTACTCAACTAGGGAGTTGGTACTGTCAGTTTTGAGAGGGAGTTAGGTATCTCTCTCCATCTCAAAGATGTCCTCTATCTTCCAGGCCTGAAGAAGAATCTCTTTTCAATGGCTACAGAAGAGGATAAGGGTTATGATATCATCTTCAATAGAGGTAAGGCTTACCTCATGCACTTAGCGTTTGGATGTAAGAAGCAGATAGGTGTGAGGATGAAGAATCTATACATGCTACAAGTTGAGACAGGGGCAGCCTTGAGCAGCAAGGCAGCGAGTGCGCAAAGTAGAGACATGAGGGTTGAGGACAACAAAGCTCTGAGGGAGTCCTAAGAGTGAGAGCGGGTTAGAGCTCCCAAGAAGGAGTCTCACTCGGTATCACAGTTTGAGTCTCGAATAGTTGGCAAGTGGGCCACAAGCAGGGTGATGAGGAGAAGAGACTAGGACGAATGGAGGTAGCCACTCAGTCAACGACTCTCAGCACAGGGAAGAGGAGAGCCAACTCTGTCGATCAAGAGGCCCAAGAACAAGTTGAGACTCCTAGCTCTATGCTCTGGTAGAGCAAGCAACCATAGAGGTACATAGGTTATATGGCATTGATGACTGAGTTGATAGACTCAGAGCCAAAGGACAAATCAGTGGTAGGCTCAAATGGGGTGTACAACGTGCATCATAGGAGCATGGTCGGAAGGAACAGGTCTTCAGATCAAATTCCGCAACAAGAAGCAAGGAAGTCTTATAGTTCAAGGGAGCAACTACAACATCGAATAACATGGGGTGTTGAAAATAGATCCAGGTGGACGAGATTCTTCCAGAAGTCCCTTCCTTGCTACGAGTAAGTGTTGAAAATGTAGGGAGTAAAGGTCTTTTGGCTTGTGCCTTAGCTAGTGAAGACCTCGAATTTTCCTTCTCCCAATATGAGTGCGAGCTCATGAGTTATACTTCAGTCAGGATGAGTTTGCCTATATCATTTACATATCAATTTGAGTATCAATATTATTTTACATGTATACATCATCACAAATTAAAATGTTAAACCCCAACAAGAAGTAATTTGTCATACATTAAGGATCAGCTAATGTCCATCATGTTAAAGTCCATTTTTTCTTTAGCAATAACAGCCCCACCTTGACACCTTTATTTATGCATTCCATCATTACAAGAATCACCAAGTTTTAGAGCACAAACAATGTTCAGTCAACTCAGCCAAAAAGTGAGCCAATTCAAACTGATCACTGGAAGACATAGACAAATTGATCACTCAGCATATTTGACCAGGGATCAACTGTCTTGCGAGACTCAGCCAAGCTCAACTTGTAAAACTCACCCGAATTTCTTTGTGAAATTTTATGTTATTTATGCTGAGAATTTCCAAAAGTATTTCTTATGTCCAAGTCAAAATCTTACTCTTCAAATTGTTGGGCTATTCCTGAGTCCAAGTCGTGTGACTTTGATGCATTCCCTATGACTATTGACCTGATGGGTGTGTAACACTCCTTTCATTACCCCAAATTTTGTAATCAAATTAACATCTAATGTTAGGGTGTCCACATTGACGCTATGATGTCAAACTCTATTATATGATGTAATGTTTATTTTTATTAATAAAAAATGCTATAGCTGAAGAAAGACGACAGCTAACAAATTATGATGTCTTGGGGAGAGAGAAAACTTGACTTAAGAGGAAAAATATAACTTGAAAGTATTTCCCATTGATGTGATGGTTAGTCTTCCCAAGAAGCTGAAAGGTTGAGAATGTGAAGGGTCAATGTGTGATTATAAAAATAAGGAGAAGGAGCAATCAAAGGGTTCTTCTTCTTAGTTCTTAAACTCCTCTCTCTCTCTCTCTCTCTCTCTCTCTCTCTTAGAAATTTGAATTGGCATGAGAATTGTTAACTTGTGTAACAGGAATTGAATGTGTTGTAGTGCTTTTTCCTTGGGTTGGATGGGGCTCTGAGGATTAGGAGTTGTCCTAGTTATGTGTGGCACAAACAACACTGAAGAAGGGAGCGCAAAAGGCCTGCAGATATCAGAGGACTCCCTTGTGTTGTGTAAACCTGCATTATCATTTGTGAATGTCTATGGGCTTGGTCACTAAATTGAAAGGCTGAAAACTGAGATTTTTTCCTTTGTGTGGAAGAGGGTTGTGTTCACTTTTTGTGTTAAATATGGTCTGAAAATTGTGTTAAATCCCTGAGTTTAGTTTTGTCTCTAGGGCCGAAATTTTGTCTCTGTTGCAGGGTCGAAGTTCTGAAGTTGAGGGCCAAAAATATGATGTTGGGGCTGAAATTCTGCTCTGAAGTCGCACCTTGAAGCGTTGACATTTGGAAGGCTGAGAAAAGGACATCTACAAGGAGGAAGAGCTGAAATAGTGGTTGGAGGTCCAAGTCTAAGGAGTCTGGAAGTGTCTCATCTTGAATTGAATTACTGAAGGAAGAGTTCTTGACTGGGTTTTCCCCTTATATATGGGTTTTGCCCCGGCTGTGCGCTACATCTTGTGTCTCTTGTTCTTGTGATCTTCACACATACATAAATTTGGTAATTGCTTGATGAAAGATAAACTAATAAAGAAGAAAAAGAGGCCAACATAATTCACAAGTAATTATCAAGAAAGAGGAATCAAACCTTAATATATACTAGCATTGATTTCTCAACATGGTATCAGAACTAAGGTCGAAGAAGGTTGGAGATCACTTTGTTGGCTTGAAAGGAAAAATTATTCCCTCTCTGGCAAGTTACTTGAAGATGGGATTCAATATTATAAAAATTGCAGAAAGTTGGATTGGAAGGATCATCTACAACTTATCTAATAAAGTTAAAAGCAAAGGGTTCTTGGCTACTCTCACAGGTACTCTCGATGATGACAATGCATGGATAATTGATAGTGGAGCATCAAGTCACATGACGGGAGAAAGTGGACAGCTTCATACTCTATCAAAGAAATCATCATCTCATGTAGTGGAGCTAGGAGACAACAACAGTTATGCAGTCAAGGGCCTGGGATCTACATCATTAAAACTGGAGAATGGAGCAAAGCTACATCTCAACAACATACTCTATGTTCCAGGTTTGAAAAAGAATTTACTTTCAATCTCTTGTAGATGGAAAAGTTTTGGTTTGGGGAAAGGATTCAAGCATTGATAAGGCAAAAGTTATTGGAGTACATGAAGGAAGGTTATATAGAGTAATAACTCGATCTCCTCAAGCCCTAGTTCACATGGAGATTAATCCTATCGAACTATGGCATAGGAGATATGGGCATATACATTAAAAAGTCATTCCCTCTCTTAATCAAATGGTAAATAGCATCCCCAATATCAAGGAAGATCGTGAAGGAGTATGTAAGGGATGTGCTTTGGGGAAGAATAGAAGGAAACCTTTCAGAAGCAGTGATACAAGGTCTAAGGAAATATTAGACCTCATTCATTCCGATGTGTGTGGGTCTATGTCTAACAAATCTCTTGGAGGTCATCTTTATTGCGTGACCTTCATTGATGATCACTCTAGAAAGACATGGCTCTACCTTCTCAAGACAAAAGACGAAGTATTTGAAAATTTCAAAGAGTTGAGATCTGAAGTGGAAACCCTAACCGAAAGAAAGATAAAAACTCTGAGATCCGATAATGGTGGGGAATACACTTCAAAAGAAACAGTTGCATATTGTAAAGACATAGGTATTATGAGGGAGCTCATTGTTCCCTACAATCCTGAGCATAATGGAGTTGTAGAAAGGAAAAATAGAACAATTGAAGAATGTATAAGAACTATGATATTTGATCAAGATCTACCAAAGCTTCTATGGGGTGAAGTAGCAATGACATCAGTACATATACACAAAATAGAAGTCCTCATAGAATCCTAGAGAATATGCCACCTGAAGAAGCCTTCACAAAAAAGAAACCATGTGCGGACCATCTCTGCACCTTTGGGTGTCCCACATACATCCATGTTCCAAAAAACAAGCGAAAGAAATTAGATTCTACAAGCATTAAAGGAATCTTTGTTGGCTATAGTCTCTCTTTAAAAGCATATAAAATCTACATCAAAGAAGGAAGATAAATTGAAGTAAGCAGGGATGTTATATTCGATGAGAATCATGCCTACAAAAGATCCAAGGATATTCCAATAGATTTCGATGACGAAGATACACCACTATTCGAAGAAGAAAAACATCATGACAAGACAACTAGAAACCAAGAAGTAGAAGGACCAAGTGAGCCTATTCAACCCGTGATCATACCCGAAACAAGGAAGAGGCCAAATTGGTTAAAAGCTACTCTTGAAGATGTCGAAGGACATGGAGCTACTAAAGGAACTTTTAGAGAAAGAAAAAGACCAAAGAGATATTCAGGATATGTAGCATACATGACAAAATTAATAGAAGTTGAACCAACTACATTTGAATAAGTTGCTCATCAAGAAGAATGGAAGAAGGTGATGCAAGAAGAATATCAATCCATTATGAAGAATGGGGTTTGGGAAATCATTCCTAGACCTAGTGACAAATCGGTTGTCACTTCAAAATGGATTTACAAAATCAAACATTCTATTGATGGAAGTATTGACAAATACAAAGCTAGATTTGTTGCAAGGGGTTTTTCTCAAAAGGAAGGTATAGACTATGAAGAAACCTTTGCACCTACTGCAAAATATACTACTATCTTTGGTTTCGTTGGCTGCTACAATGGGATGGAATATTCATCAAAAGGAAATAAAAACAACATTTCTGAATGCAACCATCGATGAAGAAGTATACATTGAACAATCAGAAGGCTTTGAGATAAATAGTAAGGACACACATGTTTGCAGACTCAAGAAAGCCCTATATGGCTTGAAGCAAGCTCTTAGGGCATGGTATGCAAGAATGGATGCATATCTCTTAAGAATTGGGTTCGTCAAAGTTTTGCAGATCCAAACCTATACATCAAGGTGGTGAACAATGAACCAATCATAAGAATTGGGTTCATCAAAAGTTTTGCAGATCCAAACCTCTACAACAAGGTGGTGAACAATGAACCAATCATTATTCTACTATATGTGGATGATTTGTTCATTACAAGTGTGAAGCACAAAATACAAGAATGTAAGAAGATACTGGTAGCCGAATTTGAAATGAAAGATCTGGGACTCATGCATTATTACTTGGGTTTGGAAGTCTGACAGAAACCTGGAGATATTTGGGTCAAGGGAAATACATAATCAAGATATTGTAGAGATTCAGTATGATGGATTCCAAACCTATCACTACTCCCATGATCACTAATCTCAAGAAGTTGAGAAGCTTCAACTCTAGTCTCATCGATCCTACTAACTATCATAAGTTGGTGGGTTCTCTAATGTACCTAGTAAATACAAGACTTGATATATGCTTTGTCGAGAATGTTCTTAATCAATTTCAGTTGAAGCCTCATCATGACCATTGGATAGTTGTCAAGCATATTTTGAGATATCTACGTGGCACTATACATCACTGCCTAAAGTATGATGGAAAGGAAGTCAAGTTAACAAGTTTTACCGATTCCGATTGGGGTGGCAGTGAGACTGATGGAAGAAGCACTACAGGTGGATGTTTTAGCTTGGGATCTTTTATGATTTCTTGGATGAGTAGAAAACAAGATCCTGTTGCATTAAGTAGTGTTGAAGCGGAATACATTGCTGCATGTGAAGTAGGAAAGGAAGCAATGTGGTTAAGGAAACTTTTGTCAGATTTGTTCGGGAAGCCTTTGGATCCTACTGTGATAAATTGTGATAATCAAAGCATCATCAAGATGTCTGAAGATCCCGTATTCCATGCAAGGACAAAGCATACCAACAACAAGTACCACTACATTAGGAGCCTGGTACAATATGGGGTCGTAAAGCTATAATATATTACAACAAATGAACAGGTAGTTGATGTATTGACGAAGTCTCTTCCGAATAAGAAGTTTGAATATTTTAGAAGCATGCTTGGGTTGGTCGATATTACAGATTTAGTTGATAGGGAGAGATGAAGCATCTAATGGCGGATGCTTGGGAGGACATCTGGTCGACCTGTGTTTTGATGTCTAGATCTCGAAGAGGGAGGGTGGCATTGGTCTTGGAGCTCTGACCTTGGATATGCACCTAGATCCCTGGGTTGATGGTTAGTTAGTAAGCCTGATGGTACCTAGACTGGCTGAAAGCTTTAGTCCATCTTAGTCCCACCCAGATAGATTACCCTGGTCAGGAATCTAGTCCGTAGCATTGAGTGTGCTAGAACTCTTCGTAGTTCATGTCATTTTGAAACCTTCCATGTACTTGTATCTATGTGTAAAATGTAATTATGAATACCTCCCTAGTTAAGAGGGAGTGTTGAAGAATATAACTAGCTTCGGTATTCATAATTGTACTTATCAAAAGAAAAATGACTTATTAAAGAAAATGACTTATTAAAGCATGGGTTTCATGCTTGAGTCAAATTTTTCTAGGTCAAATTCCCCATTGAGGACTTCTAGGTTTTGTCTTGAGTCATTAGAGTCATTGTCATTATTATTAGACCCTTCTTGGGCTTTTGTATCATGTAATAAGAATTATTTTTAAGTCAAAAAGGTAACTTGTCACCTCCACACCAAGTCGACCCTGCCCTCAACAAGTCGACCTGGATTAAGGCAATTCAACCTCACAAGAAGCCTATATATGGAGTAGTTCGACTTCATTTGGAGAGCATCATTAACAAGTTCGATCTCTAAGAAAGCAGTAGCTGGTAAAGAGTGCAAAGTTGAAGGAGAAGAAGGATAGACGCTGAGAAGAGGAAAATCGAGCTTTTGGGCTATCTTTCTCTCACACGTGCGAAGATATTGACTTGAATCTAGGGTTGAAATTTTGTCTCTGTTGCAGGGTCGAAATTCTGAAGTTGGGGGCCGAAAATCTGATATTGGGGCCGAAATTCTGATTTGAAGCTACACCTTGAAGCGTTGACACTTAGAAGGCTAAGAAAAGGACATCTACAAGGAGGAAGGGCTGAATTGGTGGTTGGAGGAGATCTTTGTCTAGATCTAAGGAATCTGGAAGTGTCTCATCTTGAATTGAATTACTGAAGGAAGAGTTCTTAATTGGGTTTTCCCCTTATAGGGGTTTTGCCCTGGTTGTGTGCCTACATCTTATGTCTCTTGTTCTTGTGATCTTCACACATACATAATTTGGTAATTGCTTGATGAAAGATAAACTAATAAAGAAGAAAAATAGGCCAACATAATTCACAAGTAATTATCAAGAAAGAGGAATCAAACCCTAATATCTAATAGCATTGATTTCTCAAGAATAAGGAGATCAAATGCACACTTTGTATCATCATTCTCAAGCACAAGTTTGTGAGCAAGAGAGCTTGTGGAGGAATGAGCTAAGAGTTTCTTGCGCGAGTTATTCTGGAGAGTGTTTCTTCTCGGAAGTGCACATAGAAATAAGGGAAATCCCTATTTAATAGGAGCTCAGCTAGTGCTAGGAAATAGGGGCCTATTTCCTATGGATTTGCACTAGGAAATAGGAGCATCTATAGCGCATCGCAGGAGGTAGAAGATCAACATCTTGCAGGTTGTTTCAAGCCTAGATTAAGGCTGAGAGATCAGATTGTATTCTCTATTGAAGCAGGGTTATTTGTAAGAGATCTATTGCTCAGTTTTTCCTCAGTAACTAAATCAAACGAGGGTTTTCCCAGTTGGGTTCCCTACAAAAATGTGTTGTTTCTTGTGTGAATTTGTGCAAATTATTTCTGATCTATTTTGCTGCTATTTGGTAGGGAAATTTTGTGTCTATGTGAAAAAAGAAAACTTGTTTTTAGATTGTTCATACTAGCATATCAGAATTTTCGTGGAAAATCTACATGGTATCAAGCTTTGAACAAGAATCGATCAGTGCATAGTCTTCAAGTTTGCAAAATGACAACTCACACAGGATTAGGATTGAGAGAGCAGGATAGACTGGATGGCTCCTCCAATTTTGGTGTTTGGAAAGTCCACATATTGTTCTTGTTGGACGAGTTTGGGCTAAAAGAATTTATTGAGCAAGGTGTTGCAGAACCTTCAGATCCAAACGAGTTGAGTCTCTTCCAAAGGTAGATGGCCAAGGCCAAGAAGATGATCCTGGATGGACTTCAGGATCATGTAGCCCCTCATGTTACAATTAAAGATACAACTAAGGACATGTGGGATGCCTTAGTCAAGCTCTACCAAAACTCTTCCGAGAACCGGAAGATGGTCCTCAAAGAGAAGTTGAGGACAATCAAGATGCAGAAGGGTGAGAGTGTAACTACCTATCTCACCAAAATTCAAGAAGTTTGTGATGAGCTAGAAGTTGTTGGAGAGAAGCCCATGGACAAAGAGCTAGTGCATGTGGCTCTAAATGGGTTTACCAAAGATTGGCATACTTTTGTTCAAAGCATTATTGGACGAGATAAGTTGTCGGATTGGGAACACCTATGGAGTGACTTCATCCAAAAGGAGCTAAGGCTCAAACTAGTTGAGACTTCTAATAGCAGTCGCAAGGGATCCAAGGTTGAGAAGGAGGAGGAAAATCTTGCTCTTGCGGGGAAAGTCAAAGGCTAGAGAGTCAAAGTGCAGAGCGAGAACAGTCAAAAGGTTGATAAGAAGAAGATGGATCTGAGTAAGAACAAATGCTTCCATTTCCATACCTTTGGACACTATGCTTCTAACTGTCCTAACTGGAAGAAGAAGGGATCGAATAAGGAGCATGTAGTTGCATCAATTGAGGTAGATGAGCTTGACTCTTAGTTTGAGACAGGCTTCTCATTGATAGCTTGCATAGAAAGTTCAGTAGGGAGTAGTACATTGTATATTGATTCAGGAGCCTCTTTCCATATAACTGGAAATCGAGAGTATTTCAGCCAACTGGATGAGAAGGATATGCAGGTGAACATTGAGCTTGGAGATAATGGCAAGTACACTACCAAGGGAGTTGGTACTATTAGCTATGAGAGGGAGTCAAGTAATACTCTTCATCTTAAAGATGTTTTCTATGTTTCATGGCTGAAGAAGACATTGATTTCAGTAGCTATTCATGAGGATAAAGGATATGATGTCATCTGCAACAAAGGTAAGGCTTACCTCCAACACTTGGCTTTTGGATGTAAGAAGGAGATAGGTGTGAGGGTGAAAAACCTCTACAAGTTGCATGTAGAGACTGATGCAGCCTTGAGCAGAATGTAGGTGAACTTTGGCACAGGTGCATAGAACACTTACATCATGGGGCGTTGAAGATTCTTCAGTAAATTGCCACAAAATTACCAGCAGGAGGCCTTAACAAGAGCGGAGTGTGCAAGGGATGTACACTTGGAAAGTATGCTAAGTCTTCCTTCCATGGTAAAGATAGCAAAGCCAAAGGTATTTTGGAGTTGGTGCATTCTGTGTGTGGCCCCTTCTCTTCTCCATCACCGATGAGACACAAGTATTATGTTACTTTCATTGATGGTTTTTCTCGGAAAACTTGGATTTATTTAATGAAAAGGAAAGATGAGGTCCTAGATAGGTTCATGGAGTTTAAGGCCTTGGTAGAAAAGCAGACTGGGAAGAAAATCAAGGCAGTGAGAAATGACAATGGTGGAGAATATATCTCCAATGCCTTCAAGGAGTTTTATGCAAAGAAAGGTATTAGAAGAGAGTTGATAGCACCTCATAACCCTTAGCAGAATCGGGTGGTGAGAGGAAGAACAAGAGTATTGTTGGAGTAGCTAGAGCCATGTTGCATGATCAGGATCTGCCTAAGTTCTTGTGGGTAGAAGCATGCAATACTACAGTATTTATGCAGAACAAGAGTCCACACAAGGTGCTTGGACGAGCTACACCAGAGGAGGTCTTCACAGGCAAGAAGCTTGATGTTTCACACTTTTGGATCTTTGGCACAAAGGTCTACTGTCATGTGTCCAAAGATAACAAGGAAGAAGTTGGATGCCACAACAAAGAAGGGTATCTTTGTGGGGTATAGTGAGACATCTAAGGCATACAGGGTGTATCTTCCAAGATTCAGGACAACAATTCTCTGGTGAGATGTGAGATTCTAGGAAGATAAGGCTCTGAGAGTTTCCTTAGAGTGTGAATAGATTGTAGTTCCTGAGGAGGAGCTACTCACTCCCAAACAAAAGTCACAGCCAACACCTCAGACTCAGCTACAGCCACAGTCTAGTGGCAAGAGGGTAGCGTAGCAGGATTTGCAGCTAGATGAGGAGGAGAAACCAGGTCGAGAGCAAACAGATCAGCCAGAGCCACCCACTAGAGGGAGGAAGAAGGCCAAGTGGGCTGAGAAGTTGATTCAGGAGGCTCAGGAGCAGGTCGAGACTCCTAGCACCATGTTTAGGCAGAGTAGATAGCCACAGAGATACGCAGGTTATATGGCACTTCTGACAGAGTTAGTGGACACTAAGCCTTCTTCTTATGAGAAGACAAATTCTTAGTAGGTTTGGCAAGATGCCATGGTGGAGGAATATTCCTCTATCATGAAGAATGATGTCTGGGAGATTGTTCCACGACCTGAGGAGAAATTAGTAGTTGGATCAAGATGGGTGTTGAAGCACAAGTGCAAATGAGAGTGTGGAGAAGTTCAAGGCCAGGTTTGTGGCCAAGGGCTTCTCACAGATTGAGGACATAGATTATAAGCAACCTTTGCCCCACTAGCACCGTATTCATCTATCAAGACTATTCTGGCACTTGCAGCACAAATAGGATGGACGATCCACCAGATGGACGTGAAGACAACCTTCCTCAATGGAGTTGTTGAGGAGGAGATCTATATAGAGCAGCCATAGGGGTTCAAGCAGTTCAGTAGAGACACAGATGTGTGTAGGCTGAAGAGAGCTCTTTATGGACTCAAGCAGAGTCCGGGAGCATGGTACACTCGGATTGACAGCTACCTTCAAGGATTAAGCTTCACTAAGAGTGAGGTGGATGCTAACATGTACTACATCATGGTTGGAGGGCTTATGCTCATTCTAGTACTCTATGTCGACAGTCTTATATTGACTGGAGATGAGAGCTTGATCCAGGATTGCAAGGAGGACCTTAGAAGGGCGTTTGAGATGAAGAATATGGGGCTTATGCACTATTACCTTGGCTTGGAAGTTTGGCAAGGTGATGGTGAGATCTTCATGGGACACGCCAAGTACACAACAAAGATTCTCCAGAGATTTCATATGCAAGATTGTTGGCCCATGGCCACACCTCTAGTCACATACAAGAAGATCTCATTAGGTCGTTGATGTACTTGGTCAACACATGACCTGATATTTGTTTTGTAGTCAACTAGCTGAGTCAGTTCATGGTGGAACCGACAAAAGTGCATTGGGTTGTTGCAAAGCATGTGTTGAGATATCTCAGAGGCACAACAAACTACAGATTATGGTATAGACAGGTCCATGGAGTGAGGCTTAAGGGCTTCACAGACGCAAATTGGGCAGGGAGCTCCACAAACAGAAAGAGCACTTCAAGTGGCACCTTCAACATTGCGTCAGCTGCAGTTTCTTGGTATAGCAGAAAGCAAAGATCAATTGCACTCAGTGTTGAGAATTCAATAGGGCAATGAATATGTTAATTCTCTTTACCTGATAATTGTTTGTGTTACTTTTTACTTATTAGCTATGTTCATCATTATTCCAATGTGCAATACATCAAACAACGACCAAAACAATAAGAACAATGACACAGTATATAGGCTGCAAGCTAAGGCCAAAACCCCTCCTCTTGAGGGGAAAACCCGTAAATCTCTTCTCTTCTTATAGATCTTTCAATTGACGAATACCATGACCTAAAGACTCAAACAAATACCCTCCAAGATCAAGTTTACCACAGCCTCTTGCTGCAATATCTTTGACCTCCTAGTAGATCTGAAATTCTGCCCCCCCCCAGCAACTGTTGCAACTGTTGTTGCTTCTCTTGGAGACTTCAATCTCCCTCTAATAGCCTTCCTCTTGACTTCGCTTGCCTTGTCTTGAGTCTTAGGGCTAATAAGATGCCCTAAGAGACCTTTGCTTGCCTTCCCTTCTCTTTTTCTTCCAAGATCGAACCACAAAAGATCCCAGTGCAAAAACCCTAACTTTGATCTTCCCTAGAGAGATAGATAAGACCCAAAACACTTCGACTTCCTCTTCTTCGCACTTCCTTCTCGACTTTCTTCTTCTTCATCTGCTTCTTTGCATAAGAGATGAGTGAGTGGTGAATGGACGACGAGTTCCTCTCTATATATAGGCTTCTTCAAGGGTGAGCGTGGCTCTTCATGTAGGCCGACTTTACAGCTCTTTAGGTCAACTTGATCTTGGAGGTATTTTGACACTTTAAAAACAAAATAATTTTTTCTTTACAATTTACAATGTGCCCATAGGGTCTTCAATATATGACAATGACTCTTATACCTAGGACAAACCCTAGAAGTACTCAGTGGATGCTTGACCTATAAAATAAAAGAACTTGAGCATGAAACCCATGCTTCAATAATAATAATAATTTTCTTTTTATTTTGTATTTACAAGAATACATTTCATACTTATGAAAATTGAACCTAGTTACACATTTTTCAACACTCAGTTCAGTAGAGGCCGGCTACATGTTTGCTAGTCAAGCAACTTGCAAGGTTATTTGGATGAGGAAGTTACTTGTGGGACTTTTCAGACAGAGGATGGAACCTACCATGATACATTGTGATAATCAGAATTGCATTAAGCTCTTTGAGAATCTAGTGTTTCATGATCGCTCAAAGCATATCGAGATCCAATATCACCATCTTAGAGATTGTGTGTAGAAGGGGATAGTCAAGCTACCATACATTCCAAGAAGGGAGCAGACAACATACTTCTTAACAAAGGCATTGGCAAGAGGCAGCTTTGTTCATGATAAAGATAAGTTGGGAGTTGTACAAAATCCCTTCCTCGCTAACAGGAGTGTTGAAAAATAGTGAAGGAATGGATTCCTTGATTTGTGCTTTAATTCAAGTAATTGATTTAGTAATCTTCTTAATCATGCACGAGTTCCAGTGATGTGGACGAGTTCAAAAAACAGTTTGACTAGTGCGAGTTTGTGGAGGACCGAATTATTTGTTCTCTAGTGTGAATTAAATTGGGAATTGAAAGCTCAAGTGGAGTTAGCCTCCTCACGAGTTAACAACTTGTGTTGAATTTTGTTAACTAGAAAAGCTTGTTCAACTCCTAATTTAGAAAACTCACTAACAATAGCCAAATCAAATTGCTTAAAAGGAGATCGAAGGCGCACTTTGTATCATCATTCTTGAGCACAAGTTTGTGTGCAAGAGAGCTTGTGGAGGAACGAGGCAACAGTTTCTTGTGCGAATTATTGTGGAGAGCATTACTTCTTGGAAGTGCACATAGAAATAGAGGAAATACCTATTTAATAGGACCTCAACCAGCGCTATGAAATAGGGGCCTATTTCCTAAGGATTTGCGCTAGAAAATAGGAGCATCTAGTATGCATAGCAGGAGGAAGAAGATCAGCATCTTGCAGGTTGTTTCAAGCCTAAATTAAAGCTAAGAGATCAGATTGTATTATCTATTGAAACAGGGTTATTTGTAAGAGATATATTGCTCATTTTTCTCGGTCAAATTCTAAAGCAAACAAGGGTTTTCCCAGTCGGGTTCCTTAGAAAATTGTGTTGTTTCTTGTGTGAATTTGTGCAAATTATTTATGTTCTATTCCACTGCTATTTGGTAGAGAAATTTTGTGACTGTGAAAAAGAAAACTTATTTTCAGATTGTTCATACTAGCAGATCAGAATTCTCATGGAATTGTACAGTTTGGATGGAATTGTTTGAGCTTTACAGGGCTGCCAGCTGTTTTTGATAGATATCACCTAGCACGGGACTTGAACTTGACCAGAAAATCCAAAATAAAGATGCTTTAAATATTTTCAGTTCCATCTAAAACTCATTACTATAAAACATTACATTAGCAAATATATCACTATTACAGTAACTAAAAGACCATCTTTTGACTTGGGTATTGGAATGTGCCTAGAGGTTGTTCAAATCCAAAGGGGTTCTTTCTTTAGTGTCATTAGAATGTTACAGCCGACAACCAGTTTCAATGTTGTTTTTCTTCTTGGAATGCCTACAACAGGGAGTTGATTATAGAGTTCTTAACCAATCTAAAGCTAGAAGGATCGATGGAAGCAGATAGAACAATGTCTGTTAATTTCTTGACTGCCCAAGTGTTAAATTTGGCAACAGGGCCAAACATCACTTTGGACAATTCTTATGAGGCAGCTGATATTTTTCTTGGATTCCTCTTTCCGAGGGGTGTATGATTGATCTAAAGATCATCCCATTCTAACATGTACAAATAAAGTTATGAATTTATTTTGATTATGGACAAATTGTCAAGGTCGGCCAGCCATCAAATTAGCCTCCTCCAGCCTTCAACGTTGCATATAAATACAAGGTGCCTCCTCCTCATTTTGGCATCACTCTCATTCATCTTTCTCTCTCTCATCTTGATTGGGTACAGATTTCTGGGCTTCTCTCTCTCTCTCCACACGTGCAAAGGAAGGTCTGATTTTCTAGCTGCTGCGTTGACCAGATTTGACCGAAATTTCAAGAGGCCAAAATTTCAGGAGGCTGACTTTGACCAGCGTTGACTTCAGTTTTGTGAGGGAGACTTCTGTTTGGGCAAGCCGCAATTCTGGGCACAAAAACCGAGGCAGTTTGACCCCTGTGTTGACCAACATTGACTGCCCTAGTTCTGGTTGCTGTGTTGACTTTAGTTGACCAGGTTTGACTGGTTAATTTTAGACTGTTAAGGGCTGCATTATCTTGTTGTTGAAGGCCCAGTTGACCAAAGTTGACCAGGCTGTTTTGGAGGTCAATTTATGTTTCTATTTCTACTGTTTTGACTGATCAGATTAAGCAAATGAATATTGTAAATTGTACTCTCTCTGCTGAACTTTTGAAAAATTATAAGAAGAATTGATCAAGGGTTTCCCCACATTGGGGTTTGCCCCTGGTTGGTGCTATATCTTGTGTCCTCTTGTGTTGATTTGTCTTCTATTGTTGTTGTTTATGTTCTATCTGCATTTTACTATCATGATGATGTGATTATTGAACTAGATATTGATATTGGGCTAATAAAGAAATTGAAGTAAAAGTGCTCTAAGCATAAGAACATACCATTGTTATCCTAAAATTAACATGGAATCGGAGCTGAGGTGAAGACAAAGCCCAAGCAAGAGTGAGAAGAGCAATCACCAAGAGGAGAAATCATTGATCAAAGACAAGATTCAATGGCTTCCACATCCTACTTCAAGTCTGATTATAAGCTTCATGATAAGTATGATTATCATGCATGGAAGATGTCTCTTGATTTGATATTAGAAGAACAAGATGTGATGGATTATCTGCAGGGAAAAATTTCAGAACCTCCTTCTAATGCATCGGCTGCTGCGAAAATGAAATACAAGAAAGGTGAAGTCAAAGCCAAGAAGATCATCAGGGATTCTATTCATAAGCATTTAGTTGCTTACATTTCCGATTTGAACACATCAAAGGAGATATATGACAGGTTGGTTTGCATGTTCAAATCTAGCAATGCAAATCAAATTATTTTCCTCGAGAATAGCCTGAAGGATATAAAGAAGGGAAAAGGTGAGGATATTCAATCCTACTTTATGAGGATTACTAAGATCAAAAATGATCTTCTTTCGATTGGTGAAGTTATTGCTGACAGGGAGCTCACTCTCATTTCCCTTGGAGGTCTTCCTCCCGAATGGCATGTGTTCAACACTACTATTCTCAATAACGACAGAATTCTAGGTTTTGAAGAATTGCTGACTAGATGTTCTCAAGAAGAAACAAGGATGATGGAAGTGGAGATGTCTTCAAATAGGAATAATCCTACCACATTCTTTGTCATGCCAAGAAGAAGAACAATGCAGTTTCAAAGAAGCAAACTCGAGGAAGACCGAGATTCAAAAATGGAAGGAAGGGAAGGTGCTTCGTTTGCAACAAGTTTGGTCACTATGCCAGGGAGTGTCCAAATAGAAGGGATACATCTCATGATGATGATCACAATCATTCCAGGGGCAACATCAACAATCAAAGGAATGGCAAGTTCAACAACAAAGAGAAAAGATCGAGCTTCTAAAAGAACAAAAAACTCCAGATATGATGAGTCTATTGTTGTAAATTCTAAGCAAAAAGGAATTTTATCTTATATCTACCCTCTTTGCTGCCTCTTCTCTGGATACTTTGGGAAATTGGTTGATTGATAGTGGTGCCTCAAGGCACTTCACCAGGTATAAGGAAGCTCTTTCAAATCTAATAGAGAAGGATACAAATTTGGAAATTATCCTTGGAGACAATGCCACTTATCCCATGAAGGGAGTTGGGAATGTTACCCTTCAATTGAATCAAGGTAACATCATTCATCTTCAAGAAGTACTATATGTACCTAATCTAAAGAAGAATCTTGTGTCTATCTCGGCGATGGAAGACAAAGGACTTAAGGTGGCATTCATTGATGGAAAGGTACGTGTATGGAAAAGAAATTTCAAGAAGCATTTACTCTTGGAGGAAGTCCACTAGGAGCTATGTCTTGCGACACATCTCTTCAATCCGAACTATGGCACCGGAGGTTTGCTCATCTTCACTATAAGGCTCTACTTGATGCAAGGAAGATGGTTATAGGTATGCCTAAATTCAAAATAGAACATGAAGGTGTATGTCAGGGATGTGCCAAGGGAAAACATACAAGGGGACCATTCCCCTCAAGTGATAGCAAGACCACAGACATTTTGCATATGGTTCATTCTGATCTATCCGGTGCAACGCTCGTGAACTCATTGGGAGGATACTTATAATATGCAATCTTTATAGATGATTTCTCTCGCAAGACTTGGATATATTTCTTGAAGAAGAAGGACGAAGTATTCTCATGGTTTCGTTCTTTCAAAGCTTTGGTCGAAAATCAAACTGAGAAGAAAATCGAAATATTGAGGGTTGATAATGGAACCAAATAAGTTCAAAGATTATTGTAGAGAAGCTGGCATTAAGAGGGAGACTACTACCGGATATACTCTTGAGCAAAATGGTGTTGCTGAAAGGAAGAATCTTTCTATTGTAGAAGACACTTGTGCCCTGCTTCATGATCAAAGCCTTCCGAAGTTCTTATGGGCCGAAGTTGCAAACACCGCTATGTATGTTCAAAATAGATGCCCTCATCAAGTGTTGAACTCCAAGACCCCCGAAGAAGTTTTCACCGATAAGAAGCCTGATGTTTCTCACTTTAGAATTTTTGGTAGCCCCGTATATTTTCATGTGCCGAAAGAAAAGAGAAGCAAATTGGATGCTTCCAGGAAGAAAGGAACATTTGTGGGCTACAGTGAAACTTCTAAGGCATATAGAATCTATGTGCCTGTTCAAAGAGAAGTGGTGATAATTCATGATGTCACTTTCGATGAGGATGCTGCCCTTGGGAAGATTAGTAACCTTCCTCTTCCAAGAAAGGACAAAGAAGCAGATTCCGGAAAGCAGGGAGAATTGTAGGATGAGCAGATGCCTGATGCTGAAGGACCAATGGATCCCATTGATCCACCCCCTCATGAGCCCTCCTCCTCGAAAAGGAGACCCTCATGGCTTAGGAAGACTCTCGAAGATGCCAAGAGACATGTTGCACCTAGGGGACATTTCGTGAAAGTAAGAAGACGAATAGGTACCAAGGGTACTTAATTGCTATGAGCACCATTGTTCAATCTGAGCCTTGCACATTCGAAAAAGCTGCCAAACACCAGGTTTGGAAGGATGCAATGAACAAAGTGTATGAGTCAATTATGAAGAATGATGTTTGGGATGTGGTCCCTAGACCCAAGGACAAATTCGTTGTCACCTCAAAATGGCTCTTCAAGATCAAGCATGGAGCTAGTAGAAGTGTTGAAAAGTTGAAGCCCGGATTCGTTGCCCGAGGCTTCTCTCAAAAAGAAGGTGTAGATTATGATGAGATATTTGCACTGGTTGCCCACTACACCACCATCGTTCGACTATAGCCCTTGTTGCCACGTAAGGATGGAATCTTCATCAGATGGATGTCAAGATTGTCTTCTTGTATGGTTCACTTAAGGTGGAAATCTATGTAGAACAACCTGAGGGGTTCTAAGTTCAAGATCGTCAGTCACATGTATGTAGGTTGAAGAAAGCCCTCTATGGGTCGAAGCAAGCACCCCGAGCTTGGTATGAGAGGATCGATAGCTATCTAATGAAGCTAGGATTTACGAGAAGTGAAGTTGATCCTAACTTTTATTTTAAGGTTGAGAATGATAGACCTCTCATCTTGGTACTCTATGTGGACGATCTCTTTCTGACAGGTGTAGACCCTCTTAGTCATCAATGTAAGAGGGAGTTGGCTTCTGAATTCGAGATGAAGGACCTGGGACTGATGCATTACTTCCTAGGGTTGGAGGTCTGGCAAAAGCCAAGCAAGATTTTCCTTTCCCAAGGAAAATATATTGTGAAGATTCTTGAAAGATTTGGGATGGTGGACTGCAAGTTCGTGACTACTCCGATGGAACTTAACTTCAAGAAGTTATGCAGAAGTGCTACTGGGCCCGATTTGGGAAATCCTTCTGAGTATCATCAACTCATGGGGGCCTTGATGTTCTTGGTGAACTCCCGTCCGTACATATGTTTTGTAGTATACATTGAGCCAGTGTATGGTCGAGCCTCATCACATACATTGGATTGCTGCCAAGAATCTCTTGAGATATCTTCAGGGCACAACCAATTATGGATTGAGATACGCTACTAGGAATGTGAGGCTCCATGGTTACTTTGATGCAAACTGGGCTAGCAGTGTGGTAGATCGTAAAAGCACATTTGGATGTTGCTTCTCTCTAGGTTCTGCTTCGATATCATGGATGAGCAGGAAGCAGAAGTCGGTTGCCTTGAGCATCACTGAGGCTAAATATATTGTTGCTAGTTTGGCCTCCTATGAAGCTATTTGGTTGAGGAAGCTCTTTAGTGAGTTGTTTGGACATGCATTGGATACCACCGTGATCTTCTGCGGCAATCAGAGTGGGATTCATCTTTCGGAGAATCCCGTGTTTCATGACCACTCCAAGCATATTGATATCAGGTACCACTATATCTGGGATATGGTACAACGAGGAGCAATAAAGCTCCAACACATTGGGACTGATGATCAGGTCGCCGATATTCTTACCAAGCCCTTGGGAAAGGTCAAATTCTTAACCTTCCGTGAACGACTTGGAGTCGTGGAGAGACCCCCTTATGAGGGTCACGTCTGAGATGGATGTTGAGCTCTGGGAGCTCCGAGGGGCTTGGGGTACTTCTTGGAGCAATGAGCGACCATAGGGTGAGTGGTTCACCTTCCCCTAATGGTGCGCAATGTACAGGGTAAGTGGTTCACCTTCCCTTGTGATAACTCATGGTGGCATATGCATAGGATGAGTGGTTCACCTTCTCCTGCCGACACATCCTACCCCTGCAGTCTGGGACTCATGGGAAGTACCTCTCATTTGGCCAATGTGTAAAGAAATGAGGATAGGAATGGTACTATTGATGGACGCATCGTGTACTACCGTACTCCCTATGCTAGGATGTTGATATTGATCTGAGAGTAATGGAAATTGGCTTCGGGTCAGTTAAGAGTGGTATGACACACTCTTTATTATTGGAGACTGACTTCGGGTCAATGGAGAATGGTATGATACATTCTCGATCATTTCTTCTTTCTTCATGGTTCAACAGAGCAGAGCAGTGACAGGGATGGTACAGATTGTCAGACAGTTTGGCAGGGGATGTTCTCCCTAGTTGAGAGGGAGTGTTAAATTTGGCAACTAGGGCCAAACATCACTTTGGACAGCTCTTATGAGGCAGCTAATATTTTTCTTGGATTCCTCTTTCCGAGAGGTGTAGGATTGATCTAAACATCATCCCATTCTGACATATACAAATGAAGTTATGAATTTATTCAAGGTCGGCCAGCCATCAAATTAGCTTCCTCCAGCTTTCAACGTTGCATATAAATACAAGGTGCCTCCTCCTCATTTTGGCATCACTCTCATTCATCTTTCTCTCTCTCATCTTGATTGGGTACAAATTTATGGGCTTCTCTCTCTATACGTGCGAAGGAAAGTCTGATTTTCTAGCTGCTGCGTTGACCGGATTTGACCGAAATTTCAAGAGGCTGACTTTGACCAGCATTGACTTCAGTTTTGTGAGGGAGACTTCTATTTGGGCAGCCACAGTTCTGAGCACAAAAAACTGAGGCAGTTTGACCCCTGCATTGACCAGCGTTAACTGCCCTGGTTTTGGTTGCTGCATTGACTTTAGTTGACCAGGTTTGACCGGTTAATTTCAGACTGTTTTGGGCTGCATTATCTTGCTGTTGGAGGCCCAGTTGACCAAAGTTGACCAAGCTGTTTTGGAGGTCAATTTCTGTTTCTGTTTCTACTATTTTGGCTGATCAAATTGGGCAAGTGAATATTATAAATTGTACTCTCTCTCTCTGCTGAACTTTTGAAAAATTATAAGAAGAATTGATCAAGGGTTTCCCCACATTGGGATTTGTTCCTGCTGGTGCCATATCTTGTGTCCTCTTGTGTTGGCTTGTCTTCTACTGTTGTTGTTTATGTTCTAACTGCATGTTACTATCATGATGATGTGATTGCTGAACTGGATAATGATATTGGGCTAATAAAGAAATTGAAGTAAAATTGCTCTAAGCATAGAACATACCATTGTTATCCTAAAATTAACACCAAGAGAGGGCCATGAAGTCCCAAAGTTGCTCTTCCATTGTGCATGCATATGGGCAAATGTTTGGTGACTTTGTAGGGAAAAAATGGTCCTCCTCGCACAGAAATTCAAAGTTCTATTTATCCAAGGTTGAACATAAGGATATGAACAATGACAGCATACAAGTGCTGCAATACAATGAAATACAGAGCCTGATTTCTCATACCCAAAATTTTGCAGTATTTCAAAAATTCTAAATCACTTAACAGAAGACATTAAGGTTTGGACAACCCATTGTTAAAATCCCTTAAGGCACACTTTTACATGCATTGGTTGTGTTCCTCTCTGCACGAACATGAATTCTGGCACTTGGAGACAATCTTTAAGGTGTAATTTTTACTAGAAGAAAAAGCAATGGATCCACGCTGTTATCAAATATGTTCTTCTAACCTCTTGGTACTCGGGAAGAATACAACCTAAAACGAGTTTTATTTGGTTTCCAGCAAGGACAAATTTAAGGACAAATTTTTCTTAAGGTGTACAAACCTTAGCAAATCTTACTAGTATGCAAACTATAAAATTTATTAGAAATTTCAACTATAATTGTTCTTGTTTCAAAGATATAAGAGAAGGATATGCATGTCTGGACATGATGTTTCAAGAACTAAGATTTTATTCTGTCGCGGACGAATAACCGAAGTTACAGTAATAAAGAAATAAAGGACGTTCTGATGGTGATTATCAGGTTTTAAAATTCACTGGATGATTACAAAGAATTTATACCATCTTGTGCTCGTGCTGTTGAATATAGGCAGATAGAACGTCCTCAAATAAGGCAGACTGCAAACTGCGAAAGACAGCTTGATGAACCAACAACCTGGCAACTTATCTTGGACGGTGGCCATTTCTACTTGCAATTATTTTATTAACTAAACACTGCTCAACCGATGACAATGTATTAGTGAGATTGATGTGATGGCAATAGTGGGCAGTATACTCTATAGATGGGGAATCAAAGACACTCGATAACTACGGATTTCTTAGCTGGAAATCAATTATTTTATAAAATTGAGCTATAGAAATCTGCAATGTGAAACTGCAATAGTATTCGAGAACCACATTCTAACTTAGTCTAACAAACCAGAACCTCTGAGGTTTGCAGAAGCTAAACTGCATCATCATTGACATAGAAAATGAAAAAGGGCTATATTTCACTGGTAGTTAATATAAGCTAAATAGAATTAATGACAAATCATTATCTAAGAAAATGGGTTTTCGCTGTGCTATGTGATAATTTGACTCAAAATATGTTTGACTAAATTGACCCGAAGTTTTGGCAACTGTGGCTAGTTCGTGGCGTACTCTGAGCAAATTCCTTTGGATTTACTTTAAGTTCAGTTTAAGTTACCCAAGTTTCCAAGAAAATCAACCTGTCCAAAATAAACCTTATAAAATAATTCCCTATAAAATCAAGGCATAAACTCCAAAGTGGATAGTACGCTTGTGTGTGACAACTATTACCGGGGTCTTCCCTGCGACTCGAACCTTGATTCATATTCTGAAAATCCTCGCCCTCTGAGCTCCATCAAACACTAGAACTGACAACAAAAAAGTGGGGCATACACTACGAAGTATATTAAATTCCATAAGAGAAACTAAAAGATATGCTGTTTGGCAATAGCATTAACCTCACCTGTTGCATCCTAGTCGCAGAAAGGAAACGGGAACCGGGATTAAACCTCGAATTTACAACCCTGAACTTCAAATATATGGCAATTTAGTGTTAACCTAAGATGAAATTGTGTTTATCATATTCGTTGTTGAAAGGAAGAATTTGCTGAAGCGGTACCTATGGTCTGACAGCGTTTTCCATAGCGTTGTTCTCTGCATGTTGGTGTCCATGGGCCGTGGAATTTAGCAGTTAGGCGAGTTCATTTTCAAACCCTAAGGCGCCATTGAAACCCTTACCCGAAAGCATGTTCTGTAACCGCCAAACACACGCAGTAGCTTGTCGTTTACCTCATAGTGACTTTTCTGTTATATTTAGCTCCAAGATTTTAATTCATAGATCAAATACACTATTTGAATGTTGTCAAGATATCAACGTGATTTTAAGAGATTACATGTTTAAATTCATTGATAGTGAGAGTTTTTGAATGTTATCAAGGTATTTGTGAAAAAATTGTATTAAACAAGGTTATATAGTTAGTGTGTTTTGAAAAAATTTATTATATTAGCTATTTTTTTTTTTTTGCCTCTTAGTTTAATTAATTGAATTTTTTAAATGGTAGTAGAATAAAAATTCATTGTAATTAATTATACTTGTAGATTTTAATCATTTCACATAACTTATGTTTTGTTGAATATAGATTACATATGCATTGAAATTATGTTCTATTGCGATATAATTTTGATGCAAATATATATCATTAGTGACTTACAATAAGTAGGAATGCAGAATATCTTATCTATAAAAAAAACAATAATAATAACATCAATTTATCTTGGATGTGTGCTTATATTATCACAATATGTCATTTTCTTTTAAAGTTTGATGATAGAGTTGATAAAGATATTGAAAAATGAAAAAAATAAACATTATTAAATTATTAAATTTAATAAACATTGTAGAGTATAGAGTAACCTAAAAAAACAATATGGTAAAAACTCGATTTGCAACAAGATTTTCAATTTATGAAACTTGGTAAAGCACATTTACACAAAATTATCTATAGGAAGTTTTATTTTACTTGTAGTAAAGCACGTTGACATAAATCCCCTATTTGTCTTTTTTCCTTGGCATGAAACCAAAAACGCGGCCATGTAGTAGTAGTAGGAGCTAAATAATTGTGAAAGCAGATAGCGGAGATATATGTAAAAATAAATTACAATTTCTAGCATACCATTGAGCAAATGATCAAAGTTATATCATTTTATACATAGAATTCATTTTTTTTTTTATTTTCTCGCTATTGCCATAAAGTTTAATGTAAATACAAATGTTATTTTTCTTTTAATAGGCACATATGATAAATTAGCTATTTTTTGCATGTCATAGTGTATTTTGAAATAGTTTATAATGTTTTTCCAATATAGCTTTGATTACATAGATAAAATAATGCTTCCCAAGGCGCATACACACAATTTTAAAATTCCTATGAGATGAAATAGAAACCTAATGACACCTAGTCAAAGGTCGGAGCTTGTTCGTTTGATAGCGTGTGAAGGGAGATAATGTCGACTCCCAACCATGGCGTGGACGTGGAAAGAGATTAAGTCGACCCTTGGAAATATTCATATTGCATTTCAAAGTTGTGCCCTCACAGTGTAAAATGCATGTATGATATTTTTTTGCTTTTCAACAAAACCCTAATTCAAAGGAAAGTGGTTGCAAGTGTTGGACTTTGTGATTGTAGAAGCTAGGTGCCATGGAATCAGGATAGCTTTCAGCTTATTAATAATTTCGATGCATATCGTGGGAGGGGTTGGTATGTTCAGTGGGCTCGTGATGCTCGGCAGAGCAGAGAAAAATAATTTAATATGTTTCCCATGAAGAGACTTGGATTGAAGAAGATTCTTTTGTCACGGTTTGATGTTCGGTAAAGCATAGAAAAATAATTTAATGTGTTTCCCATGAAGAGACCTAGACTGAAGAATATTCGTCTGTCACAGTTTTTCTATATCAGGGGAGGAAGGGTTGATGAGGAAATCAGAGTAGAGAGGAAGGGAGTGGGGTCGGTGTTCAGATCCCACAGGCACCACAGGAAGGGACCTGCCCGTTTTCACAATCTCGACTACGAGGACCACAGGGGGACCACAGGAAGGGACCTACCCACTTTTGCGATCTCGATTATGGAGAGCACAATGGCTACATCAAGGGCATTGTCTCCGATGTTATCCATGGCACAAGGTGGGGTGTCACACTTTTGAGGGTGAGTTTCAGGATTGCCTTACGCTACAGGTACACGAAAGAGCTTTTCATCGCAACCGAGGGTATGCATACGGGGCAATTGGTTTATTGCAGTAAGAAGGCCAATCTTTGATACTTAGTCTTGGAAACATGGTTCGTAAACTTGCAATATTCAATGATGATATGATATCCAAGACATGACTAGGAGACATGTCTGTTGTTATGTCTTTGTTGTGATTTCCATTTTGAGACTTTAAATAACATGAACACATTCATTCAGATTTATAGCATAATGTAAGAAATTACAACATTTGGCACAAGGTGGGGTGTCACACTTTTGAGGGTGAGTTTCAGGATTGCCTTACGCTACAGGTACACGAAAGAGCTTTTCATCGCAACCGAGGGTATGCATACGGGGCAGTTGGTTTATTGCAGTAAGAAGGCCAATCTTTGATACTTAGTCTTGGAAACATGGTTCGTAAACTTGCAATATTCAATGATGATATGATATCCAAGACATCACTAGGAGACATGTCTGTTGTTATGTCTTTGTTGTGATTTCCATTTTGAGACTTTAAATAACATGAGCACATTCATTCATATTTATAGCATAATGTAAGAAATTACAACATTTGGCACAAGGTGGGGTGTCACACTTTTGAGGGTGAGTTTCAGGATTGCCTTACGCTATAGGTACACGAAAGAGCTTTTCATCGCAACCGAGGGTATGCATACGGGGCAGTTGGTTTATTGCAGTAAGAAGGCCAATCTTTGATACTTAGTCTTGGAAACATGGTTCGTAAACTTGCAATATTCAATGATGATATGATATCCAAGACATGACTAGGAGACATGTCTGTTGTTATGTCTTTGTTGTGATTTCCATTTTGAGACTTGAAATAACATGAGCACATTCATTCAGATTGATAGCATAATGTAACAAATTACAACATTTTGACTAAACAAAATTCAATGCTTAAGGAAAAAGAGTAGAGTATAGCAAAAGTTTGCATTGGACGTTTCTCAAAATACTTCGACTAAATAGAATTCAGTGCTTATAAAACTATTTAGTTGACAAGAATCGAAACTCACACATAGCAAGACACATAAAAATTTGCAAACAGTGTTTCAAAACATTTATGTCACTATGAGCAAAAAAAAGAATTCCTCTACTTGACATGAATGTTTTACAGTGTAAAAGTTTTTTTGTGGTTGAACATAGTGATGTTCATTGTTCCTTCAGCATTGACATTTAAGATCTATAATAACTTGGTGTATTGCTTTTTGCACTTTTATCATCCCTGCATGAGGAAAAAAATAATACAAAGTTCTTATTGATGTTTGCATAAATAGAAAATTGCAACATTTTGTTATATGACTAAAAAGTAAAGTTGAGAGGAAGGAGATGATACCTAAGGAGAGAAGAGAAAGTTGCTAGTTGGAACTTTGGGTTGTTTTGTTTTGTCTATTGTTATTGTCAGCGTCCAGAATCTCATCATCGACATTGAGAGTGAAAAGACCATGTATCTATAAATTCCGCAACATATGAATATTTTATTTTATTTTTGTAGATATTCTTGGTAAGACATAGTAGCCAATTCAGGGATTAGTTGCTTTAGAATTAACCTGTTTATGAGACAACATCACTGGATGCTATTATCAGGAGTTCTTGTAGTGCAATTGATAAAATGTTAAAAAAGAAAAGGGGTTTTTTGTTTGCACTTAACATAAAATATTGACAAATCTTCTATCATTGCAAAGGAAAACATTGGGCAACTACATGTTGCACAAATAGGTTCAAATGGTGCATAACAACCCTAGTAAAAAATCCATGTAAAAAATATATAAGCCCAAGGTCATGGGACACATATTCCAAGCTGAATGGTGGGAAAAACATCCTAGTGTGTGTTCATTTTGGTTATTATGGCTAAAGCAAAATGGCAAAGGCAATGGCAAAGGCTTTGGAAAGGCATGAGGCATTCACTAGCATTTTATTTATGAAAAGAATGGAAAATAGGAGAAAAGGAAGGTGAAGAGTCACAAGTTGATGTGAGGAGGAAAATGAAGGAAAATAATAGAAAATGAAGAAAATAGAAGCCTCGTTAATAAAAAGGCTTATGAGGATCAGTTCATAGACTTTTGTCAGTTCAGTTTTAGATCTCTCCCTTTATCACTCTTGGACACTTAGAGTTTCCTGGAGCACTTCAGCTTTGGATCAAGAAAAGAAAAGAAAGAAAGAGGAAGCAAGGAAGAGCAGGATCAAGCAGCTACAACGAGATTATTTGCAGGTATCGATTTGCATGTATGATTTCCCTTGCTTTTTTTGGCATGCATGGTTATGCATGTGTGTTCTTAGTTCTTTTATTGTCACGAGCATGGGTTTTCCCAGGTGTGAAAGTGTTCTTAAACCTTGCCTTGCCATTTCCGGATAGCCATGGTGTGATGGGTTCTCATGTTTTTGGTTGAGCTAGATTGTTGAATGGATTCAAAGCTTAGTGAGGTGGATCTCTGAAAGGAAGAACACATAGCCTAGTGATCCCTGAACTAGATTGTGGATTGTGGTAAAGCCACGACCTAGTGACCCCTCAACCAGACTATGGTTTGCAGTAAAGCTAGATGTTGTGTTGCCTCGGTGGGCCTAAGAATCCTCGAATGGTGAATGCCGAGATATGCAGTAAATCCTAGAGGTGGGTGCTCTCCATCGGGCCTAGGAATCCTGGGATGGGATATATGGTAAAGCATAGAGGGTGGATTCTCGATTAGGGCATAGTGATCTGGTGTGGATTGCGGTAAAGCCCAAAGGTTGGTGTCTCGATTAGGCCTAAGAATCCTCGACCAGTGAATTGCTGGTACAGTAAAACCTAATGACTAGGAGACAGGAAAATTCCTCATGATGTAGGTGGAGAAATCTAGTGGCATCCATGCTTGTTTTGGCCTAGCGATCCAGTGAGGATTGTGGTAAAGCCTAGTTCTATTAATGAGGGTGAGGTGGTGTAGCCTCAAGAAGCCCTGGTTTAGTTTTGGTTATGAGTCCCATATTCATGCTTGGAATATGGCGCGAGGGTGATTGGCTGAAAGAAAGATTTGGCTCAACTAATCTATGGTCGGCTGGTTCATTGAAGTCCCATACCCAATTGGCTTTTGCATTTGTTAATAAGAGTTCCTTTCCTTGGCATTTTATGAGCAAGTGTATTGGTTCATAAGTGGCATTTATGATTGATGTATCCTTATCATTTATGTTGTTTATATGTTGGATATGAGTATGTTTTATGACAGTGATGATGTATGGCTCTCATCATGTTTTGGTTGATAAATGAATGAACATTAAATATATGACCTAATGGATGATAATGTAGCTAATGTGATAAGGCATCAATGCTTCCTTATGAATCTCAGATAAGTATGAGACCCTTATGCTCAGATGTGTTGTTATGACTTGTAGATTACCTATGCACAATGTGTTCGACGAAATTTTTGTCATGGTTAGTCTTAGTTAGGTCAATTCCTTGATAAAGTTTTGTGTTAGAGGCCTTGTCTTGGTATGATTTATTGCCTTGGAAAGTCTCATCAAGTTCTAGGCAGTGGTTTGGAGACTAGCCCTGAAAAAGTGGCTTAAATATCGCAGTCTCTGGCACAGAACTGGCTGAAAAAGACTGCAATCTCTCCCTTGCAGGCATTGTGGGAGCGACTGGAGGGTCCTAGTTGCATGCATGCCCATGTCATGGGAGAGACTGGGGGTTTAATTCATTTAAAGGCTAGGTTAACTCAGGGGTTGGGCACCTGGAGTGGTGGATTAGCTCATGGGGGTCCTGTAGCACTTGAGGGAGGTCTGTGAAGTGTTGGTTTGTTGATTCCACTTCCTTAACTGCACTTAGGGAGTTGAACCATATCATAGTAACTCTTTGTCACATGTTTACCCTGGTTGGTCGGTTACTTGGGTAGATGTGGGAGGAGGGTGTTACAGAGTGGTATCAGAGCATGGTTCAACACTTGGACTAGATGGGTGGAATGTGTCTGTCATGCATGCATGCAGGTTGTATATGTGTTTGTTGTGTATGCATGGTGATGGTCATTGTTGTAGTTGTGTTGTCATGTATAGGTTGATGATGTGGATATTGGGATGTGCTTGTCATGAATGCATGTCGGTCGTATATTCATTTTTTATGCATGTCAATGTTTATATGTTGTTATGCATGCATTGTCATGGTTATAGTTATGCATGTATAGTAGGTCAAACATGCATTTTGAGGTCATTGTATGTAGTTTGTGTCATTTGTGTTGGTTATTATGATACTAATGTGTTGGTTGAGATAGAACAAGAGATGCAAACTATTAGAGCGAGGTTGCAGAACTAGACTTTGGGGTAAGATCAGATTGTCATACAAGTATTGTATGTTTGCCATGCAAGCAAGTTAGTTAATGGATTGTTATATGAATTAGGGTTACTTATATACTTGTCATTCTATTGTTGTTGTGGTTACATGCATGGTAGTGCGGTCATATGCACATGTGTTAGATAGTCATGTAGGATAGTAAATTGTTGTTATATGCATTGTTGTTGATGTTATATGTTAGTTAACTTGATGATAATGTTATATGTTGTTGATGAGTATGATATATGTTTACTTGGTGTTGTTGTATGTTAGTTAACTTGATGATTAGGGTTATTGTATTAAGATCTTGATGTTATATATATCATGTTGATTTGGATTGGCCTATGCATATGGTTATGGTTACAATATTTAGGTACGAGTCGACCTATTGTGATATTATGTCATACTAATCTAGATTGATTGTGCATATGTGATTATTATGCATGAATGACAATTGTTTATGAGTTTATGATGTGAACATGTTAGCTAGTTACTATTATCGATATTGTGACCTTATTTATGCTTGAGTTGATATGTTGTGAAGTTATATCGTGCTAATCTAGATTGATTGTGCAGACAAGATAACCTCCCCTAAGATACATTAAGGTATGAGTTTGCTTATGTTGTCTGCTTGGTGCTTGAATGTTTGATTGTGTTGTTTTTTTGTTGTTTAAATGTTTGATTAATTGCATGACATGAGTATGTGTCTATGAGACTTCATGAAGAAATGATCTTATTTTAAGATGGTTGTACTAATACATATGAATTAAGACAATTGATATGTACTTGAGTGTAAGTAGGTTATAGTTGTAGCATTATGTATTATGGCTGATGAATGTGAGTTGATTGTTGAGTATGACGTGATTGTTAGACTTGACAAAGGTTGATTTCAAATTCATAGACATGATGCCTTGATTTATGGAACATGTGACTAACATGTGTGACTAGTTGCAAGGAAACATGCTTGGTATTAGCATGACAAGGTACCAAATGATTTGCTTATATATACTTAATAATTGTGTGAAGTGATAGCATATAGTAAGATTCAATTGTAGCAAGGTAAATGGTAAAAGAAAGGAATTGGGCAAGAATTCCTTCGGCTATGTTTGGAAACCATCATTCCAAATGAATGAGTGCTTTGCGTACATGAAGTCTTCTTAACCATGATTTTGTCTGACATTATATGGATATGTGTTGTAGTTATGAACATGTATTTGATAGGTATATCAGCTAGTTTCTAGTTATAGTTGGATCCATCAGGGAATTAGAGTCCCTTAAGAGATGGCATGGATGTGTTTGGTTACAAGGCAGCATGCTTGGCATAACAAGATAAGGTAATTGGTGTATTGTTATGTTTATTTATGCACTAACAATTATGTGTTTATGGCAGTATGATGCAGGGGATTGCATGGAAAAAGAGACTGCCATGAAGTCGTGAAGAAGGCTCAGGTTGGGCTTTCCCTTGGAGGCTTTGGGAACCATGGGGATTGAGTCATGGTGTTTGTTGTTAGCCTTGTGCTTTTGGTATTTTGTGATTTGTTGTGCTTGATTATGTCTTTGTTTACATATGGTGTATGGCCATATTGCTTTGTTTGTGGTGTCGTATTGTTATCAATTTTCATGGTTTTCTTCTTTTTGTTCATGCTCTTGTCTTTTATGTTGTAAGAGTTTTGGGAATTGGTTTGGGAAAGAGAAAAGTTAATGGAGTTGAGGAAGAGTCGAATGCAACTCAACAGGTAATCCAAGGCTTGGATGAAGCTCGGTGCATGAACAAGCGTAGCTAAAGGTAAGAATGTGACAGTCGGTTAGGTAGTTGGGTCCATTGGAAGAATGCACAGTGGAAGGACAGTCATGAGAAAGGTAACATCAAAGGTAAAGTACATGGAATTGAGGCATCAAATGCCTTGGATATGTTGGGAACTATTGTTCTCAATGTTGTGCATGAATAAAGGGAGTTCTCTTAACCTTGACCTTATGCTATCTGGTAATTATGTTGTCATCATGATTGTGCTAATGTGTATATATGTATACATGTATGTATGTATGTATGTCATGTTTGACAAGGTCATCATGGATCATGATTTTTTTTATGCTAATGTTTACATGTATATATGTATGTATGTATGTCATTGTCTGACAGGATCATGATTGTTTTATGTTAATGTTTATATGTGTGTGTGTGTGTGTGACAATCTAACAGAGTTTTCAAGGATCATTCTTGTGGAGGAATAATTGCTTATGTAGGTGAATGGTATGAAGAGGTTCATGGCTTATCAGGAATCAAGTGGAAAGAGTAATCTTGACAGATATACAAGGTTAGTGTCATGTGGATATGAATTGATATTATGTGTTTATATCATGTCTATGTTTATGTTATGGACGGGTAATGCTAAGAGATACATCAACGGAATGAAAACAACGTGATCTGCGACATGCTAGGATAAGCATGGATGGCGAAAAGGCACTGGAAGTAAGGTTGCTTGGTAGAGACAATGTGGTTTTGGATGTGCAATGTCACTGTTGTATAGATGTTGTGCATATTATATATTCAATGATTGTACCTATGGTGTTGTGTGCTTGTTGTATATATGGTGGTGTATGCATATTGCATATGCAATGCTGGGTATAGATGGTGTTATGTACATGTTGGATATGCAGTGTTGTGTACATATTGTATTGTTCGCATGATGGATATGCAGTGTTGTGTGCATATGATACTGTGAGCATGTTGGATATGTGGTGTTGTGTACATATGGTGCTATGTACACATGGTGTTGTGTGCATGTTGTACATGTGATGTTGTCTACATGTTGTACATGTGGTGCAGTGTGTAGGTGGTGTTGTGTACATGTCGTGCATGTGACGTTGTGTACATGTGGTGTCGTGTACATGCCGTGCATGTGGTGTTGTGCACATGTGGTATTTTGTACACATAATACAGGTGGTGCGGTGTACATGTGGAATTATGTACACGTTGTGCAGGTGGTGTCGTGTACATGTGATGTTGTGCACACAATGTGCAGGTGGTGCTATGTATAGGTGGTACTGTGTACATGTTAAATATGGTACTGGTGTACACATGGTATTGTGTGCATGTCGTACATGTTGTGTTGCGGGCTATGTATGTGTATTTTGTAGTTGTGGTATCGTGACATGTGTATTCGTTGTGTTGTATGCCAGGTGTAGGTACATGTATTGTGTGGTGTTGTATATTGGGTATAGACGTATGTGTTGTGTTGTACATCGGGTGTAGGTGTATGTGTTGTGTTGTACACCGAGTGTAGGTGTATGCGTTGTGACATACATTGTGTATGTGTATGTGATTGAGGAAAAGAAAAGACACCGGTGTTGTTGGTTGTGGCAACAATGTGTGTACAGAAATGACAAAGGATAAAGGTAGAAGCTAAGGATTGATTAAAGGATAAGTATCAGTATTTTATTCCAATTTTATTATGCATGTGATCTATGATTCTGATTTATGATGATCACATGTGATCTATTATTTTGATTTATGATAGGTACATGTTATTTATGATTATGATTTTTGATGGTTGCATTGTGGGCTTACCAGATGTAATATGTTTATACATAATGATTTGATCAAATATGCTAGTTTGACTTCTTGTGACAGGAAGTAAACAGGATTGCAAGTGTACCTTATTGACTAGCTACCAATGAGGTATGATGTGAATTTATTTTAATTTATTTTTAATCTAATGGAAGTTATGTGCTTGGTACAGGAAACATGGAAATGCCTAGTTGGGTCGTCGAAACTGACTACAAGGATTAGTAGCAACAACAAAAGGAATTCGAACAGGAAGTAGTATGTTGGTAAAGAACTTTAGGAGTAGGGCCATTGCGCAACACTAGTGCCTAATAGTGTCCATTGATTTCCATGAGGATGTTATGACTGGTATGATGGTTTGCAAGCAGGTATATGCCTTGGTTGTTGACCTTTCGATGTGAGGAAGCCTTTCCAAGGGATGGATCACCTGAGATGGGGGATGATGGGGAACTTGGAAGGTGAGTGACTACACATAAGGGTGTGACCAAATTACCTGAGGGACTATGTAGCAAAGAAGGGAAGGTCGAGGATGGATTTTTTTTGGTCATTAGCATTGCCAAATGGAATCAAGTGCACATAGGGAGTGTGCCTTGGAACAGTCGGTAACTATTCACTAAGAGGACAGTAGCACAACATTGTAGCATTGGACATTGGATGCAACTTTGACTTTGAGCGGATTTTGGACTTCCTGGGAAGGAAGTGAATCCTGGTACTACTTTTGAGGGTGGAAGTGTAAGCCTATGGATTCCCTTATTGCGGATGCAGGCATCGTATCCTTTTATTTGTTGGTTGAAGCAAATGTGCATAAGTATATGTGGTTGTTATTGTAAACACTGTAATGAGCTATGTAATAAAGCTCTAATAAATTATATGTTTGTCATGTTTTAGCAGTGATCATTGTAAATATTGCAACGAGCGGTGTTATAAAGCTCCATAGGCATTATGATTTGGTTTTGAGTGGTCTTGTTGGTTGTAGGTGTCATTGAACATCGAGGACAGTGTTCCCCCAAGGGGAGGGTTATATAGTCAAAAATCCATGTAAAAAATATATACGACCAAGGTCATGGGACACATGTTCCAAGCTGAATGGTGGGAAAAACATCCCAATGGGTGTTCATTTCAGTTAGTATGGCTAAAGGAAAATGGAAAAGGAAATGGCAAAGGCTTTGGAAAGACATGAGGCATTAATTGGCATTTTATTTATGAAAATAATGGAAAATAGGAGAAAAGGAAGGTGAAGAGTCACAAGTTGCATGTGAGGGGAAAATGAAGGAAAATAATGGAAAATGAGGAAAACATGGGCATCATTAATAAAAAGGCTTCTAAGGATCAGTTCATAGACTTTTGTTAATTCAGTTTTGGATCTCCCTCTCTACTCTCTCTTTCTCTCTCATTCTTGGACACTTACAGTTTATTGGAGCACTTCAACATTGGATCAAGAAAATCAAAGAAGGAAAAGGAAGCAAAGATCAAGCAAGGAAGAGGAGGATCAAATAGCTACAAGATTATTTGCAGGTATTGATTTGCATGTATGATTTCCCTTGTTACTTTTGGCATGCATGATTATGCATGTGTGTTCTTGGTTCTTTTGTTGTCATGGGCATGGGTTTTTTCGGGTGTGACATTGTTCTTCAGCTTTGACTTGCCATTTCTGGATAACCATGGTGTGATGGGTTCTCATGTTTTTGGTTGAGCTAGATTGCCTAATTTTGGGCGCAGGATCCCCCAAGGAAAGTTTTGGGGCTTAAAGCCCAATATTTGGTTAAAAGTTGTAAATCTGATGTAAAGACTCCACATTTTGTGGGCGCCGAGTGCGAAGTTGTAAATGAGTCATAGGGTTGTCTGCCCTCAATTTTGTAATGTCATGTCAACTTTATAGATCTACCCATGGTCCATGGACCATGGGATTGTATAAATAGAGCGAGGCTCTAAGTAGTTGAGATAGATAATAGAATTAGAGTAACCATGGAATAGAAACATAGCAGAAGATCTAAGCGTAGAGTTGAGTCTTTGGGTCGTAGAGTAGGAGAAGGCTCTGCAGCTGAGTGCGCAGAGGCCTAGTAGTCCGTAGCTGAGTGCGCGGACCCCTGCAGCTGAGTGCGCAGGGCGAGTCGAGTCTGTAACTATTGAAGCATTAATAAAGAGAAGCTTTACATCAATTATGTGTATTTATTTCTTGTTTTCTGTATCAAATATATTGGGTATAAATTGCATTTTTGTTATCTATATGGTGCGCAAACATATCTAATTGTGTTGATTAAGTAAATGTGAGATAAGGTATCTGTTTACGTGAATTTAACTAACAATTGTAAGAAGAGAAGTAAGATACGTGGTGTAACTTGGGGAAATAGCACAGATTGCTGCCCTAGCAATGCGAAAGCATCCCAGCCCTTGGTTAGGGCTGCGCGAAAGGCGATCCTAACAGATCGCGAAGGTCTCGCAGGTCAGGACAGTGCGCGAAGTGACCTACATGAAGGTATGCACAATTGGATTAAATCGACCCCTCAGACATCTCCAGGGTGCGGAAACTTGGTTCCAGCATCCCTTCATACTACTTCGAGTAAGACTTCAGTCCGCGCACCGCGAGCTAATGCCGAAAGGGTCAATAGTGTAGGGATTTGCTTGGCTAATTAACTTCGAACCTGGGTCAGGCCCCATCAAGCCAACAAATGGTTTCGTTGACGGGACAGACGCCTTTTAGGCTTATCTATGGAGTGGAAGCTATAATGCCAATGGAATACATTGTGCTTAGTCTGTGAATAGTAGCGCTCATAGGTATGACGGACCACAGAGCCCTGGAGGAGAGGCTCGCGCAGTTGGAGGAACTCGAGGAAGAACAATTTTTGGCTGGCTTTCACCAACAGGTACAAAAGCAGTGCGAAAAGGCCTAGCACGATTGACATATTAAGTTGCGCACCTTCAAGGTGAACGATTTGGTGTTACTGTATGATAGTAAGTTTGATAAATTCCCGGGAAAACTCAGAATGCATTGGCTGGGATTGTATGTTATTAAGGAGGTCACAGATGGAGGCGCAGTGTAGTTGGTAAAGTTAAATGGAGAACCTTTCCCAGGAAAAGTGAATGGCAGTCGGTTGAAGCCATACATAGGTGGCCCGACTATCTGACTAGCCGACAGAAGCACAGTCTTAGTGCTCCAAGCAGCTGAAAGGAGGCGCGGGACTATAAACAGGTGCAGGGCAGCAGTTCAGCTACAACAATCTCTGAACAGCGTGTCCAAAAAGTGCGGTAGGCAACTGCTCAGTGTGCTGCTGATCTTGCAGCAGTCCAGGCAGAGTTGGGAGGTCTCCGCGCAAAGATCTCTGCACCAACAGAATGACTCGAGGGCGATTCATGACATTTGTGTTGGGGGCCTGTTGGGCGCGAGATCCCCCAAGGAAAATTTTGGGGCTTAAAGCCCAGTTTTTGGTTAAAAGTTGTAAATCCGATGTAAAGACTCCACATTTTGTGGGCGCCAAGTGCGAAGTTGTAAATGAGTCACAGGGTTGTCTGCCCTCAGTTTTGTAATGTAATGTCAACTTTGTAGATCTACCCATGGTCCATGGACCATGGAATTGTATAAATAGAGCGAGGCTCTAAGTAGTTGAGATAGATAATAGAATTAGAGTAACCATGGAATAGAAACATAGCAGAAGATCTAAGCGTAGAGTTGAGTCTTTGGGTCGTAGAGTAGGAGAAGGCTATGCAGCCGCGTGCGCAGAGGCCTAGTAGCCCGTAGCTGAGTGCGCGGACCCCTGCAGCTGAGTGCGTAGGGCGAGTAGAGTCTGTAACTATTGAAGCAGTAATAAAGAGAAGCTTTACATCAATTATGTGTATTTATTTCTTGTTTTCTGTATCAAATATATTGGGTATAAATTGTATTTTTGTTATCTATATGGTGCGCAAACATATCTGGTTGTGTTGATTAAGTAAATGTGAGATAAGATATCTGTTTACGCGAAGTTAACTAACAATTGTAAGAAGAGAAGTAAGATATGTGGTGTAACTTGGGGAAATAGCGCAGATCGCTGCCCTAGCAGCGCGAAAGCATCCCAACCCCTGGTTAGGGCTGCGCGAAGGGCGATCCGAACAGATTGTGAAAGTCTCGCAGGTTAGGACAGTGCGTGAAGCGACCTGTGCAAAGGTAGGCACAGTTGGATTAAATCGACCCCTCATACATCTCCAGGGTGTGGAAACTTGGTTCCAACATCTCCCCATACTGCTTCGAGTGAGATTTCAGTCCGTTCACCATGGGTTGATGTCGAAAGGGCCAGTAGTGTAGGGATTTGTTTGGCTAATTAACTCTGAACCTGGGTCAAGCCCCATCAAGCCAACACCTAATGGATCCGAAGCTGAGTGAGGTGGATCTCTAAAAGGAAGAACATATGGCCTAGTGATCCATGAACCAAACTGTGGATTGCGGTAAAGCCACGGTCTAGTGACCCCTGAACCAGACTATGGGTTGTGGTAAAGCCATACTTTGTGTTGACTCGGTGGGCCTAGGAATAGATGGGTGCTCTCCATCATGCCTAGGAATTCTGGGATGGGATATACCGTAAAGCCTAGAGGGTGGAGTCTCAGTTAGTGCCTAGTGATTCGATGTGGATTGCGGTAAAGCATAGAGACTGATGTCTCTATTAGGCCTAGGAATCCTCGACCGGTGAATGGCGTGATATATGGTAAAGCCTAGAGACTAGGAGACAGGAAAATTCCTCACAGTGTAGGTGGAGAAATCCGGTGGCATCCATGCTTGTTTTTGCCTAGTGACCTGGTGAGGATTGCGGTAAAGCATAGTTTTATTGATGAGGGTGAGGTGGTTTTAGCCTCGGGAATCCCTGGTTGAGTTTTGGTTATGAGTCCCACATTCATGCTTAGAATATGGCACGGGGGTGATTGACTGAAAGAAAATTTTGGTTCAACCAATCTATGGTCGGGTGGTTCATGGAAGTCTCATACCCAGTTGGCTTTTGCATTCATTAGAACTCCTTTCCTTGGTGTTAGTGTCCTAGGTCTAGGCATCTTGGTTATGATACTCTTACTATGTCACTTAAGGTCATGTTATAAGGTCATGTTAGTGTATTTGTTTTGGTTTTCATGAGTGTCATGGCATTAAAAGGTTAGATTTGTCAAAGTATCATAGAGTCAAAAAAGTCTTTTTGCCATCATTTTAAATGTAATGGTCACAAGAAGTCATGATTCAAAGTTGTAATCATAAAAGGTCAGTTTTCATTATAAGAGAGTCTAGGTATCAATGTAATCAAACTTTAGTTATCACATTCCAAGCATGGAAATCAAGTCCACATCAAAAAGAATCATGACAAGGGAATGGCATAGATTTGGAGGCATTGATGAGTCATTTTGGAAGTCTTTTCAATAGAAGAGTAATGATCTCAGAAAAGGAGGTAACGATTATGAGTACAATCCTTCTTTCTTCCCAAGTGATGTGAATCTGTACATGTATTGCGTTTTCATGATTGGTCATTCAAAATCGTGATCAACATCATTTTTATCCACTCCAAGTTATTTTGCATGTTCAATTGGGTTATTATATTCACTCCTCAGTGCTTATTTCTTTGACATTCTCATCGGAGGCTCCAATTCACTTGTTTTGTTTGCTACGCAAAGTCTACAGGGGCGTTGTGAGTTCAAACAACGTTTATTTTCTTCCATGCAGGTGTCAAATTCTCACTCATAGGTGCATATTTAGTTTGGTCTTTATCCTTTAGACTTGAAACAATTATGTAATTGTGATTAAAAACTAGTATAGACCGGGTCAAGCTTATAAAAGAAGTGAAATTTGTTATCGTTGTGTTTATGTGTTTTTCTATGTTTTCTCTTACTCTAGTGCCATGTTTTCATCCTGAAGCGTTGTGAATCCACATAATGGATCACAACCCTTCTTCTCAGCTGCCAATTTACCTCTTTCCTCTATGTAAACATTGCATGCAATTGTGTTTTTAGCATAGGGATTGTAACCAAAGCTTTTACCTCAAAATTTATGCCCAAAAGTGTGTTAAAACCAAAATTTCCTTTGCACTGCGTTTCTGACCCTTTGTGTTGCAACTCTCCCTCATAAAATTACTTATCAACAGTTATCAAATTTCTAAGTTTTATAGGGATAAGTTGAGAGTGGTTGTAGTTGTAAATCTTGACATAATTACTAGACTATATTTTAAAACATTGTCGCAAGGTTTGGGAACCAAAGAACACCTCCATTTGTTGCCTAATAAGCTTACCAAATTCATTGCTGCAAAATTGAAAATATGTCAACACCAGAGGACACAAAACATAAAGGAGGAGCTATTGTACGTTTTGAACCACAAAACATCTTAGCTATCAATGCATACTTAGCCATCAAGGTAGCTTTTGACCAAGTAGGTCGTATGGGATTTTGTGAAAGAATTCAGGGATACCATTTGCAATTGACTAAAGCATTTACTAAAGGTTTTGATGGTGTAAAAGCAAAGGTGGGAAGCTTGACATTTCCAGTTTCAACCCAAACAATATCTGAGGCCACTGAGATTCCTTTAGGTGGAGAGGAGTGGTTCAAAGGAATGGATTTTGATTTGGTTGCCTTCAAGGATTTTCTCAAGCCTAAACACAGGAAAGGGTATGGTTCATCTATTCCTAGAAGTTATTTACAGGACCATCATGGCAAGCTACTAGAGGTCATCCAAAGGTACTTTACATGTGAGGGAATATTCAGTAGGGTTTATCACTACCACATCAGGCTCTTAATGCATTTCACTGGCAAGAAAGCTATGAGTCTTCCCTATTATTTGTTCAGGAGTTTATGTAAGATGGTTGATCGAGTGCAGACAAAAGGAAGTCAAGTGGAGGCTAGTTTATTTCATTTTGAATTAACTAAGTTGTTGGTCTTGAAGGAGCTTGAGAGGAGAGAGAAAACATGGCAGGAGTTCTTGGTCTCTTCAGGTTGGGCAACACAATCTTCAAACAGTCAAAGGACTAGGAAAGACACTCCTTTAGTTGTGATTAAGGAAGTTTCACCTGCAACAAGCTCAGTCAAGAAACCTTTGACCAAAGGCAAATTGGATGGTAAGAAAAGTGCTAAGAAGCTACAATTTCCCTGAGATAGAGAAGGTGGTAAGGGTGCCAAGAACAAGGTCTGCAACTAAGAGATTACCTGTGATCCCTCCATCATCTCCTATTCAAATCATGGAATCAGAAAGCACACAAAGAGAGGTGGAAATTGATGAAAAAGACCAACAAATTAGGGAATTACAGGATCAGTTAGACAAGGCACATGTGACTATAGCTTATTTGCAACAAGAGAATAGGGAGCTTAGACATAAAGTGTCTCAAGAAACTATCCATTCTAGAAGAGAAGAACCATCAAAGGAAGCATTGACACATGATTCTAAAGGAAAGGGTAAAGTGGTGATTGATGTTGAAAAGATGAAAGAGCAAATTCAGTATTCAAGGAGACCTAAGACTAGGTCTATTGCCAAGGTACAAGTACAAGAAAAGGAGACTGTGCAACCTGTGGTTTTTTATGAACAAAAGGAATATGAGAAGCTATTGGAGCAGCTTGAAGGTGTACAACATCAAGTGGATCAACTTGCAGAGAAAGACCATAGGGATAAGATGGCCTTGTTTAAAGAGGTGGAAGTTGCTTTGCCTGCTCTTCAAAAGGCCAAACACAAGCTAAAATGGACTTTGCCTCTACATAGGCAAGTGAAGAATTTATATGTGCAAAACCTGGTCCTGAAAAGAAGACTTAGGTTGGTGAAGAAAAGGCTTACTGAAGTCAGAGAAGTTGGAAGAAAGAGGAAGAGAGGTAAGTTGGACTTGTTGGTAGAGGTTAGTACAAAGATGAAACTCCAACAAGAAACTTCAACCCAACCCTGAAAACTTCATTTTTGGCTCAAAGATCAGTTTTGATGAAAATAACAGAATTGCAACAAGGGGCTTGTTGCGCTTTCCATATGTAAATTTGATAGCTATGGGGTAGTGAAGTTCAAGGTTTTTGTTGTCATAAGGGATTTGTATGAAGGTTCTAGTACTTATTCTGAGGTTTCCAACATTCCACATGGAGGAAAAGGTCATCAAGTTTTCAGTTTGTAAAGGCACTGCGAAAACAGATAGTGTGCTGTGAAAGTGGGGTACAAGCCAAAGGGAGGTCTACAGCTGTTTTGAAACTTTGTTAGGAGGGCCATCACCATCACAGGAGCATTTGAGGCATACCCAACTGCTTCATTTTATTATATAGAGGTCACAACCATATAAAGCATGGAAGTCACTTTGTTTTGTTGCAAATCTGTCTAATGGCGCTACGAGTCTAGACAATTAGCCATATTTTGTCTTAAAATTAGAATTTTTGACTTCTAGTAATAGTTTTGAGCATGTAAATAGATGGAAAATTATCCTAGGGATTGTGTTTGATGTTTATAGTTCAATATTCTAAGGCAGTGATGTTTTAAACTTGGATTGGCTACAAGGAAAAGAATTCCTATCTTTAGGTATATGCACCAGATTTTGAATGTACCTAGTTAAAATTAGGTTTGGTCAATTAATTTGACCACGTAGGATAGGAGATCGAATCTTTGATGATGTCTAAGGATTAAAAAAGCATTGTAAAGTTTATGTTTGTTGAGTTTAGAGAGAAGACTTTTTGTGCACTATAATTTTGAAGACTTTTTGTGAGTGAATGAATGGAATAGCAGGTGATTTGCAAGGATTCTTGTGTCAGAATTTTGGTGGCTTGTGCTCCTTTGACTTGTGAGTTATCTTATGTGTTTTTCATCCCTTTAATGTACATATTTCTTGCTTGGAAAAAACTAGATGATTGATTCAGAATTCATCCTTAATGATGCTCTGATTAGTTTTCCAAGTTATTAATGTTTTCAGCTTTATAACAACATTTTAGAATTCATCTATTGTTTGATGCTCTAATGTGCTTGTCCTTCACTTTTCTTCCTTCACCTTCCACAACAATTTAATCTAAAACCACCACCAAAGTTGCCTACCTTGCCCCTGTGGAAACAATCCTCTCTTTTCCCTCATATCACTGGACAAAAAGGTTGATTTGACATGACTCCATGCCCAATGGATCTGCCTCTTTCCTCATCAACAAACCTCTGAAAACCAAACTTATTGAGATGATTACCTATCCCAATATCCTATTTGTTGAAGTAAACCGAGTGAGAGAGCCCTCTCCAGGCCAGAAGGGTTAGATTTTTGCCTAATTAATCTTGGGAAAAATACCGGGGGGGATGAATTAGTATTTAAACTTTCACAATAATAATTTTTCCTTTTCAAACTGTATATGACATTTTACAGAAACCAAACAGCGTATATTCGCGACTATAATGAATGAAACCAGTGTATAGATAATAAACTTGTAAAACGGCTAATTCATTGTCTGTTGAACTTAAATCAGAGTGTGATGAATTTACTAAGCAGTAAACAAATGCAGTAATAATAGAATAAATCAACACACATAAGCAACACACATGAACACAAGGATTTTTCAGGTGGAAACCCAATGTGGGAAAAAACCACCACTGTTTTCGTCTTAGTCTTCAATCCTCTTATTACAAAAAGGTTTACAAGCTTTGTTGTGGTGCAGACTTTTTCGAGTACGCAAGCATCTACCTACTGAAGGCTACAACCTTCACTCGTTTTCCAGCTTCTACTAGGAGGGAGCTCCAACCCCCTAGCTCTTGTACTAGCTGATATGTTCACCAGTACGTAGGAGCTGACATACAGAAGGCTACCACCTTCACTCATTTTCCAGCTTCTATTGGAAGGGAGCTCCAACCCCTTAGCTCTTGTACTGGCTGATATGTTTACCAGTACGTAGGCACCAACCTACAAAAGGATACCACCTTCACTCTTTTTCCAGGGACCACGTTTCATAAATTTTCAAACTAGATACTCCTGGTACACGTCAACACAATATGTAGGCCATGTTTCATCAAATTTTCATACTGGACCCATCAGTAACTTTGAAGCTCAAAATCAATCACCACTGCAATACAACCATCAAACACAACTGCATCAACCAATCGCTAAAACCCATCAATTCTAAAGCAAAACACAATCAATCAATCTGAACAGTCTGATCACTATCACCGGATCACAGAGCTGAACCCAGAACATTGCATCAACAACCAGAACCAACTGCAACCTCAAAAATCATATGTCAGAACGCTACTTCAATGAGGACAACCTGCGTGTATATGCTACTTTTTGTAACCCAACTTGCGTATACCTCTAAAGATAATGAATCATAAAACTTATGAACCAAAAATTGTACCAACCAAAGACATTATGAAGATCTATTGTCATATTACAAAGTTCTAAACAAATAGCAGCAAAGATCACCCTTCATACTCAATCAATCAGTCAGCCAGACTCTATCTCCTTATACAATCAATTTAACTTCAAATCAAATGAAGACATCATTGAGAAACAACAGTAAAACATTAAGATTTATCATATAGATCAGTCATTTCTGAACAACAAGCCCTTCCTTTGGATGCGCCACTTGGAAGTGTCGAATCTGCGTGTATACGCACCTTCACCAAGGCGAACATGCGTATAGATCTGCAAATAATGACTTATAACTTCGCAACTTTTCAAGACTTCAGATATACCCAGATCATAGCATTTAAATGATAAAACATGTGTTAACACTCATATATAGCCTATCCATTATCAAATCATACAATGATAAGTCATTTCAGGTCTCATGATCCTGATCCAACATTGTATCCAAGGGTGCACAAGATATTTCAGATCTATATCATAACCATAGCCCTTAAAACACAAAATATACTTCAGATAGAACCATTCATTAAAAACTCTTTCACTTGCACCCTTAGCCCTTTGATCTTCTCCTCCTTATATACTTAGAGTATTTATCAATACCATGCACCAAAACAACACTTAGAACCTATGGTATTCTTAGACGGGATCAAGTAACCGTTATTTTGCCCAATATTGTGGGCTAATACCATGGTATGGACCCTTGGTATTCTTTAACCTTAATTTTCCATCCCATACGTGCTTTTCCTTTTGTGAAACTGTGTGTGTATGTATACGCACCTTTTATTCTATATTCCTACATGTATACCTGACTTGGACTAGGTTAACTAGCGTGTACAACTTAAAACATTCTCTTTCCTCAATTTCTTGATTATGATCTGTAATCCTTTGTCCCGTCATCTTGTTCTTCGTACCATTACTCTGTTACCTTTGAATAGACCTGTTACAATGTGAGTTGCCCTTTATCATTTCTGAACTGACCTATATGTGGGTTTCCATCAAGGACAACACATGTACCATAATGGCAACAATCTCCCCCTTTGGACTTGATGGCAACCATATTGGTGTTGATCACTTGAAGTTGTAGAACCTATTAGATATATCAAGCAACACCAAGATACTCTACCCCTTTGACATCAAGGGCAAAGGGTAGACCAAGATATTCTCCCCCTTAGTACATGCTGAGATGCACTATACTATCCATGCTCCCCCTAAGCACATGTAGAGTCTGAAAAAATATTTTTCAAAAGAATAACATGACTCTATAACTCAACTATGTGAGTACGACCTTCCTATCACCAATGACTCATACACACATCAATCACCCAACCAAGTGGGGATACATCAAATGTTCATACATGACTAAAAATTGCAATTATTACATCATCCTTCCCATGGATAGTGGGGGTACAAATTACATCATATGTCCGAAAGGACTCATTCATAATAGACTATGAGAGAAAGAGACATATTATTACACCATAGGTATTTACATGACCTTTTCATCAAATGACATTAATAACTGAGACCATAGCTGAATTCAATAGCCATGATTCCAACAATTCATAATATTGTGAAGGCTAATGCTCCCCCTAAACCTATGCTACATGTGCATTATCAACAATTCATTCATCAAGTCATCTTCATCAATCAAATAAACATTAATGAGAAAAGCACATCAATAGAGTGTATCCATAAATATCAGACTGAACATGCATGTTAGAAACTGATTTTGAGTTTGACCCACTATTTTTCTATCAGAAAAACACATTCGCTACTGTCAACACAGAAAATCGCATATATACGCGTCTCTGCTTCATGAAATCTTCCTATAGAAAACAATCCTCTAAATCAGAACAAGCTGGTTTTAACAGCAATATGAAACATAAATAACTCATAGCTTTTGTCTGAGATATTCAAATGCTTCTTTGGGAAGAGGTTTAGTAAATATATCAACAACTTGTTCTTTGGAGGGAACATACTCCAATTTAACCTTTTGTTCAAGCACTTGTTCTCGTAGAAAGTGGTACTTAATGGGTATGTGCTTGGTCTTGGAGTGCATAACAAGATTTTTTGAAATACTAATAGCACTTGTATTATCACATAAGATGGAGATGGGTGGAGAACATTTAATTTGAATATCTTGTAATGTTTGCATCATCCAAAGAAGTTGTGTGCAACAAGATGCAGCAGCCACATATTTTGCTTCTGTTGTAGATAAGGCAATCGAACTTTGTTTCTTGCTGAACCAGGATACTAATCGTGATCCCATATAAAATGCACCTCCACTAGTGCTTTTTTGGTCATCAACATTCCCAGCCCAATCCACATCTATATATGCATGAAGGGTGAGATCTGTATCTTTAGGATACCATAGACCAAAGTCTTGAGTTCCTTGGAGATATTTGAATATTCTCTTTACTGCCTAAAGATGTGAGTCCTTCGGATTGGCTTGGAACCTTCCTAAAATTCCTATTGCATGCATGATATCTGGTCTGGTACATGTTAGATAAAGTAGACTTCCAATCATAGATCTGTACTCTGGTTGATTCACTGTAGGAGAATCATCATTAGAACTGAGACTACATCCTGTTACCATTGGAGTACATACTGGTTTGGAATCTTCCATTCCGTACTTCTTCAAAATCTGCTTGAGATATTTAGTTTGTGAGAGAAAGATGTTATCTTTTGTTTGTTGCACTTGTAGACCAAGAAAATAGGTCAGTTCTCCAAGTAAAGGCATTTCAAATTATTGTTGCATAACAAAAGCAAAGTTTTGACTCATAGATTCTTCATTAATGCCAAAGATGATATCATCAACATAAAAAACAATAATTAGCAGTTTATCATTCTCAATTTTTGTATATAAGTTATTGTCTGTGGATCCTTTTGTGAATCCTTGTTGTTGAAGATATTTTTCAAGACGATAATACCATGCCCTCGGAGCTTGTTTAGTCCATATAAAGCCTTTTTGAGTTTGCATACAAGTTTTGCATCATTTCCCAGAATGAACCCTTCTAGTTGTTCAATGCATACTTCTTCTTCTAAATCTCCATTAAGAAATGCAAATTTTACATCCATTTGATAAACTTTAAATTTTCAAAAACTCGAAAGAGCAAGAAACATTCTTATGGATTCAGGTCTAGCTACAGGTGCAAAAGTTTCTTCAAATTCTATACCTTCTTGTTGTGTATACCCTTGTTGTGGTCACCAACAACCCCCCTCTTCGTTTGATATTAGTAATAACATCAAGCAAAGGGGGACCCTTAGCCAAAAATCCAAAATATATTTTTGTTTAAAAAATTCTTTTGTATCAGCTCCCTAAAAGCTATATCGCGTCGCAACGGAAAAAGGAGCGCTTGCCCAAAGCGCATAAATACACTAAAAAAGGAGCGACGCGAGAACCCATCGCATCGCGCGCATTAAGAGCGTTTGAAAAAAGAGAACCTAAAGAAACGCCAATGGCCGATATGCGACGTCGCACGTCGCAATGCCACACGAGCAGCACAAAATGACAAAGTGAAAACCTTGCGATGTTGCGATCTGCGATTTGCGACCATGCAAAGCTGCGATCTGCGATATTAGCGATCTGCGATATCTGCGATCTACGATAACACTTAATAACGTCGCAGCCATCGATATTGTGATACCAATCGCAGAAAAAACTCATCGCAAGAATTCTCCGACATACACGGTAGATCCAAATTTGAAAGCGCGCCTTAAGGGAAATTAATGACCGCATGCTCGAATATCCAGAAATGATTGCATCACATTTATCGAAGAGTCAAGTTATGATGAATGTCATTAATTTCGCATTCATTAGAATTTAATGCTTTCATGTCAATCTTTTCGTCATTTCCCTTCTTCTTTGCGTAAACTGCAAGACATGCAACTGATATAAATCTATATGTAGGAAACATCTAAGGAGAAGGGAAGAGCGCCAATAAGACAACATAGAGAAGATGCCTCCGCAATTGGATGCCGCATGCAGCAGAACCGCGGATTCCAGAGTATCGCCCAACAGGCATTGATGAAAATAGACTGTCCAAGACTCAGAGTCAAAGGCGCACAAAAGCAGCGTGTTTACAAAAGATCCTGAAGCTCAGACTTGGTAAAGCAGAGAAAGAAGTGCAAGAGAAGAAAGACGCTCCAGAAAAGCCTGGAACAAAGAACGGAAACAGTTCTCGAAACAGGGGATTGTCCATACAGCGCGACTTCTAACTCATTGAGTCATTCGTACGACCGGAAACCGGAATAGCAACAGCAAAATCAGTTCGAAAAGAAACTGGGTTGTACTAAGTGTGCGCACAACGAATACACCCAGCTAGAGAAAGGTTTTCGAAAATATCTTCTAATCTAACAGAAAGAGGTGCCAACGCTTGTTGTTTCTAATTTTCAAGCTCGAACAAAAGGAAAGGACAACCAGCCGACTCTTTCAGGGCGAACAGCGCATTGCTTACAGCACTAAGGAGCAGATACAGAAACGGTTAGAAATTAGATTCAGTTTTTAGAAATAAATTTGTTTTTAGTAAAAGGGCGGTCATTTGAAGCCGTTCCCTGAATTTGTGTAAAGTAAAATTAGTCGGTTACTAGTATTTAACCCTTCTCGTTGCATTGGAGAAGGGTCCAAAATTTTGTCAAAAAACTTGTCCTCAGAACATGCACTTTTGCACCCTCGGAGGGGGTTTTTGATGAATGGACGGATCAAGATTTATTTATGTTTGCATTTTAATACCTGCTACTGATGTTGCACTTCTGTACTCTTAGTAGGCATTAGAAACAAGTAGAAATAGATCATTATTGCTTGAAGTCTGTAAGTTTAAAATCAGTCATAAATGGTACTTTTATCTCTTGACTAGTTTCTGCTCGCATTCTTAGAGTAATATATAGCTGATGTTATTTATATGTTAACGTATGAATGAGTGGACTACCATTTGGCACTTTTGTACGGTGGAGTCATTGATTTGTGCTTAATACATGAATAGCTGATTATGCAATACGCTGTTCACAACCGTTTTGCTTAACTTCTTACGCAAGATGGTTCATCTTAATTGATTTATATTCTCATGATAGCTGAATAATCTTCATTACCAGTTATTCTGTGAAATCTTTCTAGATTGCATAATGGAAAAATTCTGTCCCGGGTTAGTGTAGATTAGATGTATTGTTTTTGTTAGATTAAAGTAGTATAAAGTCATTTCAGAATTTAGAATTAGATTAGTTAAGGAATAATTACAAATTTTCTACTATCATTTTCTACACACACACACACACACCCCTTAGAACGGGAAGCTGGTCCCGTCATCCCCAGTCGGACCCGCTACACCAAACGGGCACGGAGCCGCCAACCAGGTTCCCGACCGGGTGGGTATCCCCCTTGTTGTTGACCCGATTTCGGGGCCCTCAACATATTTGGCGCTAGAAGGAGGGCACGAACTATGAATGGCACCTAAAGCAATATCCAAATACCATTCTGAGAGTAATACACCCTCATCAACTCCCTCGACTTCTCCAACACAGTTAAACCCGGAATTTGAAGTCGCTCGAGTATCCACCACTGCTACATATTCGAATATATCAGACCAATCTATTATTGAACCCCCTGAAATTCAAACTTTGATTCGTAAACTCCAGGGATTCTCCATTTTTAACCAGAAGTCTGATAAATCTAAAAGCAGTGTGACTTCGCAGTACAACCCTGCTCATCCCCTTACTAGATTAAAGAGTGAAAAATTTGGCATACAACCAAGTGAACTCCCTCTTCCTACCAGAAAAAGAGCAAGGAAAACACCTCAAGAGTCTGATGGAGAGACTCTCTCATCCACTTCGTCCATATCAACTCCCTCACCGCGAAGTCAACCACCCACTTTTCCATTCCAACTCACTCACCCGTCTTCCACAAACCTTCCTCTTCGAACATCAAAGATCCTGATTTCTTCACCTTCTCAGCATCAGGGGTCAGTTTCTGCACTTCCATTAGCTAGCAGCTCCATGATGGCCCAATCTCCATGGAACAATCCTGGGGCGGTTTTAATGCCTCCACCCCTGAGCCCTATACCGGCCCATCCAAAGAAGTGGCTACCTAAATTCAACCCAGAAGCAGGTATGCTAGCCGAAGAACATATCAATAATTTCATGCTTTCTGTTAATCTCAACGGAGTTACTAACGAAGACGCTGTTGTCCGGCTCTTCCCTTATACAATGCAAGGAACGGCCGGGTCATGGTACTTTTCGTTACCTTCCGGATCCATCACAAGCTGGGACATTTTTCAAAGTCAGTTCCTCACTAAGTTTGGTGATGACCGATCTACGACGACATTGATTAATGACCTATCTAATCTTAAGGCTGAGGCTAGAGAACCCATTAAAGACTTTAACTTACGGTTCAATAAGATCCTCAACAAAATCCCCGCTGCTTCACAACCCAGCGAGGAAGTAAGATGTGAATGGTACATCACGGCTTTACCTCCAAACTTGGCTATCTTCGTAGATAGGGCAAACAAGACCACATAGTTGACAACTTGACAGAAGCGTTAGCAGTGGAAAGACGTGTGGTAGCCCTAGAAAAGAGATCTGCTATAGAAGAACGCAAATCAAAGAAGATCTCTTTCAAAGAAGACACCAAGAAGAAGCAAACGAAAGATCCTTTCGATTTGGAAGGGTTACAAAAAGTGTTGAAATCCATGTCCAATGAGATGGTCGATATCAAGAAACAAGTAGCAGAGACTTCTTCGCAAAAGCCCTTTAGGACTTTTAAAAGAAATCCTCCCATGGACGTAAAACCACCCAGTGTTGTCTCAAACGTTGAGTCTGAAGAAGACGAAGAAGAAGAGAATACCACTGAAGGGCAGACCGACGAGGAAGAAGTTGTAAAACTTCAAGGAATGTGGGATTTCATCCTCCCACAGGAAGAGGATCAAGAAGCATTTTCTGTTAGCACGAGAAGCAAAAATCAGCTTGATCCTCCTTAAACTACCCCAAAACAAAAGGGCGCAAGCCCTGCAACAAAAGAAAGGGTCGTAACCAAAAAGACAACTGCTAAAGCGACCCAGTTTAGCCCAGTCCAATCTGAACAAGCACCTCCATCAAGAACACTAATAGTGTCGGATGAAATGGATTATAACATCATTGACGACATGAAGAAGACTAGGGCTAATATCACTCTGTATGAATTGAGTAAACTGAAACACCAGCAGAAAATCATGATGAAAGAATTACATGCTGTGCCTACTACATCTTTACCTACAGCTGTGGCTTCCCACAATCTGGGAAGACCTCCAACCAATACGATAAATAAAATTGATCCAAATGACATCGCCTTGATTGGAGGAAGATCAAGGTCTCATACTCCTCCTTTTCTTCTCACATATGAAATCTTCAACAAAAACGTGCACAATTGCTTGGTCGATTCTGGTGCTTCAACGAATATTTTACCCAGGTCAATATGTGCCAAATTGAATGTGCAACCTCAAAAATCTGCAGTACGTATAGTTCAACTTGATCGATCCCAAGTCGAAGTGATTGGTGAACTTAATCAGGTGACCATAAGATTGTCGTCTAACCCAAAAGTGTGTCAGGTTATCGAAATTCTGGTAGCCGATATCCCTGAGTTCTATGGCTTGAGTCTTAGCAGGGATTGGTCGGAGAAACTCCACGGATATTTCTCAATCGACTGGTCGCACATGTGGTTACCATCCAACGGTAAACCAAATCAGATAAAGGTTGAACGAGAGTTGCACCAAAAATACATAGTGACAGAACTAGAAGGAGAAAATGAAGCCATCACATACAATAGCAGTAGATTCTTTCCTAGGCAATTTCAGTGCTCATATTTCACCATACTTAGAGAATTCAGTTTTATCCCAAGTTGAAAATTTCTCCCAAACTAATGACTCAAAATGTTTTAGTTTTTTAGATAATTCTGTAAATACGTCTTTATTTTGGAAATTATATTTTGACGGATCTAAATCCAACGAGGGGGCAGGAGCAGGATGCGTTCTGATCAACCCAGACGGGAACAAGATTATGCTCACATGCAGACTTGAGTTCGATTGCACGAACAACACAGCGGAGTACGAAGCCTTGGTTCAAGGCCTATACAAAGCAATCAGATTGAATGTTAAGTATCTTCAAGTCTTTGGAGATTCTGAGATCGTCGTAAAACAGGTACGTAACACCATACATTGCCTGTCTAGTCATTTAAATCATTATCAATCGTTAGTGCAAGATCTCACTGCACATTTCATAGCATTTAACATCTCGTCAATTCCAAGAATTCAAAATGCAAGCGCAGACCTGTTAGCTAACGTAGCCTCTCGACTTATCCCTTCCGAAGATTTTAGTCCTGATAGGTTTTCAATAGAATTAATTTTTAAACCTTCCATTCCTGACAATATCACCAACTGGAGAGTGTTCAACGACGACCCAGACATCGTAAGTTTCCTCACCTCTGAAGGATCCTACACAAACCAGATAATTGACGAAGACTGTCATGGTCACCAAATACAACAAAGTAGCACTGATAATGCTATACCCAAATCGGTGGTCAAATTAGAAGACTTATATGACTTGAAAAGTCGGTTCAAAAGGTCGGCTAATGCCAAGCTTTATAGTTCAACTCTGAACTACGAATCAGTCAACCTAGGAACCGACGAAAAGCCGCAAAACGTTAATCTAGGCCAGGGCCTAGCCCCTGAAGAAAAATCAGCATATATCCGCCTTCTAAGACAGTACAAAAACGTTTTTGCCTGGAACTACGATGAGATGAAGACTTACAACACTTCCATCATTCAGCATGTTATCCCTATGACTGACAACGAGAAACCTGTCCAGCAGAAGGTCAAAAAAATACACCCTAACCTAGAAAACCAGATAAAAACTGAGCTTAATAAGTTGTTGAGAGCCAGAATAATCTTCCCCGTTAGGCATTCCAAATGGGTATCCAATATGGTGCCTGTTAGGAAGAAAAACGGAGACATTAGAATCTGTATCGACTTCCGAAATCTCAACAAAGCCTGTCAAAAAGATAACTTTCCCCTCCCACCTATGGAGCAAATTCTACAGGCAGTAGCAGGCTCAGAATTAATGTCATTCCTGGATGGATTTTCAGGATACAATCAAGTACTGGTGCATCCCGATGATCAGTTAAAGACTACGTTCCGAACCAAGTGGGGCACTTATGCATATCGGAAGATGCCATTTGGTCTTATCAACGCCGGAGCTACCTTTCAGAGAGCCATGGACATCGCGTTTAAAGGATTGGTCAATAAATCAGTAGTGATTTATCTGGATGATATAACAATGTACTCCATAAAACGAAACAACCATCTCCAAGATTTGAAGCAAATCTTTCAAAGATGCTTGAGGTATGGGATTTCGCTCAATCCAAAGAAATCTTTCTTTGCATTAGGCGAAGGGAAATTGCTCGGATTCATAGTATCGAAATCTGGTATTCACATAGAACCCGACAGAATCAAGGAAATTTCCGAAATATCCATACCTCATAACAAGAAAGCCATGCAATCCTTCCTTGGACAGATCAATTTTGTCAAAAGATTTGTCCCGGATTTTTCACGTATTATTTCCCCCTTACAAAATATGATAAAAAAGAATTCAAATTTCAAATGGGGTCTAGACGAGCACGAAGCATTCAACTTAATCAAACAAGCCATCATCAACGCTCCATCTTTGGCTACCCCAAATTTTTCAGAACCTTTCATCTTATACACGTTTGCCTCAGAAAAATCTTATGCTGCGATTTTAACTCAAGCAAATCACGAAAAGGTAGAAGCCCCAATCGCATTCTTTAGCTCGAACTTACAAGGTGCTGAACTCAATTATTCTGACGTCGAGAAACAGGCATATGCCGTTTTCAAAGCAATCAAATATTTCAGACCTTTCTTACTAAAAGCCCATACCAAAGTTATAGTACCGTTTCCAGCGGTAAGAAACCTCCTGATACAGAAGGATGTGGGCGAAAAGAGAGCGAATTGGATCACCGCCTTACAAGAATACGACCTTGAGATCAAGCCGGCACACATCGTAAGAGGTCAAGGCTTCTGCAAGATGTTAGCTGGAGCATCGCAAATCCCTGAGAACTCGTCTGAAGAGGTACACACGTATGAGGTAAGCCTAAACGACGCAGAATCATTATATGCTGACACCATTTATTTTCTTAAGAACGGGTATGCTCCATCACGTCTGGATCATACCAAGAAAAGAGCTCTAAGATTAAAAGCTAAACAATACCAGCTCATAAATGATGTCCTGTTTAAAAGGAATTACGATTCTGTACTTCTTAGGTGTCTTGAGAAAACTGAAGCCGAAAAGGTTTTGCAGGAACTTCATGATGGACCAGCAGGTGGACACTATGCCGGAGATGCGACTGCACACAAAATCTTGCGTGCAGGATATTATTGGCCCACGCTGTTCAAAGACTCATACAATTACGTAAGGAAATGCCAAGTCTGCCAGACTGCTGCAGGAAAACAAAGGAAAGCGTCCATGCCGCTACAACCGGTCAACATCGACCAACCATTCAGTCAATGGGGCTTGGACATAATAGGTGAGATCGTTCCTCACTCTTCTAAGCAGCATAAGTATATCCTTATGGCAACTGATTATTTTACCAAATGGGTAGAAGCAGTTCCTCTCAAGACAGTTCATTCTGAAAACATTATTGAATTCATAGACCAATTTATCATAACTAGGTTTGGATTGCCAACGGCCTTAATGTTTGATAACGCTTCATATTTTTCTGGAAATGCTATGACTGAGTTTGCGCTCAAAAGAGGGTTCAAACTGAAATATTCTGCCAACTACTATCCGCAAGGTAATGGATTGGCTGAATCAACAAACAAGAACCTAATCAGAATTATCAAAAGAACAGTCGACCAAAACCAAAAGAATTGGCACAAAGCGCTGGTAAATGCTTTATGGGCTGATAGAATTACAAAGAAAGCTTCGATCGGCACTTCTCCCTTTAACTTAGTTTACGGGCGGGAAGTGGTTCTTCCGACTCACTTAGTCATTCCCTCTTTGTCTTTAGTGCAGTACATCGATGAAGTACCTACTTCCTCATTACAATTAAGACAAATGGAAATAATCAAACTAGAGGAACAAAGAGAACAAGCTAGGAAAACCCATGCACATCACCAAGTGCTAATAAAATCTTCTTTTGACTCAAGCATCATAACCAGAAAAAACTTTCAGATAGGTGATTTAGTTTTGAAATGGGATAAGGCACATGAAGAAAAGGGCAAACATACGAAATTCCAGAAGCTGTGGCTTGGCCCTTTTCAGATTGTAGAAGTCGTAGGCCCGTCCACATTCGTGTTGCAGGATCTGGCAGGTAGGAGAGATTCTTTACCTGTCAATGGATTGATTCTTAAATTATATTTTCCATAGAAGAGAAATTCTTCTAATTTTTGTAGGATAGATTTAGTTTTTATATTTCATTTTGTTTTGTTTTTCTCTTTTTGATGAATAAAACCCGTTGTAGATGATCATGTGAAAAGGATTCATGAAAAGAGCACGCCAATTCTCTATCAGAATTTGATTTCGCTTGTACAAATAGCAAAATTTTTTGAAAAATCTGAATTTTATTATTAACAAATAGAGTTAACTTCACCTTGATTACGATATCAGTTTCAACCTCAAAGAACTTTGACGAAGGCAACCTTTGGTGAAAAAATTGTTTTGTATCAGCACCATGAAAGGTATCATCAATAATAAAATAAGTACTCTCTGCAAAGTTGTTGTTTTCAAAAAACTCTATTATTGTCGTCCAGAGCTTTCTTAAGGAAAAACAATGACTTCCTCCCTGCTAAAAGGGAATTGCAGCATTTAGAGAAATAATCCGAGCAAAACATTATATTTCAAAGAATAAGAGGTCTCATCACGAGCCGGCTTATCATGATCACAGATATTATAACTTGCTGACTTTGCCAATACTGTCTATCAAAACAGGGCAACGACTTAAGATTGTTGCAATCAAAAGACAAGAGGTCTCATCACGAGCCGGCTTGTTCAGCAAAAGTGTAAATCAAGTGAATGACTGTGTCATAATTTGGCCACCAAACCAAGACATTGTTCTTTAGAGAATTAAAAAAGGAAAAGTTTGTCAAAAAGGATTTTTCTCTGGAATGTTGCGAGTAACCTCAAGCAGGAAAAAGGATCATTGCTGGATAACATGGTAACCCTGTCGAGGCTATGGATGCTTGCGGGCAACAGAGGCTCTACCTATGACAAATGAGTATACTTTTAAGCCAGTACGCAAAGAAGACCTTATTTTATCTTTAATCAAGACCAAGTAATGTCTGGTGCGAATGCAAGAAAAAACCTGAGGAAGCAAGCGATTGAGATATAAAAAGGTTGAGACAAAGTATCGTTGACAAGGTGAGGGGTAGTCTACTCTATCTGTTCATAACAAAATTTAGACATATAAGAATTTTATTGTTTCGGAAGTGAACGATCAATAGAAATGCAGAGATAACTGGTTCTTCACAGTGAATCGCCATTGTTGTGGTCACCAACAACCCCCCTCTTCGTTTGATATTAGTAATAACATCAAGCAAAGGGGGACCCTTAGCCAAAAATCCAAAAAATATTTTTGTTTAAAAAATTCTTTTGTATCAGCTCCCTAAAAGCTATATCGCGTCGCAACGGAAAAAGGAGCGCTTGCCCAAAGCGCATAAATACATTAAAAAAGGAGCGATGCGAGAACCCATCGCATCGCGCGCATTAAGAGCGTTTGAAAAAGGAGAACCTAAAGAAACGCCGACGGCCGATATGCGACGTCGCACGTCGCAATGCCACACGAGCAGCACAAAATGACAAAGTGAAAACCTTGCGATGTTGCGATCTACGACCATGCAAAGCTGCGATATTAGCGATCTGCGATCTACGATAACACTTAATAACGTCGCAGCCATCGATACTGTGATACCAATCGCAGAAAAAACTCATCGCAAGAATTCTTCGACATACACGGTAGATCCAAATTTGAAAGCGCGCCTTAAGGGAAATTAATAACCACATGCTCGAATATCCAGAAATGATTGCATCGCATTTATCGAAGAGTCAAGTTATGATGAATGTCATTAATTTCGCATTCATTAGAATTTAATGCTTTCATGTCAATCTTTTCGTCATTTCCCTTCTTCTTTGCGTAAATTGCAAGACATGCAACTGATAGAAATCTATATGCAGGAAACATCTAAGGAGAAGGGAAGAGCGCCAATAAGACAACAGAGAGAAGATGCCTCCGCAATTGGATGCCGCATGCAGCAGAACCGCGGATTCCAGAGTATCGCCCAACAAGCACTGATGAAAATAGACTGTCCAAGACTCAGAGTCAAAGGCGCACAAAAGCAGCGTGTTTACAAAAGATCCTGAAGCTCAGACTTGGTAAAGCAGAGAAAGAAGCGCAAGAGAAGAAAGACGCTCCAGAAAAGCCTGGAAAAAAGAACGGAAACAGTTCTCGAAACAGGGGATTGTCCATACAGCGCGACTTCTAACTCATTGAGTCATTCGCACGACCGGAAACCGGAATAGCAACAACAAAATCAGTTCGAAAAGAAACTGGGTTGTACTAAGTGTGCGCACAACGAATACACCCAGCTAGAGAAAGGTTTTCGAAAATATCTTCTAATCTAACAGAAAGAGGTGCCAGCGCTTGTTGTTTCTAATTTTCAAGCTCGAACAAAAGGAAAGGACAACCAGCCGACTCTTTCAGGGCGAACAGCGCATTGCTTACAGCACTAAGGAGCAGATACAGAAACAGTTAGAAATTAGATTCAGTTTTTAGAAATAAATTTGTTTTTAGTAAAAGGGCGGTCATTTGAAGCCGTTCCCTGAATTTGTGTAAAGTAAAATTAGTCGGTTACTAGTATTTAACCCTTCTCGTTGCATTGGAGAAGGGTCCAAAATTTTGTCAAAAAACTTGTCCTCAGAACATGCACTTTTGCACCCTCGGAGGGGGTTTTTGATGAATGGACATATCAAGATTTATTTATGTTTGCATTTTAATACCTGCTACTGATGTTGCACTTCTGTACTCTTAGTAGGCATTAGAAGCAAGTAGAAATAGATCATTATTGCTTGAAGTCTGTAAGTTTAAAATCAGTCATAAATGGTACTTTTATCTCTTGACTAGTTTCTGCTCGCATTCTTAGAGTAATATACAGCTGATGTTATTTATATGTTAACGTATGAATGAGTGGACTACCATTTGGCACTTTTGTACGGTGGAGTCATTGATTTGTGCTTAATACATGAATAGCTGATTATGCAATACGCTGTTCACAACCGTTTTGCTTAACTTCTTACGCAAGATGGTTCATCTTAATTGATTTATATTCTCATGATAGCTGAATAATCTTCATTACCAGTTATTCTGTGAAATCTTTCTAGATTGCATAATGGAAAAATTCTGTCCCGGGTTAGTGTAGATTAGATGTATTGTTTTTGTTAGATTAAAGTAGTATAAAGTCATTTCAGAATTTAGAATTAGATTAGTTAAGGAATAATTACAGATTTTCTACTATCATTTTCTACACACACACATCACCATTTTCTACACACACACACACCCCTTAGAACGGGAAGCTGGTCCCGTCATCCCCAGTCGGACCCGCTACACCAAACGGGCACGGAGCCGCCAACCAGGTTCCCGACCGGGTGGGTATCCCCCTTGTTGTTGACCCGATTTCGGGGCCCTCAACAACCCTTTACAAACTAGCCTTGATTTTTTTTAATTACCTCTCCATTTTCATTCAACTTATTCTTGAATATCCATTTTGTTCCTATAAAATTTTATCATGAGGTCTAGGAACTAATTCCCAAGTATCATTCTTTTCAATTTGCTCAAGTTCTTCATCCATTGCCTTATCCCAACATTCGTCTTTGCTAGCTTCATTTACATTTTGTGGTTATATGGAGGATAATAAGGCTAGATAAATAGAAGGTCCTACAAGAGTTCTTCTTGTTTGTACTCCAGACCCTTTTTCTCCTAGAATTTGAGATTCTGGATGATTCTTTTGAACATACCTGGATGGAGCCTTTTCCCTGTCAGATGTATCTTCTTCTGATGCTTCATTGGTTTCTTCCTCTATATCATTTCGATTTGATACGGGAAAGCATTCACCATATTCATTATCATCTTCTTTTTCTCATGTCACATGTTTTGAATTTCTGCATGCTTCATTGATTACAACATCAATGCATTCAACAATTTTTCGAAGTATCTTATTATAACATTTGTATCCTTTACTTATAGATGAATAAACAAGAAATATTCCTTCCTCTGCTCTAGGTTCAAACTTACCAAGCTTTTCATCAATCTTTTTGATGAAACATTTACTTCCAAAAACTCCAAAGTGTTTTCGAGTGGGAAGCTTACCATACCAAAGTTCATATGGAGTTTGATCACTATTAACACGTACATGAGATTTGTTGAGGATATTTACTGCAGTATGTGCAACTTCACCCCATAAGGTCTCAGAAGTTCCAGACTCATCAAGCATAGCTCGAGCCATTTGTTGAGCTGTTCTATTCATTCTTTCCACCACGTCATTTTGTTGAGGAGTTCTAGCAACAAAGAACTCTCTCTTTATTCCATGTTGTTCACAAAATTCAAAAAATTCATCTGATATGAATTATCCTCCTCGATCGAATTTGAGACATTTGATTTTTAGATCTAATTCATTTTCAACTAAAGCTTTGAAGACCTTAAACTTTTCAAATGCTTCATCTTTATGTTTTAATAAACCAATCCAACACATTCTAGAAAAATCATCAATGAATAAAATGTAGTATTCTTCTCCATGAGGTGACTTTTTCCTTGTTGTTCCACACAAATCAGTATGAATGAGTTCAAGAGGCTTACTTGTTGATCCTTCTTTGGAATTGAATCGAACTCTAGTTTTCTTAACAAATTGACATGGTTTGCAGATGGTATTTTCTGGGATGATGATCTGGAAGATCACGAACAACCTTGAGCCTGCATGATTTTCTTATTTGAGAAAATAATAGATGCCCCAATCTTCTGTGCCATAACTAGTTCTCTTTTGTTTTGCTTAGATAACATTGTTCTTGACCTCCTTCTAGTATATATAGATTGCTTGGAGTTCTTGTACCTTTGATTATGGTCTTTCTTGTGTCAAGCTCACGAACCACAAATTCTTTTGATTGAAACACAACTTCATTTCCTTGATCACACATTTGATTAACACTCAATAAGTTATATTTTAAACCATCAACATACATAACATTTCCAGCTTTAACTTTTTCTTTTAGATAAAGAAAACCTTTACCCTTAATGATAGCTGGTGTGTCATTTCCAAAAGAGACATTCTTTTCCTTTTCTAAATCATTGTATGAAATGAGTTTATCTTTATCACCTGTCATGTGTTTTGAGCATCCGCTATCAATGTACCACTGATTTTCTTGTCCTTTTGCAAACAGAGCTATGCCACATCTTTCTGCCTGTAATTCCTTCTTTTTCCATACCTTGGAGTTTGATGATGTTAGCTCCTTTTGATATGTTGGCCAATTTTTTCTTTTGCATTCAGATTCTTCATGACCAAAGTTATTGCAAAATGAACATTCAATTTCATCTTCAATAGGTGAAAAGTTGTTATAAGAACTCTTCTTGATTCCTGTCATGTTCCTTTGTTTTCTTGCTTCTCTAGTCATGATAGTTTTGTAAGCAACACATTGAGCAGCCTTATGAGCAAAGTTATGGCATGAAAAACATTGTCCATTAAATAAGAAGTTTATGTGATCACAAAATATTTTGGTATTGTTCACCTTTTGGTTAGTGCTTCTATTGATGTTCACCCTTGGAGTAAAATGAGCATGATTTAACTCAGGAGTACCTTTAGGCTTTGCTGAGGATTGACACATTGTTAACTAGTTTTTGCTGCATTAAGATAGCTTCTGGTGATGGCTGAAGACTTTTCTGGTTGGGATGTTTATCTAGTGTATCCAAGACCAGTATTTATAAGAGGAGAACGCTGAACCTTGATGATTTTGTCTAAGGTTTTTGATCCTTTAGCAAATCTAAGATTCAAATATTTTGTCTTCTCAAGTTCCTTTCTTAGACTCACTACTTCACATTCTAATTTTTCATTGTGCTTTTCCCTTTCCGTGAGTTGGTGTGTCAAGGTGTCTATGACTATATTCTTTTCTTCCAAGCAAATTTTGAGTTGAGTGATTTCTTCAAGAAAATTTTATTCTTCTAAGGCATCAATAAACTTATAATTTTCATAACCCATGAGAAGATTAATTTCTTGATCAGATTCACCTTCATCACTATTAGACAGGCCATCACTATCTTCATGAGTATAATAACTTCTTCTATTAGCAATTTTTTTCCTATTACTTTTTGCAGAATCCTTTCCTTTGTCATGGTTATCTTTATGGGGACATTCAACAGCATAATGACCAACTCTACCATAAACAGAACATTTGAAGGGAAGCTTACCTTTGAATCTTTCTGTACCTAGTTTAAGTTTCTTCACAAAGTTTACCTCATCTTCTTCTGATATCTATCCTGATTCCTTGAGATCTTCCTTTTCTTTTCCCTTTATAAAGGCTTTGAAAGCGGCTTCTCTGATTTCTGATGGACCTCCTTTCCTCATTTCAAAGGCAGTTAAAATTCCATGAAGTTGAACAACAGTAATAGATTGTAGATCTTGCTGCTCTTCAATGGCAGATACTTTTGAATCAAATTTAGAAGATAGAGATCTTAAAATTTTCTCTACTATAGTAGCCTCCTTTATTTCTTCACCCAGATTCTTCATACAATTTACAATCTCATCTACTCGTAAAAAGTAACTAGCAATACTTCCATCACTATGCATCTTGAGAGTTTCACTTTGAATTCTAAGAGTTTGGAGCTTAGAATGTTTTACCTGGGGGTCTCCTTCGTAGCTCTGAATGATTTTGTCCCATATTGCTTTGGCTGTGTTGCTCTGCATGAATTTGATGAATTCTAATTTTGATAGACTTCCCAATAACACATTGAGGGCTTTGGCATTAGTTTCATATGACTTCTTTTATGCTGGATCTGTGGGGACTGCTGTTGGATATTGGTATCCTCCTTCCACAATTTCCCAAACATCAGCTCCAAGTGATTGAAGATAGGCTCTGGTTCTTATCTTCCAATATGCTAAGTTATTTCCGTTGAAGATTGGTGATTTGATAGATCCCATTCCTTCATGATTTCTCATCTTGAGAGATCTTCCTTCAAACGATCAAGCTTCTTCTGAATGGCCTGCTTTGATACCAATTGTTGGGAAAACTACTGGGGGGGGTGAATCAGTATTTAAACTTTCACAATAATAATTTTTCCTTTTCAAACTCTATATGTGATTTTACATATATCAAACAGCGTATGTTCGGGACTATAATGAATGAAACCAACATATAGATAATAAACTTGTAAAATAGCTAATTCATTGTCTATTGAACTTAAATTAGAGTGTGATGCATTTACTAAGTAGTAAACAAATGCGGTAAAAAAATAATAAATCAACACACATAAGCATCACACATGAACACCAGGATTTTTCAGATGGAAACCCAATATGGGAAAAAAACCACCACTGTTGTCGTCTCAGTCTTCAATCTTCTTATTATAAAAAGTGTTTACAAGTTTTGTACTAGTGTAGAATTTTTCCAGTATGCAGGCATCTACTTGTTGAAGGCTACAACCTTCACTCATTTTCCAACTTCTATTGGAAGGGAGCTCCAACCCCCTAGCTCTTGTATTGGCTGATATGTTTACCAGTATGTAGGCGCCAACCTACAGAAGGCTACCACCTTCACTCGTTTTCTAGCTTCTAATGGAAGGGAGCTCCAACCCCCTAGCTCTTGTATTGGCTGATATGTTTACCAGTACGTAGGTGCCAGCCTACAGAAGGCTACCACCTTCACTCTTTCTCCAGGGACCACGTTTCATAAATTTTCAGACTGGATACTCTTGGTACACATCAACACAATATGTAGGCCACGTTTCATCAAATTTTCATATTGGACCCATCAGTAACATTGAAACTCAAAATCAATCACTACTATAATACAACCATTGAACACAATTGCATCAACCAATCGCTATAACCAATCAACTTTGAAACAAAACACAATCTATCAATCTGAATACTCTGATCACTGTCACCAGAACACAGAGTTGAACCCATAATATTGCATCAACAACCAGAACCAACTGCAACCTCAAAAATCATATGTCAGAATGTATACGCTACTTCAATGAGGACAACCTGCGTGTATATGCCACTTTTTGTAACCCAACCTGCGTATACCTCTAAAGATACTGAATCATAAAACTTATGAACAAAAAATTGTACCAACCAAAGACATTATGAAGATATACTGTCATATTACAAAGTTCTAAACAAATAGCAACAAAGATCACCCTTCATACTCAATCAATGAGTCACCTAGGACAATATATAGGAAGCTTTAATAAACAATCAAAACATATAATTAAAAGTAATAAAATTAAGATAAAAACATAGTAAAAACACTTACAATAAAACAAAACAATAATAATAAATAATCAAACATGATGACTAAAGGGTTAATTAACACAATTAGAATAAGACAACGCCTCCCTAAAACAAATTAAAAATTAAAACAAAAACAAGTAGAATCATAACAATTAAAATTAATATTAATTAAAATAATAAAATAAATAAATATAATGAAATAAATATAAATATAAGCCACACATATGTATTTTAATTTTAATTAATAAATTAATTAAAATACATATACATATTTAATTTTAATTAATAAATAAACATGGATATGTATTTTAATTTTAATTAATAAATTAATTAGAATTAAAATAATTTTAATTAATCATGGGAAAAGCCAAGGTAGGCGGAGGAACAAACTCCACTTATCTCGCTCTAATTCCCAAAGACACCAATCCGGAGACATTCGCAAGGTTCAGGCCGATATCGTTGTGCAATGCTTCATACAAAATACTGGCAAAACTGATAGCAAACAGGATTAAGCCGCTGTTAAAAAAACTGATCTCTCCCCCACAAGGTGGTTTCGTTGAAGGCAGGCATATTCTAGACAATGTAATCCAGGTACAGGAGATCATCCATTCTAGCAAGCAGCGAAATGAAAAAGGCATGCTGGTCAAGTTAGATATGGCAAACGCCTTCGACAGAGTGGATCGCTCATTCCTCTGCAAGGTCCTGCTCTCATTTGGCTTTTCGTATCAATTCGTCAACCTCATCAAAGCCTGCATAGAAAAACCATGGATCGCCCCTTTAGTCAATGGCCGCCCCACGAATTTCTTCCAAAGTCAGAGGGGCATCAGACAGGGATGTCCCCTCTCCCCATTCCTGTACATCATAATGGCGGAATCTCTCAGCCGAAAACTTACTGCAGAAAAAATAAAAGGCAACATCCCAGGTCTTAAGCCTTTCCACGGAGCTGAAGCCCAGAATCATGCGTTATTCGCTGATGATTCACTTCTTCTAGGCGGAGCCTCCATTAGAATTGCCAGAGCCATAAATGCAGTCCTCATTAATTATTGCAGAGCCTCTGGGGCATTAATAAATGAGAACAAAAGCGAAGTTTATAGCTGAAACATAGAACAAAGGGAGCTCTCTGACATAACCACTCTCCTCGGTTTCAAAGGACAAGCAAACTGGGATAGATTCAAGTATCTGGGTCTTCCCATTATATCAGGAGCAAATAAAAGATCGCTCTGGAGTGAAATAATCTCGAAAATCAAAACTAAAATTGCAGCGTGGGGAGGCTATTGGTTGACGAAGGGAGGCAAAGTAATTTTAATCAAAGCAATGTTGTCGACGCTACCAATCTACCAGGCAGCGTTTCTCTTAGCACCAAGAAATGTGGCGGAGCAAATATCCAAACTGCTCAAGGACTTCTTGTGGCAGGGAGGAAAGGGAAACGAAAATAAAATGCATCTGGTGAACTGGGACGTGGTTAAAAAAATAAAGGCAGATGGAGGGCTGCAAATCAGAGATCCAGCTCTTGTAAATTTAGCGCTGGGAGGAAAGATCTTATGGAAGTTGATCCATGAACCCACCCATCCGGTTAGTGTAGTGCTGAGCTCTAAGTACAGACCCAACAAATCCCTTAGCAATCTTCAGAATGCAAATGTAGTCAACAGCACGCAGGTGTGGAAACTATGCTGCAGGAGCAGTAAGTTCTTTAACAAACAGGCCTACAGGATTCCGGGCAATGGCAAGCGCACCCATCTGTGGCTTGACAGAATTATGGGGAAAGAACCCCTGAAGGATAATGAGGACATAGCTGATCTCAGGGACTGGCTGAAGCAGGCAGGAGTTAACACCATATTCGAATTGTCAAAGTGGGATCATCGTGGAGATTGGGCAGGATGGGATTTCCATGGAGTCCCAGAGCGGTTAACTCACCAACAAATTCTGCTTGAAGATCTGCTGGAGGAAGCAGCGCCTATCAATAGAACCATGAAAGACAAATGGGGATGGGGTCAGTCTGGAGTCTACACGACAACAACAGGATATAGAGCATTGTAGGCTTCAAGAAATAGCAGTCAAACCCCGACTTTTTGGAAGAATGTCTGGGAACCTCTAGCCCTTCCAAAAGTAAATTTCTTTTTCTGGACCCTGGCTCATAACAAACTCTTAACTAGCGACAATCTGGAAAAAAGGAATATAGCAGGGCCGCACAGATGTGTACTATGCAGCAACAACTTCGAAACAGCCCAGCACCTTTTTTTGGAGTGCAATTTTGCAAAAGAGGTATGGAGTATTATTTTACATGGTTTTCAGATTATTTTGCCTTCACAAATCTCTGTTGCAGATCTATAAGCCACCTGGAATAGTTTCTATCCTCAGTGCATCCCCTCCAAATCATTATGGAATAAAATATTGACAGCTATCCCAAAGTATGTTTGCTGGCAGCTTTGGCTAGCTCGAAATCAACAGATCTTCAGAGAGATGAGGCACACTCCACTGCAAGTCGCAGCAAAAGCTAAATCTTTTCTACTGGAAGCAGCCCAACAGCAGTATTTTAAAGAAGATCCATTGTTATTGCCTGAAGAAAAAAGATGGCTTGGCCCGCTAGAGCCCTGTCCGCACAAGCAGCTCCTCTCCCCACAGAAGGCAAATCAGGAATGGCGCATAAGAGATGAAGATGACAAATTCCAACTATGGTGGCGGTCACAAAACTTAACTACAATTTTCTTCGATGGAGCATCTAAAGGTAATCCCGGAGATGCAGGTGCAGGGGGGGTCATATACTCTACTGACGGGACTTCAAAAGACTGTTTCAGCTGGGGATTAGGCCAGAAATCTAACAATCAAGCAGAGATTCTTGGGCTTCTCAAAGCCTGCCACATTGCAAGAGACAAAGGTGCCAAAGACCTCCAAGTTTTTGGAGATTCAGAGTTAATAATAAAGAGCCTAAAGCTGGGAAATCTATTTAGCAATGCCAGCCTCAACAAAATTCTGGACAGATTGAAGAGAGTTCTTCTAGACTTTGACACATGTAAGTTTTATCATATTCTCAGAAAGTCAAACGGTGAAGCAGCTGGCAAACAAAGGCAGCTCTCTGGTGAAAGGACTGCTAATTGTAAACAGTGAAAGCACTGTACAAATGCCCTGAAAATCAAACAGATCTAAACCAGCAACAGATAGAAATCTGTAATGTAATTGGAGCCGCTTGGGCAAAGACCCAAGGTTTTTCAAATAAATAAAATCATAACCGTTTTAGTTAAAAAAAAAAAAAATTAATTAATTAATTAGAATTAAAATAATTAAAATAATAATTCATCAAAAATAATAACTAAAGGGTTAATTAATAAATAAACATGGACATGTATTTTAATTTTAATTAATAAATTAATTAAAATTAAAATAATTAGAATTAACTAAAGGATTAATTAACATAACTAGAATAGGGATATGTATTTTAATTTTAATTTATAAATTAATTAAAATTAAAATAAATAAAATAATAATTCATTAGAATAGGGCAACACATCCTAAGACAAATTAAAAAATTAAAACATAAACAAATGGGATCAAAACAAGTAAAATTAATAAACAACTAAAATTATTAATTAATTAAAATAATAAAATAAATAAATATAATAAAAGAAATATGATGATGATGATGATGATGATGGTTAACGTCCGCTGAGACCAAACAATGGTCTATCGGACCTAAAGAAACAAATTATTTATTTTGATTTAAGATTTTATTCCTATGCTCAAAAAGCTTGGAGAGAAGCCTCCCTAGCTCACTATAATTTTGACATTGTAAAAGGCTAGGAAGGTCAGTATTGTAACAAAGATTGTGAAACTGAGATCTAATGTGGTTGTACGCGGGGCACTCTAAAAGGAAGTGGTTTTCATCAAGTATAACCCATATATATATGTATTTTAATTTTAGTTAATAAATTAATTAAAATACATATACATATTTAATTTTAATTAATAAACAAATATGTATATGTACATATACATATTTAATTTTAATTAATAAATAAACATGAATATGTATTTTAATTTTAATTAATAAAAGAAATAATTAATTAAAAATAAATATAATTAAATTAATTAAAGTAAATATAATTAAAATAGATAGAATTAAAACATGAAATAATGAGTACTAATAAAATTAAGATAATGAAATATCACAATAATACAATTAAATAGAACAATTAAAAATAATTTAAAGATCTGTTGGCTAAGCATCTCATGAATCTCTATATATTTGACAAATAAGACCAGTGTTTCAATTAATTCTTTCACATCCCAAAGATGAACCACTGTTGCTGGTTCGAAATGTCAATCTAAAAAGAAATTGAATGCGATGGATCCAAAAGAAAATCTACATAAACATGAGACTCACAGAAACCTCAAAGACAAAAAAATGAATGAACAATGAATATATGACCTAATAGATGATAATGCAGCTAAAGTGATAAGGCATCAATGCTTCCTTATGAATCTTAGATAAGTATGAGACTCCTATGCTCAGATATGTTGTTATGACCTGTATATTACATGTGCACAATGTGTTCGACGAAATGTCTGTCATGGTTAGGAATGGTTAGGTCAAGTCCTTGATCAAGTTTTGTGTTAGATGTTTCGTCTTTGTTTCATTTATTGTCGTGGAAAGCCTCATCAGGATCTAAATAGTGGTTTGGAGACTAGCCCTAAAAAAGTGGCTTAACTCTCGCAGTCTCTAACACAAAACTGGCTGAATTAGACTGCAGTCTCTCCCTTGCAGGCCTAGTTGCATGCATGCCTATGTCATGGGAAATATTGGGGGTTTAATTCATTGAATGACTTGGTTAACTCAGGGGTCAGGCACCTGGAGTGGTGGATTAACTTCTAGGGGTCCTGTAGCACCCAAGGGAGGTCTGTGAAGTGTTGGTTTGTCGATTCCACTTCCTTAACTACACTTAGGGAGTTGAATCATATCATAGTAACTCTTCATCACATGTTTACCCCAGTTGGTCAGTTACTTAGGTAGATGTGGGAGGAGGGTGTTACGGAGGGGTATCAGAGCATGGTTCAACCCTTGGACTGGATGGGCAAAATGTGTTTGTCATGCATGCATGTAGGTTGTATATGTGCTTGTTGTGTATGCATGGTGGTGATCATTGTTGCAGTTGTGTTTTCATGTAGAGGTTGATGATGTGGATATTAGGATGTGCTTGTCATGAATGCATGTCATTTGTATATGCATTTGTTATGCATGTCAATGTCTATATGTTGTTATGCATGCATTGTGATGGTTATAGTTATGCATGTGTAGTAGGTCAAACATGCATTGTAAGGTCATTGTATGTATTTTGTATCATCATGATGTTGTTGGTTGTTATGATACTAATGTGTTGGTTGAGACAGAGCAGGAGATGCAAACTAGTAGAGCGAGGTTGCAACACTAGACTTTGGGGTAAGAGCAGATTGTCATACAAGTATTGTATGTGTTGGCATGCAAGCATGTTAGTTAATGGATTGTTATATGAATGAGGGTTACTTATATACTTGTCATTTTATTGTTATTGTGGTTACATGCATGATCGATGCTAGTTGAGTGTGGTCATATGCACATGCGTTAGATAGTCATGTAGGATAGTAAATTATTGTTATATGCATTATTGTTGATGAGTATGTTATATATTAACTTGTTGTTGTTATATGTTAGTTAACTTGATTATATGGGTTATTGTATTAAGATCGTGATGTTATATGTATCGTGTTGATCTGGATTGGCCTATGTAGATGGTTATGGTTACGATATTCAGGTATGAGTCGACCTATTGTGATATTATGTCATACCAATCTAGATTGACTGTTCATATGTGATTGTTATGCATGAATGCCAATTGCTTATGAGTTTATGATGTGAACATGTTAGCTAGTTACTATTATGGATATTGTGACCTTATTTATGTTTGAGTTGATATGTTGTGAAGTTATATCGTGCTAATCTAGATTGATTGTGCAATCAAGATAACCTCTCTTGAGATACATTAAGGTATGAGTTTGATTATGTTGTCTACTTGGTGCTTGAATGTTTGATTATGTCATTTATATGTTGTTTGAATGTTTGATTAATTACATGACATGAGTATGTGTCTATAAGATTTCATGAAGAAATGATCTTGTTTTAAGATGGTTGTACTAATACATATGTGTTGAGACACTTGATATGTACTTGAGTGTAAGTAGGTGATAGTTGTAGCATTATGTATTATGACTGATGAATGTGAATTTATTGTTGAGTATGGCATGGTTGTTAGACTTGGTAAAGGTTGATTTCAAATTCATAGACATGATGCCTTGATTTGTGGAACATGTGACTAACATGTGTGAATAGTTGCAGGGCAACATGCTTGGTATTAGCATGACAAGGTAACAATTGATTTTCTTATATATACTTAATAGCTGGGTGAAGTGATAGCATATAGTAAGACTCAATTATAGCAAGGTAAATGGTAAAAGAAAGGAATTGGGCAATAATTCTTTTGGTTGTGTTTGGAAACCCCAATTCCAAATGAATGAGTGCTTTGCATACATGAATTCTTCTTAACCTTGATTTTGTCTGACATTATGTGGATATGTGCTATAGTTATGAACATATATTTGACAGGTATATCAACTAGTTTCTAGTTATACCTGGATCCGTCAAGGAATTCTAGTCCCTTGAGAGATGGCATGGATGTGTTCGGTTACAAGGCAACATGCTTGGCACAACAAGGTAAGGTAATTGGTGTATTGTTATGTTTATTTATGCATTGACAGTTATGTGTTTAGGAAGAGTCTTTTCGGTAGAAATCACATAGGATAAAATTTTGCCGACGCATTTCGAACCAGCTAGTGTGGTTCATCATCAAGACCAGATGAAGATGCAGATCATGGCACATAATTAAACAGAGTGTTAGAAAATTATATATTACGGAGCAATGGAACACATAAAATATTGCAGAAATATAAACACAGAAAACGCACAAAACAAGAGAGACACAGATATACGTGGTTCACCCAGTTTGGGCTACGTCCACCCCGAACAACCAATCCTTCCTTTCTATTATCCAGCAAAATGAAGAGACACAACCTACAGCAAATCCGCTGTAATATCCTCTGTTTTCTCTCACAGTCTCACCTCTTTGTTTCTCGCTCACAGAATACACATCTATCACACAGCCTCAAATACAATACCCTCATACAAAGAGAGGGGTTGCCTTCTAGGGCAAAAAACCCTAAACTAAACATAAGTTCTACCGTCAGATCATCCGCCTAATGAACGGCCCAGATTGACTAGAAATTACTATACTTTTACAAGGCAATTTTACAGCTGTTTTTAGCTTCGGGGGCGCTACCCCCGAAACCCCCCGCCAGGGGGGGGCTCCCAAAGGTCGCAGCCGCCCCCCCGGACCCCCCCTGCAGCGAATATTTTACGGGCGGCGTTGCTGCCCCCATTTCGAACTGGGGTCCTATGTGGCGATACCTTTGAATATAGAATATAATCAGGCTCCACACCCAACACAGAGGGCGATATAGAGACCAAAAGATCATATAACAGCTAGTTTATGAAATTAATATTTTAATAATGATTATCAAGATCAAATAATATTCCTATAACGACTAATATAATGACTAGCTTAAGAATAATAATAATAATTAAGAAAGATAAAAAAAACGTAAACATTAATAAGAAACAAACAATCCAAGTCAACCAAATATAGGGAACAGAGTCAAAAAATAAAAATAAATAAATAGGGGTCAAGCCATAATTAATGAGTCGAGATCCAATAACAAAAATAATAATTAAAGGAGACTAAAATTTAAACTAAGGAATCAAAAGGGAGGGTAAAATTATTATTATCATTATTATTATTTTATTTTTTTTGCAGGGGATTACATGGCAAAATAGGCTACCATGAAGTCATGAAGAAGGCTCAGGTTGGGCTTTCCCTTGGAGGCTTTGGGAACCATGGGGATTGAGTCACGGTGTTTGTTGCTAGTCTTGTGCTTTTGGTCTTTTGTGATTTGTTGTGCTTGATTGCGACTTTGTTTGCGTCTGGTGTATGGCCATACCGCTTTGTTTGTGGTGTCGTATTGTTATCAATTTTCATGTTTTTATTCTTGTTTGTTCTTGCTCTTGTCCTTTATGTTGTAAGAGTCTTAGGAATTTGTTTGGGAAAGACGAAATTTAATGGAGTTCAGGAAGAGTCGAATGAAACTCAACATGTAATGCAAGGTTCTGATGAAGCTCGGTGCATGAACAAGGGAAGCTAAAGGTAAGAATGTGATAGTTGGTTGGGTAGTTGGGTCCATTGGACGAATGGACAATGACAGGACAATCATGAGAAAGGTAACATCAAAGGTAAAGTACATGGAATTGAGGCATCATATGCCTTGGCTATATCGGGAACTATTGTTGTCAATGTTGTGCATATTGTGCATGAATAAACGGAGTTCTCTTAACCTTGACCTTATGCTATCTAGTGATTATGTTGTGATCATGATTGTGTTGATGTCTATATATGTATGTATGTATGTCATGTTTGACAGGGTCATTATGGATCATGATTGCTTTTATGCTAATGATTATATGTATGTCGTTGTCTGACAAGATCATGATTTTTTTTATGCTAATATATATATATATATATATATATATATATATGTCACTATCTGACAGGGTTGTCAGGGATCATTCTTGTGGAGGAATGATTTCTTATGCAGGTGAATGACATGAAGAGGTTCTTGGTTTATGAGGAATCAAGTGGGAAGAGTAACCCTGACATATATATATGGTCAATATCATGTGTATATGAATTTATATTACGTGTTTATACTATGTCTATGTTTATGTTATGGACAGGTAATACAGAGCGATACATCAATAAAATGAAAACAACATGGTCTACGACATGCTATGATAAGCATGGATGGAAGAGAGGCATTGGAAGTAAGGTTGCTTGGTAGAGACAATGTGGTTTTGGATGTGCAGTGCTACTGTTGTGTATATGTTGTGCATATTGTATATTCAGTGATTGTAAATATGGTGTTGAGTGCATGTTGTATATATGGTGTTGTGTTCATATTGCATATGCAATGTTGGGTATAGATGGTGTTATTTACATGTTGGATATGTGGTACTGTGTACATATTGTACTGTGCACATGATGGATATGCAGTGTTGTGTGCATATGGTGTTGTGCACATGTTGGATATGTGGTGTTGTGTACATATGGTGCTATGTACATATTGTACATGTGGTGTTATCTACATATGGTGCTATGTACATATGGTGTTGTGTGAATAATTGTATATGTGGTGTTGTGTGCATAATTGTATATGTGGTGTTGTGTACATGTTGTACGTGTGGTGTTGTGTACATGTCGTGCATGTGGTGGTGAGTGACTGCGCAGAAGGGGGTCACTGGATTGCCTCAGGGACTATGTAGCAGAGAAGGGAATGTCGAAGATGGATTGGTTTTGGTCATTAGCATTGCCAGATGGAATCATATGCACATTGGGAGTGTGCCTTGGAACAATGAGTTGATAATTATTCACTAAGAGGACAGTAGCAAAAAATTGTAGCGTTAGACTCTGGATGCAACTTTGACTTTGGTAGCGGATTTTGGACCTCTTGGGAAGGAGGTGAATCCTGGTACTACTTTTGAGGGTGCAAGTGTAAGCCTTTGGATTCCCTTGTTGCGGATTCAGGCATCGTATCCTTTTACTTGTTGGTTGAAGCAACTGTGCACAAGTATATGTGGTTGTTATTGTAAATACCGTAATGAGCTATGTAATAAAGCTCCAATAAATTATATTTTTGTCATGTTTCAACAGTGGTCATTGTAAATACTGCAACGAGCTGTGTTATAACGCTCCATAGGCATTATTCTTTGGTTTTGAGTGGTCTTGCTGGTTGTAGGTGTCATTAAACATCGAGGATGGTGTTCCCCCAAGGAGGAGGGTTATGTAACAACCATGGTCAAAAATCCATGTAAAAAATATATAAGACCAAGGTCATGGGACATGTATTCGAAGTTGAATGGTGGGTAAAACATCCTAGTGGTTGTTCATTTCGATTTTTATGGCTAAAGGAAAATGACAAAGGCAATGGCAAATGTTGAGCAATAAAAAGGGTCTTTTTAACCTCTATTTACCCTACATTAATTATCAATCCAGGTATGATTTTTTATCTCAAGAGTGTAGTCAGTTTTAGGTGGTCCCTTGTTCGAGAGTAATGCTAGCAGTATAGTGTTTTACAAAAGTAATTAAATGATGGAAACAAACTCTGAATGTAATGGCAAGAAACTGAAATGCTTGTAACTAAATCATTCACTTAAGAAACTACAACAATCATCAGTCAAGGATGCAGTAATGATAACTCTTTCCTTTGTAAACTGATGCAAATGAAAATCAATCAAAGACAAGATCTCCAATCTGGGAACTAGACAGCAGTAGTCAATGTTCGCTACAGTTGTGGATCTTTATGTTCACACCAAAGCAAATGTTGGAAATAACAGAAAGGAACAACAACTAATCTATTGAAAAGATCGAACAACAAAGCTTAATCTACAGGAATGAATTAAGCAACAATCTTAACTGAAAGGAATTGAACAACAACCTTTAACCAATAAATGAATTGAACAGCAATCTAAGAAAGGAACAACAAACCTAAGTAAGTCTATGAAATATTGAACAACAAACTTAATCAAATGTAAACACACAACGAATCTAGAATGATTGAATCAATAATCTTATTTTAGCGTAATAAGCATTAACCACAGTTATAAGGGAACAACAATTACAGTTGTAATGGAACAGTAATCGTATGAACAATAATCACAATTATAGGTAAACCGTAGCTAAATGAACAACAATGTCAATCTGTAAATGAACAACAATATCCGAATTAGACAATGCGATATTATTTCAGAATGAACAACATAACATTTTCAGTTGCAAATAATAATCTTACTATTCAATTACTAATTCGACATAACAGAGCAAGTCAATGAAATGTTTAGGAACAAAAGATTACTGAATAAAGCGAGTAAAGAAAATCAAACCACACACGACTGTAATAAAAAAATAATGATACAGAAAGCAAGTGATCCACTAGGGCCGGGCCCTTAGCCACCAGGGACGCACTGCTACGGTTACTCCAGAATCAGATAACGGAACATCAACGAAGTTTATGTATTAATCATAAAAATAGAGTTACAGTAATCACTCTTTAAAGAGAGTCGACGATCAAAGTTCAGATTGCAACAGCAAATTCTATAAATCAACAGTAATCCGCCCTTTGGGCTAGCAGCGCTATCCCTTTTTATAGTGGCCAGGTGGAAATACCAAAAATATAGATAGCCTTGAGGTAGCGATCCCTCAGGATCAAAGGATCCTGAGGGATTCACCATATCTTTTATCTTCAGTTATCTTTTCGTCCTCTTGCGCTGATACCACGTTTCTTCTTCCTTTTCCTGGTCCATGTGCTCTGCTCTTGATCTTCTCGTCTGGATGCAGTTTCCTATCAAAGGGACAACAATTGGTTTTGCCTTGTCTTTTCCTCCAGAATGGCGATTTTCCATTTTCTTCACTTTCTGCATTAAAAAAAAAAAAAAAAAAAAACAACAACAACAACAACAACAACAACACCAATAATTAATCATTTTACATTAATCACAATCCCCTTAATTCTATCATAATCCTTTATCATGTGATCATCTTAGAATGTAAAGAAGTTATGAATTAAAGGAAAAGATAGAGAAATAAGTGGCAATTGCATACCTTTTCTAATGCTCAACACACCCCCTTGCTTACCCTTTTTCATGCCTTCATGAAAACATTGTAATTGACATGCAAGGTAGTTAGGGAATAGGCTGGAGAAGGATTTTCAGTCAGTGGTCTAAAACCATGATTTCTAGCTAAGACTTCAAAAATATGCCCTGTCTGACCTTCAGGCAATTCATATAAGGCTCTATATCCTGGTGCAAGATACTAGATGATTGGACTTCGGAACCTACAACCTAGCCAAGATGGACCTTCTCTCAAGATGGGGTCACCATAGGTAACCAAGCGATCAACAACTAGCTTAAAATTCTCATAATTGAATGGCTCTTTGTTTTGGATATTCCGATTGGAAGTCTGGTATCAGAATTTGGCTGTTGCTATGGCAAGGTCTTTGATGGTTAGGAAGTATTCTACCCCTTGCTAGATGACTGTTGTGTGAATAGGTCTCAATGTCTGGATCACACCCTTCATTCTCATTAAGCTCCTATGTTTATTCCATAGTTGCAATGGGTTTCTAGGTTCACCCCTTACCCACAGATCTAACCCATTCTCCTGTCTCTGAAAGGTATTGTAGGCTTTAAGCCACTTTATCCGATTAATAGCAAAAGAAATAAATGCCTGAAGTTGGATATCACCCACAAAAGGGCTAGGGTTCTTTTCTGTTTCTCCATCCAACACAAGATTATGTAAATAAAACTCACATAACAATCATTGGACTTTCACCCCGTAATGCTTACAACAGTTTATGAAATCATCAATGGTTTTTATCTCTATAGGCACCCCTGCCTTGACAGCCTTAATTTTCAATTGTAAATATCTTTCCATAAAAAACAAAGCATAGTTTTTGGCGGGTGCCCTACACGCTAGAACATCAGTATACAGAGAACATAAGGTATCCATTTGATTCATAATTGTGTCTAGTCTATGGGTTACCTTTTTAACTTTTTCCTCTGCCCTTCGCCATCCATCGAAGGCCTCGCTCTCCGATGCATTGATGTTCTTTAGCTGCTGTTGTAACTTCTGATATTTCTCTTGAGGAACAGTTTCCTCTGTGAGCTTTTCTATTGTTTGTTGGGCCTGTGCTAGATCTTTTTGCAGTTTTACTATCCTCGGGTCATTATCCATCATGACATTTTTGGGCTGGAGATCTACTTGGATCTCCTTATTGCGACATCTAGTTTTTATAGTCTGTGTTTCCTTCTCACGAACTGTCTGGTTGGTCGTGCTGCTAGAGGACAATGCCTCTGTCTGGACTTCCTTATCACAGACTGGTGTGTTTTCTGTTTGTGCTTCTGCATTTGTAACAACCACATGTTGTTCCTTGCGGTCCTGAATAATAACAGGTTTGACTTGAGTCCTCTTGGTCTTCTTCTTATGGGGTTTTGCCTGGGTGGCTGCACGCTTTGCTCCAGGGGTTCTTTTTGAGCCTTTCCCCATTTGTAGGACCCTTATTTGTTATCGAAGTTTTTTAATTACATTAAGCAATCTTTGATGTTCCTTTCACAACTTTTTGATTTGATTTGTTTTCTTAGAAGGAACAATTGTTTCTTATCTTGGGCTTGGGCTTTGTACTTCAGGGATTGTACCGTCGCCTTGGCTAATTTCCACGTTTCCTGCTTGGAACACTTCTTCAGTGTTCTCATCCTGCCGATTAGGGTTTTCAGGGGAAGAAACCCTGGTTTGTTCTGCTGTTTCCCAGGCAGCTTCTTTTTCTACTTCTTCTTCATCATGCATTTCTTCGGGTGTATTCTGACTGGGAGCAAAGTGTTCTTGAGATTGTTCTTCTTCTTCCTCCTTGTCATCCATCTCCCCAGATGTACTCTTATCATGAGCAGAGTGTTCCTGGGATTGTCCTTCTTCTTCCTCCTCATCACACATCTCCTCAGATGCACTCTTATCATGAGCAGAGTGTTCCTATGGCCCTTATTCGGTATCGGGGTTGAGTGGGCTGTGGGGTTGGACATACTCGCCCATATTGGCCAAAATTCGGGCCAATTCATCTTCTTGCAGAGGGTTTTGCAATGGAATTTCATTGGGTTTCTCTACTTCCTCCCCTTCTCCTTGACCAGATTGCTCAGTTTCCTCTTCCAGTTCTTCTTCTTCGTTTTCTTCTAATTTTTCTTCATTTTCCCCTCCTTCAAGTCGTGGGGGTTGCTCGTCTTCTGAGTCATGTATTTCTACAGGTTGGCTATTGTTTCCTTGGGAATTTTCTAGCATTCCTCTGCTTCTTCCCAATCTGACAGATTTTCTTTGTTTCGGTGGTCTAATTGATGTGCTAGTAATGTTTTTTCACTATCGAGAAAATCAATTATTCCCAACTACTCTGTTGTTGGGCAAGACTGTAACTGACTATCAACCGAATTAAACCGTGATGGCTTACTACTGATTCTACATGGCGAGATTTTCTTATACTTTGGGCAACATCATGCAATAAAAAATTTAAGTACGCAGGCAAATTCACAGCACATTTTTGTTTTAATACAGCTAACAGTTTGAGATGGCGTGGTCTTACCACGTCTTTTCTGCCATCGCAAGTAATGTAGCTTTGGACAATTCTGGCCAATTCTGCCCAAGGCTCTCCCAGGGTTGCCGGTAGGACTCCTTTGCCTTTGACAGTAAGGTTCTGCCCTTCGTCCCGAAAGATGGTTATAGCGTCTTGCAGTCTCATATTTTTCAGGGTCCATACTGGTCCAACGGTTGGCAGTCCCGAAACTTCAACAATTCTCTCATCTGTTACTAGTATTTGTCTTCCCCTCACCATGGAATGATCTTCCTGCAGATTCTGCAGAAATTCAATTGCCACCGTCTCATTAGATTGTTGTAGACGGTTAAGGTAGGATATCCATCCTGCCCTTACTAAGATTTCGCGTGCAGCGTCAAAGACCATTAACACCTGTGGCTCGCTGCGAATTGATCTGCCTCCCATTTTGTTCAAGCTTAGCACACTGTAAAAAACACAGAGATGTCGATGGAATAACTAACTGTTCAAATTTTAGCTCACTGTTAAAAAAACACAGAGAAGACGATGGAACAACGAGATTTTCAAACTTTATCTCACTGTTAATTTTTATAGACCAAAATACAAAAATGGTTTTGGAACAGCAAGCCATGCATATCAGGAAATACAATACCGTTAGACTTGCTATTCTCGAGTTTTGATGGAGTCATAATACCTCCAAATAATGCGTTGACACGTATGCCAGTGAATTATGGAGATAACTCGCGCCCCCTGAAATGTGATAGGCCGTCCTCGACTGTCAAATAAAGGAGCAGCATGCTGAACTACAATTGTACAGTGGAATAAAGGAACATCGTGTAGATCCATGACATGTTTACAAAAATGAGCGGATTACTAAAATCGAGGCTTGTGATGGAAATCGCTAATAAATAAGGAAATGCGGTGATATGATGCGAAAAATAGAGGATAGGACAGCTGACATAAGTAAAAGTTCTTATGCGGTCATTATCCAATTTAACCATTATGATTGATTTATAAAAGATTTTCATGTATCAAAGGTTCAAAAGGGTTATATGACATAATCTCATTTGAAATAACTATAAAGATATAAGAAGAAGGGTTTATAATGACTATTGGTGTATGAAAAATATGACTTCAATACCATTAGCTCTGTTGCCCACAGGTGTCCATAACCATGACAGAGTTGCTTATTTCACCCTTGGAACCATAATCCTTTGTGTATGCCTAGGAAAGTGCTGTGCGATGTCAGAATGGAGGCCATTGTGCTGGATTGGTAACCAGATGAATCATAATGCCATTCACCAGGAAGGAGTGAAAGGTGGGCAGGCTGACTCGTGATGAGACCTCCTGTTCCAAGGACTTTTTATTTTTCTGATGTGCCTCTTGGATCATATCCCTGGTGTGGTGGCCATAGTGGAAATGCCACTTCACTTTCTTCCTTATGATCATGGTAGGCTGGCTCTTGATGAGACCCCCTATCCTTCATCTGACAAATCATGTTAGTAATCATATATATATATGTATCTTTTCTTTTATATAGCACTTTCCTATTTATATACAGAGGGTGGCTCAACACTCCTTAAGAGTAGGGACGGTGGAAGAAGTATGAACATCTCAATAGAGGAAAATATGCCCTTATTCTTATTCAATAATAATGATCAAAGAGAATTATGGAGATTTAGAAAGAACCATCATGATTAAAATAATCAATCAAATTGGTGTTACTGAAAATAAAGGCAACAAAGTGATATAAATAATTGTGTCCTTTCCTCTTTTCTCTTATCAATTAAAAGCAATTTCTTTAAAGATAACAATTTTTCTTTGGTTTGCTGATTTCAGTATCCTCTAGTTTTTGTATTCTTGCATAAATGTATAGCTGTGCCTTAAATGACTATCACTCAAAAAAATCTTCTAAGTCGTGAAACACACATACACACAGAAATAAAAAATGCACACAAAAAGTGTTGTTCTTTAGATGGAATAGCTATTGTTTCATTAGAGGGACAACAAAAGAATATTTGCACACAAAAACCGCAGTTCCTTTAAGAAGAACAGCAAGCAAAAGAAAAAAACATACTCGAAACTGTTGTTCCTTAAGAGGAACAACAACTGTTCCTTAAGAGGAACAACAGCTGTTCCTTAAGAGGAACAACAGCTGTTCCTTAATCAGAACAACAAATAAAGCAAGCGCGAAGTAAAATAACAAAAATGCAGAAATCCTATTCCTTCAGAAAGGAACAACAAAAACGAAAGTGCTATTCTTTCGGAAAGGAACGAAAAAAAACGAAAATGATGTTCCTTTCTGAAGGAACAACAAAAAACGAAAGTGCTGTTCCTTTAGAAAGGAACGACAAAAAATGAAAATGCTGTTCCTTTGGAAAGGAACAACAAAAATGTGAAGGTGTTGTTCCTTCAGAAATGAACAACAAAAACGAAGGTGCTGTTCCTTCGGAAAGGAACAAAAAAAATGAAAGTGTTGTTCTGTTGGGTGTGGAGCATGATTTTTTAGAGGTCTTTATTTTAGCCGGACGTATACCCCAGGAAGTTTGTACACCCCTCCATGGGGGGGACTTGTCCCCGCCGCAGGGGTTTGGGGGGGCCGATACCCCTCAGCTGGGGGGTCCGGGGGCCAGCAGTCCCCTGGCGGGGGTTTCGAGGGCAATGCCCCCGAAGCTAAAAATAGATGTAAAATTACCTTGTAAAAGTATAGTAATTTCTAATCAATCTGGGCCGTTCATTAGGCGGATGATCTGACGATAGAACTTATGTTTAGTTTAGGATTTTTTGCCCTAGAAGGCAACCCCTCTCTTTGTATGAGGGCATTGTATTGAGGCTATGTAATAGATGTATATTCTCTGAGTGAGAAATAGAGAGGTGAGACTGTGAGAGAAAATAGAGGATATTACAATGGATCTGCTGTAGGTTGTGTCTCTTCATTTTTGCTGGATAATGGAAAGGAAGGACTGGCTGTTCGGGGTGGACGTAGCCCAAACTGGGTGAGCCATGTATATCTGTGTCTCTCTGGTTTTATGAGTTTTCTGTGTTTATATTTCTGCAATATTTTATGTGTTCCATTGCTCTGTAATATATAATTTTCTAACATGTTCCTTTGGAAAGGAATAGCAAAAAACAAAAGTGTTGTTCCTTTAGAAAGGAACAACAAAAAAACGAAAGTGTTGTTCCTTTGGAAAGGAACAACAAAAATGTGGAAGTGTTGTTCCTTCGGAAAGGAACAACAAAACAGGAAAGTGTTGTTCCTTCGGAAAGGAACAACAAAAAGGCGGAAATGTTGTTCCTTCAGAAAGGAACAACAAAATGCAAAAGTTTTGTTCCTTCGGAAAGGAACAACAAAACGACGGAAATGCTGTTCCTTCGGAAAGGAACAACAAAATGCAAAAGTGTTGTTCCTTCGGAAAGGAACAACAAAATGACGAAAATGTTGTTCCTTCGGAAAGGAACAACAAAATGCAAAAGTGTTGTTCCTTCGAAAAGGAACAACAAAACGATGAAAATGCTATTCCTTCGGAAAGGAACAACAAAATGCAAAAGTGTTGTTCCTTCGAAAAGGAACAACAAAATGACGAAAATGCTGTTCCTTCGGAAAGGAACAACAAAATGTAAAAATAAATAAATGCAGAAATGAAAAAATTTGTACAGAAAGTAATTTATACAAGCAGAAAAGAAAAAGTTATGTACAAAATTTAGGAATAATGAAATTACTTAGTGAACCAAAGCCAAGGAAGAATTCTTTTCCTCAGCAAGAATCTGCATATCAGAATCTTCCCGGAGTTGCTGGTAGAAGGATTCCCGAGTAAGCAGTTTATGGTACAGTCGCACTCAGTGGCCATTTACTTTAAAGGTATGTCCAGATCCGTCAATAGTAGTCAAAGTAATATTGCCATTGTCATGCACTTTCTGGATTTCATACGGTCTAAGCCAGCGAGTCTGAAGTTTTCCCAGAAAATCCTGAAACCTAGAATCGTATAGGAGTGCCCAATCTCCTTCGTGGAAGATTTTCTTTTTGATCAAGGCGTCGTGCCATTTTTCTCTCTGCTGTTGGATTAATGCAACGTGTTGAAGAGCCGCGAGCCTAATTTCATCTAGCTCGTTAATTTGCTGTAATCTATTAGTCTGGGCGTCATTTAAATCCAGACCGACCTCCTGCGCTATTCTTAACGTTTGTATTTTGAACTCTATTGGAAAGATGAGTTCCTTTCCAAATACTAGTTGATATGGTGAATAACCGGTGGTATTTTTCCACGTTGTTCGGTATGCCCACAAGGCTTCCAGCAATCTTGAAGATCAATCACACCTGTGTGACGCAATGGTTTTTGTTAATATTGCCTCTATCACTTTATTCGTGCTCTCTACTTGGCCATTTGCCTGTGGGTGATACAGAGTGGTCATTTTGTGCTGAATGTGATAATTTTTTAACGTTGCAGCGATTTTATTACCTTCAAACTGTGGTCCTCCATCCATGATTATGTCTCTTGGGAGGCCATACACACAAATATTTGGAATAGGATATGAATCACAGAGTCCTCTATAGCTCTTGGAAGTGTCTATGCTTCAACCCATTTGGTAACATACTCTGTTGCTACTAGAATATATGTTTTCTAATTTGATGATGGGTTGATCGGACCAACAAAGTCGAGCGCCCAACGCTCAAATGGTTCGGATACTAGCTGTGGGTTTAAAGGCATTTCGTCAGACTGTCTAGGGCGTCCTGCTCTTTGGCAACTGTCACAGGCTTGCACAAATTTATTCGCCTTTAAAGATTGTGGGCTAGCAATATCCTGTTTGCAAAACCTTGTGACTGGTCCTTTGATCTGCGAAATTTCCGCCACACGGTCCGTCATGACAGGCTTTCAGAATGTCAAATATTTCGTCTTCACGGACGCATCTTCTGATGTGCATATCTGCTCCTGTATGAAATAGGTAGCCCCTAATCCAAGAAAATCGGGTACTACGTTGCACAATCTGTTTTCATTCATTGGGGGTCAGATGCTTTGGTAATTTGCCTAATGCTAAATAATTTGCAACATCAGCATACCAGGGTGTCTTGACAGTAACAACAAATAAATGTTCATCTGGAAATTGATCTTCGACTGCTGCTGCGTCCACTGGCTTCGGCATTTGTGAGAGGAAATTAGCTACAAGATTCTCTTTCCTAGGTCGATATTTTATTGCGATGTCAAATTCCTGCAATAAAATCAACCATCTTGTTACTCTACTGTTTGTAATAGGTTTATTTGCTAAATATTTTATGGCAAAGTGATATGTATATAAAACAACAGGATATCCAGTGATATAATGCCTAAATTTATTTATAGCATGTATTACAGCTAAAAATTCTTTTTCAGTAACAGTATAGTTTAGCTCAGTAGGAGATAAATTCTTGCTAATATAATAGATTGCATATGGTTTTTTGTTTTCTTCCTGCCCAAGGACTGCTCCAATAACTGTGTCCGAAGCATCTGATGAAATTTGAAATGGCAGGTCCCAATTTGGGCCTCTGAGCACTGGGGCTATTGACACAAGCTTTTTTAGATCCTCAAAAGCATGGTCACATTTATCTGTCCAAACAAAATCAACATTCCCTGTTAGTGCGTATAGAGGTGCAGCTATTTGAGAAAAATGTTCTATAAATCTCCTATAATAACTAGAAAATCCAAGAAAATTGCGTACCTCTGTCTGTGTGGTAGGAGTAGGTATTAACAAAATTATTTGAATTTTGGCCGGATCTACCTATATTCCAGCTGCTGAGATATAATGACCTAGGATGAGTCCTTCAGTCATCATCATATAGCACTTTTCATGGCTTAAGCAGAGCCTAGTGGCGATACATCGTTGCAACACCTTTTCCAATGTGTTTAGTGCTGGGTCAAAATCATCTCCATATGGTGTGAAATCATCCATGTATACTTCGAGCCCTTCATTTATTAAATCTAAAAAGATGCTGAGGATGGCCCTTTGAAATGTGGCAGGGGCATTGCATAGGCCAAAGGGTAGGACTCTGTAGGAAAATGTTCCCCAAGGATAGGTAAAAGTAGTTTTGTCCTGGTCTTCAGGGGCAATCTGAATCTGATTGTACCCATTGAAGCCATCCAAGAAAGAAAAGAATTTCTTTCCTGCTAATGTATTTAATATCTGATCAACGAATGGGAGGAGAAAGTGGTCTTTCTAGGTTGCTTTGTTTAATTCTTTATAATCTACGCAAATCCTCCACTTTCCATTCTTCTTTGGCACCACTACTAGTGGAGAGACCCACTTGTTATCGGAGATTGGATAAATAAAGTTTACATCCAAAAGTTTTTGTAATTTAGCTTTCACAATGTCTTTCAGGTGAGGGTTGAGTCTCCGTTGGGGTTGGCGAACGGGTCTCACATCTTTTTCTGTATAAATGTGGTGCGTACACAGTTGGGGATCAATTCCCTTCATGTTCGGATAATCCCATGCAAAAGCTTCCTTATATTTTCTCAGTAGTTGGACCAACTTTTCTTCTTGTTTAGGAGTCAGGTTATTATTGATGTTCAAGGTTTTTCCTGGTTCAATCTCTATAGTTTTGCTGTTTGAAATAGAGGTAGTGGGTATTGTTTGATCATGAGTGTCTTTGAGGGGATCTTCTTCTAGTTCATTGTCAAATGCTGCCTCTATCATGTGACATTGTACATGGGATCTGGATTCAGCTTGGTTAATGAAGTTGTTAATAACATCATCCTCTGTTTGATCTTTAAAATCGAGGGCATCTTCTATGGTTAATGGGGACCTAATGTTTTCTGTGAGGTATGATACAGGATGTTTGTTAGTTTTTATTATTGTTACACTTGGCTGGGCTGGAGGGTATAGAGCTAGATTCTTGATGTTACTCCCTCTAGTTATGGTCATACTGCCTTGTCGGCAGCCAATGTAAGCATCAGCAGTCGCAAGCCAAGGTCTGCCTAAAATTAACGGGTGTCCATCAAGTCGGTTTTTGGGGTTTATTATCAGAAAGTCAGCAGGATATTCCCAGGAATCAACAGATACCATGACATCATGTAGTGTACCTTTTGGCCTAACTACTGATTGGTCAGCCAGTTCTAATAAGGTGGAGGTTGGTTCTACTGATGTAATGCCCAATTTTTGACAAGTAGTGGTTGTTAAAATATTAATTGCAGCCCCTAAATCAACTAAGGCATTTGAAAAGGTTTGTCCATTGATTTGCACTGTCACTATTGGATTTCCTGGGTCTTCATATTTGATAGGTGCTTCTCTTCCTGATAATAGATCAGATAGGGTGCCAACTACTTGGACTGTTGGGTTATTTGTTATTCTCCTCCTTGGTTTTTTTATACATAGCTCTTTGATGGTCTTTGCATATATTGGGATATCTTGGATAGCTTGGAGGAGTGGGATTTTTATATACAAATTCTTTAGTTCTCCCAGAATATCAAAGTCAGGATGTTCTATAGGGCGTGGTATGATTAATCGTTCTGGGAATGGGGGAGAAGATGTGGTTGCTTGGTCATGAGTCTGTTGTCTGACCACGTCTTCTTCTTGTAATGGTTGTTCTGTGGGTAACTGATTTTCAATTTGAGCATGTTTGTCTCCCTCAGTTTCTATGATGCGCCCAGACCTTAATTGAAGGTCGTTGCACTCCCTTAGATCGGTTTCTAGTTCTGGTGTTTCGATTATTTGAACGGATTGAACCGGTCTGTTATTTGGGTTCGGGTTGGGTTGGGTTGGGAGTTGCGGTCTTAAGTTGGACTGGGGATTTTGTTGTAGTGCTGGCAGTGTAGGTTGAGGGAGTGGAATGGTTCCTGCTGGCTGATTCATCAGTCTTTGCCAGTTTGTTTGCTAGACTTGACTCTGTGAAGTGGGAGGGGACCATTGTGTTGGATATGCATTGTTTTGCCAATATGGTGGAGCGTAGGGAAAATTTGGCCAATTAGGTTGGCTTGTTTGATTCGGCCATGGTGATGATGAAGGAAATGGTTGTTGTGACCAGTTTGAAAAGGGAGGTTGATTTTGCCACATTGTATTATATTGCTGAGCATGATATTGCGGAGGCTAGAAAGAAGAAGACGGATCGGGAGACATACTTGATTGTCGCGGCTGCCATTGACGGCGTTGATTAAGTAGGTACACCGGTTCTGATTCTTCTTCCGCTTCTTTGTATACTGCTTTCAAACCAGGAAGTGAGGGGCAATTCTCTGTAGAGTGGTCTTTTGTACAGATAGCACAGACTTGAACTGCATCTAGTGGGCACTCTTTGTGGCTGTGTTTCTTTCTGCATCTGGGGCAGAATATTGCCAGATTTTGCTCTGCTTATGCTTGTTTCTATTTCGCTTGCATAATATCGAGCTGCGTTGTCAGAGTCCTGTTGTGGTCACCAGCAACCCCCCTCTTCATTTGATATTAGTAATAACATCAAGCAAAGGGGGACCCTTAGCCAAAAATCCAAAAAATATTTTTGTTTAAAAATTCTTTTGTATCAGCTCCCTAAAAGCTATATCGCGTCGCAACGGAAAAAGGAGCGCTTGCCCAAAGCGCATAAATACACTAAAAAGGAGCGACGCGAGAACCCATCGCATCGCGCGCATTAAGAGCATTTGAAAAAGGAGAACCTAAAGAAACGCCGACGACCGATATGCGACGTCGCACGTCGCAATGCCACACGAGCAGCACAAAATGACAAAGTGAAAACCTTGCGATGTTGCGATCTGCGATCTGCGACCATGAAAAGCTGCGATCTGCGATATTTGTGATCTGCGATATTAACGATCTGCGATCACACTTAATAACGTCGCAGCCATCGATACTGTGATACCAATCGCAGAAAAAACTCATAGCAAGAATTCTCCGACATACACGGTAGATCCAAATTTGAAAGCGCGCCTTAAGGGAAATTAATGACCGCATGCTCAAATATCCAGAAATGATTGCATCGCATTTATCGAAGAGTCAAGTTATGATGAATGTCATTAATTTCACATTCATTAGAATTTAATGCTTTCATGTCAATCTTTTCGTCATTTCCCTTCTTCTTTGCGTAAACTGCAAGACATGCAACTGATATAAATCTATATGCAGGAAACATCTAAGGAGAAGGGAAGAGCGCCAATAAGACAACAGAGAGAAGATGCCTCCGCAATTGGATGCCACATGCAGCAGAACTGCGGATTCCAGAGTATCGCCCAACAGGCACTGATGAAAATAGACTATCCAAGACTCAGAGTCAAAGGCGCACAAAAGCAGCGTGTTTACAAAAGATCCTGAAGCTCAGACTTGGTAAAGCAGAGAAAGAAGCGCAAGAGAAGAAAGACGCTCCAGAAAAGCCTGGAACAAAGAACGGAAACTGTTCTCGAAACAGGGGATTGTCCATACAACGCGACTTCTAACTCATTGAGTCATTCGCACGACCGGAAACCGAAATAGCAACATCAAAATCAGTTCGAAAAGAAACTGGGTTGTACTAAGTGTGCGCACAGCGAGTACACCCAGCTAGAGAAAGGTTTTCGAAAATATCTTCTAATCTAACAGAAAGAGGTGCCAGCGCTTGTTGTTTCTAATTTTCAAGCTCGAACAAAAGGAAAGGACAACCCGCCGACTCTTTCAGGGCGAACAGCGCATTGCTTACAGCACTAAGGGGCAGATACAAAAACGGTTAGAAATTAGATTTAGTTTTTAGAAATAAATTTGTTTTTAGTAAAAGGGCGGTCATTTGAAGCCGTTCCCTGAATTTGTGTAAAGTAAAATTAGTTGGTTACTAGTATTTAACCCTTCTTGTTGCATTGGAGAAGGGTCCGAAATTTTGTCAAAAAACTTGTCCTCAGAACATGCACTTTTGCACCCTCGGAGGGGGTTTTTGATGAATGGACGGATCAAGATTTATTTATGTTTGCATTTTAATACCTGCTACTGATGTTGCACTTCTGTACTCTTAGTAGGCATTAGAAGCAAGTAGAAATAGATCATTATTGCTTGAAGTCTGTAAGTTTAAAATCAGTCATAAATGGTACTTTTATCTCTTGACTAGTTTCTGCTTGCATTCTTAGAGTAATATACAGCTGATGTTATTTATATGTTAACGTATGAATGAGTGGACTACCATTTGGCACTTTTGTATGGTGGAGTCATTGATTTGTGCTTAATACATGAATAGCTGATTATGCAATACGCTGTTCACAACCGTTTTGCTTAACTTCTTACGCAAGATGGTTCATCTTAATTGATTTATATTCTCATGATAGCTGAATAATCTTCATTACCAGTTATTCTGTGAAATCTTTCTAGATTGCATAATGGAAAAATTCTGTCCCGGGTTAGTGTAGATTAGATGTATTGTTTTTGTTAGATTAAAGTAGTATAAAGTCATTTCAGAATTTAGAATTAGATTAGTTAAGGAATAATTACAGATTCTCTACTATCATTTTCTACACACACACATCACCATTTTCTACACACACACACACCCCTTAGAACGGGAAGCTGGTCCCGTCATCCCCAGTCGGACCCGCTACACCAAACGGGCACGGAGCCGCCAACCAGGTTCCCGACTGGGTGGGTATCCCCCTTGTTGTTGACCCGATTTCGGGGCCCTCAACATATTTGGCGCTAGAAGGAGGGCCTGAACCTCCGAATGGCACCTAAATCAATATCCAAATACCATTCTGAGAGTAATACACCCTCATCAACTCCCTCGACTTCTCCAACATGGTTAAACCCGGAATTTGAAGTCGCTCGAGTATCCACCACTGCTACATATTCGAATATATCAGACCAATCTATTATTGAACCCCCTGAAATTCAAACTTTGATTCGTAAACTCCAGGGATTCTCCATTTTTAACCAGAATTCTGATAAATCTAAAAGCAGTGTGACTTCGCAGTACAACCCTGCTCATCCCCTTACTAGATTAAAGAGTGAAAAATTTGGCATACAACCAAGTGAACTCCCTCTTCCTACCAGAAAAAGAGCAAGGAAAACACCTCAAGAGTTTGACGGAGAGACTCTCTCATCCACTTCGTCCATATCAACTCCCTCACCGCGAAGTCAACCACCCACTTTTCCATTCCAACTCACTCACCCGTCTTCCACAAACCTTCCTCTTCGAACATCAAAGATCCTGATTTCTTCACCTTCTCAGCATCAGGGGTCAGTTTCTGCACTTCCATTAGCTAGCAGCTCCACGATGGCCCAGTCTCCATGGAACAATCCTGGGGCGGTTTTAATGCCTCCACCCCTGAGCCCTATACCGGCCCATCCAGAGAAGTGGCTACCTAAATTCAACCCAGAAGCAGGTATGCTAACCGAAGAACATATCAATAATTTCATGCTTTCTGTTAATCTCAACGGAGTTACTAACGAAGACGCTGTTGTCCGGCTCTTCCCTTATACAATGCAAGGAACGGCCGGGTCATGGTACTTTTCGTTACCTTCCGGATCCATCACAAGCTGGGACATTTTTCAAAGTCAGTTCCTCACTAAGTTTGGTGATGACCGATCTACGGCGACATTGATTAATGACCTATCTAATCTTAAGGCTGAGGCTAGAGAACCCATTAAAGACTTTAACTTACGGTTCAATAGGATCCTCAACAAAATCCTCGCTGCTTCATAACCCAGCGAGGAAGTAAGATGTGAATGGTACATCACTGCTTTACCTCCAAACTTGGCTATCTTCGTAGATAGGGCAAACAAGACCACATTAGTTGACAACTTGACAGAAGCGTTAGCAGTGGAAAGACGCGTGGTAGCCCTAGAAAAGAGATCTGCTATAGAAGAACGCAAATCAAAGAAGATCTCTTTCAAAGAAGACACCAAGAAGAAGCAAACGAAAGATCCTTTCGATTTGGAAGGGTTACAAAAAGTGTTGAAAGCCATGTCCAATGAGATGGTCGATATCAAGAAACAAGTAGTAGAGACTTCTTCGAAAAAGCCCTTTAGGACTTTTAAAAGAAATCCTCCCATGGACGTAAAACCACCCAGTGTTGTCTCAAACGTTGAGTCTGAAGAAGACGAAGAAGAAGAGAATACCACTGAAGGGCAGACCGACGAGGAAGAAGTTGTAGAACTTCAAGGAATGTGGGATTTCATCCTCCCACAGGAAGAGGATCAAGAAGCATTTCCTGTTAGCACGAGAAGCAAAAATCAGCTTGATCCTCCCCAAACTACCCCAAAACAAAAGGGCGCAAGCCCTGCAACAAAAGAAAGGGTCGTAACCAAAAAGACAACTGCTAAAGCGACCCAGTTTAGCCCAGTCCAATCTGAACAAGCACCTCCATCAAGAACACTAATAGTGTCGGATGAAATGGATTATAACATCATTGACGACATGAAGAAGACTAGGGCTAATATCACTCTGTATGAATTGAGTAAACTGAAACACCAGCAGAAAATCATGATGAAAGAATTACATGCTGTGCCTACTACATCTTTACCTACAGCTGTGGCTTCCCACAATCTGGGAAGACCTCCAACCAATACGATAAATAAAATTGATCCAAATGACATCGCCTTGATTGGAGGAAGATCAAGGTCTCATACTCCTCCTTTTCTTCTCACATATGAAATCTTCAACAAAAATGTGCACAATTGCTTGGTCGACTCTGGTGCTTCAACGAATATTTTACCCAGGTCAATATGTGCCAAATTGAATGTGCAACCTCAAAAATCTGCAGTACGTATAGTTCAACTTGATCGATCCCAGGTCGAAGTGATTGGTGAACTTAATCAGGTGACCATAAGATTGTCGACTAACCCAAAAGTGTGTCAGGTTATCGACATTCTGGTAGCCGATATCCCTGAGTTCTATGGCTTGATTCTTAGCAGGGATTGGTCGGAGAAACTCCACGAATATTTCTCAACCGACTGGTCGCACATGTGGTTACCATCCAACGGTAAACCAAATCAGATAAAGGTTGAACGAGAGTTGCACCAAAAATACATAGTGACAGAACTAGAAGGAGAAAATGAAGCCATCACATACAATAGCAGCATTGTAGGCAATTACGCAATAGATTCTTTCCTAGGCAATTTCAGTGCTCATATTTCGCCATACTTAGAGAATTCAGTTTTATCCCAAGTTGAAAATTTCTCCCAAACTGATGACTCAAAATGTTTTAGTTTTTTAGATAGTTCTGTAAATACTTCTTTATTTTGGAAATTATATTTTGACGGATCTAAATCCAACGAGGGGGCAGGAGCAGGATGCGTTCTGATCAACCTAGACGGGAAGAAGATTATGCTCACATGCAAACTTGAGTTCGATTGCACGAACAACACAGCGGAGTGCGAAGCCTTGGTTCAAGGCCTATACAAAGCAATCAGATTGAATGTTAAGTATCTTCAAGTCTTTGGAGATTCTGAGATCGTCGTAAAACAGGTACGTAACACCATACATTGCCTGTCTAGTCATTTAAAGCATTATCAATCGTTAGTGCAAGATCTCACTGCACATTTCATAGCATTTAACATCTCGTCAATTCCAAGAATTCAAAACGCAAGCGCAGACCTGTTAGCTAACGTAGCCTCTCGACTTATCCCTTCCGAAGATTTTAGTCCTGATAGGTTTTCAATAGAATTAATTTTTAAACCTTCCATTCCTGACAATATCACCAACTGGAGAGTGTTCAACGACGACCCAGACATCGTAAGTTTCCTCACCTCTGAAGGATCCTACACAAACCAGATAATTGACGAAGACTGTCATGATCACCAAATACAACAAAGTAGCACTGATAATGCTATACCCAAATCGGTGGTCAAATTAGAAGACTTATATGACTTGAAAAGTCGGTTCAAAAGGTCGGCTAATGCCAAGCTTTATAGTTCAACTCTGAACTATGAATCAGTCAACCTAGGAACCGACGAAAAGCCGCAAAACGTTAATCTAGGCCAGGGCTTAGCCCCTGAAGAAAAATCAGCATATATCCGCCTTCTAAGACAGTACAAAAACGTTTTTGCCTGGAACTACGATGAGCTGAAGACTTACAACACTTCCATCATTCAGCATGTTATCCCTATGACTGGCAACGAGAAACCTGTCCAGTAGAAGCTCAGAAAAATACACCCTAACCTAGAAAACCAGATAAAAACTGAGCTTAATAAGTTGTTGAGAGCCAGAATAATCTTCCCCGTTAGGCATTCCAAATGGGTATCCAATATGGTGCCCGTTAGGAAGAAAAACGGAGACATTAGAATCTGTATCGACTTCCGAAATCTCAACAAAGCCTGTCAGAAAGATAACTTTCCCCTCCCACCTATGGAGAAAATTCTACAGGCAGTAGTAGGCTCAGAATTAATGTCATTCCTGGATGGATTTTCAGGATACAATCAAGTACTGGTGCATCCCGATGATCAGTTAAAGACTACGTTCCGAACCAAGTGGGGCACTTATGCATATCAGAAGATGCCATTTGGTCTGATCAAGGCCGGAGCTACCTTTCAGAGAGCCATGGACATCACGTTTAAAGGATTGGTCAATAAATCAGTAGTGATTTATCTGGATGATATAACAGTGTACTCCAGAAAACGAAACAACCATCTCCAAGATTTGAAGCAAATCTTTCAAAGATGCTTGAGGTATGGGATTTCGCTCAATCCAAAGAAATCTTTCTTTGCATTAAGCGAAGGGAAATTGCTCGGATTCATAGTATCTAAATCTGGTATTCACATAGAACCCGACAGAATCAAGGAAATTTCCAAAATATCCATACCTCATAACAAGAAAGCCATGCAATCCTTCCTTGGACAGATCAATTTTGTCAAAAGATTTGTCCGGGATTTTTCACGTATTATTTCACCCTTACAAAAAATGATAAAAAAGAATTCAAATTTCAAATGGGGTCTAGACGAGCACGAAGCATTCAACTTAATCAAACAAGCCATCATAAACGCTCCATCCTTGGCTACCCCAAATTTTTCAGAACCTTTCATCTTATACACGTTTGCCTCAGAAAAATCTTATGCTGCGATTTTAACTCAAGCAAATCACGAAAAGGTAGAAGCCCCAATCACATTCTTTAGCTCGAACTTACAAGGTGCTGAACTCAATTATTCTGACGTCGAGAAACAGGCATATGCCGTTTTCAAAGCAATCAAATATTTCAGACCTTTCTTGCTAAAAGCCCATACCAAAGTCATAGTACCGTTTCCAGCGGTAAGAAACCTCCTGATACAGAAGGATGTGGGCGAGAAGAGAGCGAATTGGATCACCGCCTTACAAGAATACGACCTTGAGATCAAACCGGCACACATCCTAAGAGGCCAAGGCTTCTGCAAGATGTTAGCTGGAGCATCGCAAATCCCTGAGAACTCGTCTGAAGAGGTACACGCGTATGAGGTAAGCCTAAACAACTCAGAATCATTATATGCTGACACCATTTATTTTCTTAAGAACGGGTATGCTCCATCACGTCTGGATCATACCAAGAAAAGAGCTCTGAGATTAAAAGCTGAGCAATACCAGCTCATAAATGATGTCCTGTTTAAAAGGAATTATGATTATGTACTTCTCAGGTGTCTTGAGAAAACTGAAGCCGAAAAGGTTTTGCAGGAACTTCATGATGGACCAGCAGGTGGGCACTATGCCAGAGATGCGACTGCACACAAAATCTTGCGTGCAGGATATTATTGGCCCACGCTGTTCAAAGACTCATACAATCACGTAAGGAAATGTCAAGTCTGCCAGACTGCTGCAGGAAAACAAAGGAAAGCGTCCATGCCGCTACAACCGGTCAACATCGACCAACCATTTAGTCAATGGGGCTTGGACATAATAGGTGAGATCATTCCTCACTCTTCTAAGCAGCATAAGTATATCCTTACGACAACTGATTATTTTACCAAATGGGTAGAAGCAGTTCCTCTCAAGATAGTTCATTCTGAAAACATTATTGAATTCATAGACCAATTTATCATAACTAGGTTTGGATTGCCAACGGCCTTAATGTTTGATAACGCTTCATATTTTTCTGGAAACGCTATGACTGATTTTGCGCTCAAAAGAGGGTTCAAACTGAAATATTCTGCCAACTACTATCCGCAAGGTAATGGATTGGCTGAATCAACAAACAAAAACCTAATCAGAATTATCAAAAGAACAGTCGACCAAAACCAAAAGAATTGGCACAAAGCGCTGGTAAATGCTTTATGGGCTGATAGAATCACAAAGAAAGCTTCGATCGGCACTTCTCCCTTTAATTTAGTTTACGGGCGGGAAGTGGTTCTTCCGACTCACTTAGTCATTCCCTCTTTGTCTTTAGTGCAGTACATCGATGAAGTACCTACTTCCTCATTACAATTAAGACAAATGGAAATAATCAAACTAGAAGAACAAAGAGAACAAGCTAGGAAAACCCATGCACATCACCAAGCGCTAATGAAATCTTCTTTTGACTCAAGCATCATAACCAGAAAAAACTTTCAGATGGGTGATTTAGTTTTGAAATGGGATAAGGCACATGAAGAAAAGGGCAAACATACGAGATTCCAGAAGCTGTGGCTTGGCCCTTTTCAGATTGTAGAAGTCGTAGGCCCGTCCACATTCGTGTTGCAGGATCTGGCAGGTAGGAGAGATTCTTTACCTGTCAATGGATTGATTCTTAAATTATATTTTCCATAGAAGAGAAATTCTTCTAATTTTTGTAGGATAGATTTAGTTTTTATATTTCATTTTGTTTTGTTTTTCTCTTTTTGATGAATAAAACCCGTTGTAGATGATCATGTGAAAAGGATTCATGAAAAGAGCACGCCAATTCTCTATCAGATTTTGATTTCGCTTGTACAAATAGCAAAATTTTTGAAAAATCTAAATTTTATTATTAACAAATAGAGTTAACTTCACCTTGATTACGATATTAGTTTCAACCTCAAAGAACTTTGACGAAGGCAACCTTTGGTGAAAAAATTGTTTTGTATCAGCACCATGAAAGGTATCTGTTAGTGTCGGTCTTGAGCCCTCCATCGGTGATCAAAAGCTCTTTGCATGTGCATAGGTAGGTATCTCATCAGTATCAGTTTTGCATCCCGTTAGGCATGCCATAAAACTGATGGAGGAGCTGGTCCTTGTTCCCTTCTTGGCTTTGCTGGATCAGGACATGTCATTTAATGAGCTTGTGTTACACTTGTTTTATTTTTGTCTTGAAGTCCCAAGTCTTAGGTCTAGGGTTTTGGTCAAAAATCACTGCAAGGTCATGAGTCAGAGGTCTAATAGTCCCCAGCAAGCCGGAAGGAGGTATGTAAATATGTTCCATTGATATTTTTCATCAGGTACAGCTCATTTATACCTTGGATTTAAAAACCCTGTTTTTAAACCCAAGGTCATGTGAAATTTGCAAAAAATAAGGAAAATTTTCAAAATTCTTCAAAATGCCAGCAATAACCCTGGTCTCCTCGCCAGAGTCCATCAGATGGTCAACCTGCAAAAAGAACGGAGTTAAAGCACTCAAAAGATCAAATTCAGGACAAAGTGAACTCAAAACAGTGTTAAAAGTGAATGTCAAAACAAAAACATTAGAAAGTGGGTTTGGTAAGTTAATTTTTTCAAATTGGGCCTATAAAGAGTAAATTTCCCTCTAAACAGCCTCATTATGCATTTGAGAGCTTGCAAAAACGAGTGAGAGGTCAAAAGAGGTGATTTGCAGAAAGTTGGAGTCATTCTCAGGGGCGCGACCACTCAGGCTCAGTGCGCGACCAGTTGGGTAGGGCGCGACCACTCAGCGACCCCTCTGCAGTGTATTTTTCTAAAGGGCGCGACCACTCAGGCAGGGCGCGACCACTCAGAGCAGGGGCGCGACCACTCAAGCTGTCTTCTACAGAACCACTCCAAATCGACTAAATCGCCCTCTTGCTTGCTCAACTGATCGAGGTAGGGTCTTCTAGTGCGTTTGAATGCTTGAAACATGAAATGATGGGCTTGCATATATATGTTTATCACCAAGAAATGTAAGGAGAAATGGATTTGGGTGATTGCTTGTTCATGTAGGCATTATGCTAGGGTTGATGTTTTTTCAAGGCTTTAAATCCCTATTTATTCCCTCCTTGTTTCCTATTAAATTCACAAATGTCATAATATGTTTATATCTTATCTCATTTGCAATAAATACTAAATCTCTCATCCCAAAATTCCTAAAACCCTATCCCTCCCCCAAATCCCTTTACAAAACCCTAATGCCCTTTCATGTATTCTACCCAAACCCTAATACCCTCCACACGGCAAGGAAAATAAATGAACAACAACAAGGATAAAAAATGTTATGTAAAAAGAGAAAAGAGCAATAATATGGCAAAATGACCAAATAAAAAAAAAGATGTTGCTGTGCATAGTCATTGGAAAATAGAAGACACACTGCTGTTGCATATCCATAGCAAAAACAAGAAAAATGCAGCTGTGTATATGTATAAAATGGACATATTGCTGTAAATATTGTTTGCAAAAGAATATTGTTGTGTCTCCCCAAAACTAAGCCCTGTTTTCCTCTCTACCCCTTCCCTAAAATCCTGTTCAATTAAGATCCCTTTTCCCTTATGACAAGATGTAAAAGAAGCCTTGTTCCCCTATGACTAAATGTACATAAAATCCTTTGAAAAACACTGTTTACCTTATGATGTACATTGAGAAAACAAAAAACTCAAAGGAGCAAGCTATCTATGCTGTCCTATACTCCTGTTGCAAATGCATGTCCTTTCCCTTGATGACTATCATACGTATTTTCCCTAATAAAGTATTTCTTTGCAAATGATTTCCTAATGATGGAAGATGAGATGATATGTTTGACATTTTGTGAATTATCCCTTAAAAATCCCTGTTTTTACATATTTTCCCATTCCTTATTAAAAATCCCTCCCCTAACATTTCCCTTATGATTTTTTCCCCTTGAAATCAGCATACTTCTCAGCATTTTTGCAGGCAAGGGCAGCAGTTTACTCTATCTATTTGCTTCACTTTGCTCAAAAGCACCATGTCAACCACTGAAACCTATGAGCAAGGTGATGACCGGTCTTCTTCCATAGAGATCGAGGTACAGCAGAGGCCTCGTAAGGGTGGCAAAGGTGGTCATCATAGGAGAGAGGAACCCACCTCTTTGGCAGAATTGCAGGCCTGTCCTATGGCAGTGAATTGTTTCCGTTATATGTCATGTTTTCAGTTCTGTGAGAGGCTTGCCCAGATTCAGCACCACAGGGAGTTGGCCTGCTTATTTGTTTTGCACCTTCATGATGGGCAGGTCACTCTTGCAGGGGTGAATTTTGTACTATCTCCGGAGGTGATTTCAGAGGCTATCGGGATACCAAATGTGGGTGAGGTGTGGCCCAAGCGCAAAATGCTGGATTATGTTTATTTTGAGCCATATGTCAGGCCAGCATTCATGAGTCACTTGTCAGGGGTCTTTCCCTTCAGATTCCTCCGGGGGGAGTATGCTCCGATCATGCGGCTTATCATGCATTACTTCACATGCGAGGGAAGATTTTCACAGGTCTTCTCTTGTCACATTCGCCTGTTGATGCACTTTACCCGAGTGAGGATGATGAACATCCTGGTTTTCTTCTTCCAGGACATTCAGAGGATGGTGTCCGTGTTTCAGAGGCAGTCCCCAGCTCAGCAGCATAGGAGTTTGTGCCATCATGGTCTCATCCAGCTCATTGTTTCCCATCAGTTGAGTCAGCAGGGCATTCCATGGGCAGACTTCATTTCTCATGAGTTCTTTACAGTGCCACCACAGCCACACCCAGAGCCCGAGGTCATTTATGAGGAGGGAGGTCCATCTCACCAGCCCGAGATCATTGTTCCGAGACAGGTTGCTTCCTCACCTCAGGTCACCTACCAGAGAGGTCACAGGACCTTGTTTGCAGCAGCTCGACGAGTACTTTCTCCACAGCAGGTGGAAGGGGTCTCGCCATCATCATCTACAGGTCAGCGAGTGTTATCTCCACATCAGGTGGAAGGGGCCTCGCATTCTTCATCAGCAGAGGCAGTATGGGAGGGCAAGCAGCCCATGGTTGAGGACGAGAGAGTTGGTGATACACATCATGATTTCATTGACCTTGATGCTCGCTCCCTCACTTCAGATTTGCATGAGACCATCCGATAGAGAGAGGCGGAAAACCGCTTGTTACAGCAAAAGCTCGACATGGCCCAATGGACAATAAACTATCTTGAGCAGCGCAACAAGCAACTTGAGGATGAGAAAGAGTTGGATGAGCTGTGGAGGATTCGAAGTGACCGAGTCATCAACCGTAGGAGGCCCGGTGACTTGCTGCCCAAGGGGAGGGAATCCATGCTTATCCGTGTGAATGCACACTTGGAGAGACTGTTGGAGAAAGCCAACCAAGACAAGAGGCTGCTACGGAACATGAAAAATCATTATTGGGCGAGAATGCATGTTTGCAAAGCAAAGATGAAGATACTCCAAAGGAAGTTGTCCGAGGTCCGCAGGAGGAAGAAGAAGACCAACCCACTCCGTATCTTGGCTGAGGCCTCTCTCACTCACCATGATACTCATTAGCCTCCTCCTAGCAGCAAACCCAAGAAATTTTGAGAGTTTTGAGACATTTTTGGCATTTTTGAGAATTTTACAGGTTTTGGCCATTTGAGTGGTCTCACCCCGCGCGCGACCAGTCATGGGGAAAGCTCAGAACGGGGAAAACTCTACATTTTTGGAATTGTCATGCAAAAATACACTTGCCTATGGATGGGTTTCCGATTTTATGAAGATTTGGGCTTCCAAAAGCTCAAAATACATGCAAATTTTGACTTTCTGCCCCTTTTTTGAGTTGCAGAAAGCTGCCTTGGGAGAAATGACTTTTGAGGGGTCAAATCAACTCCAAATTCAGAAATTCTAGTGGGGTTGGAAAGTAGACTCACAGACCTTTCCAATGAGCTATCTTGCACCTGATTTGGACACCGGGAAGGCCCTCAAATAGAGCTGTCAATGCGCGCGACCAGTCAAAGTGAGGGGCGCGACGACTCAGGGAAATTTCACTGTTTTGACCAGTTCGGCCAGCAAAACACTGTTTTTACTTTGGTTGACTTTTGAGGCATGTAAATGATGGATTTTTGTTTAATTTTCATAGCACTTGGACACATTTACTCTCCTTTGACACTTCTAGAAGTTTCTTTGATGTAAATAGTGAATATTTAATGCATGGATAGATTACCTAAATTTTTAGAGGCAAGTTGTTTTGACTGCCTATTATCTAGTGCTCAGTTTAGAATTAGTTGAAACAGCTCCTAGGAAGCTGAGCTTGACCCCTAGAGGTGGGGAAAGGAGTTAGATCATCTATATTATGCCTTCTCTTGCTCATTTTCATGGTTGGACTCTTGAGGGAGAAGCTGCTATTGTATATTTTACTTGTATCTCCGCAATTTGAGGAAAGGGAAGACCAGGGTTTTGCAGACATCATTGGGATTCTTGTGGACTATTGTGTTGATGGTGTGTTCTCTTATTGTAATTGTAAGTGTGTTTATGTGTTCCATCTCTTTCTTTACTGCAGCTTATTAAACAAATGAAGTGATAAAGTTTGAATTCATGCTTGCCATGCTCAGCTTTCAAATTTGTTTAATGTTTATGTTTTCCACTGTCTAGAGAGGATTCAAAGTCATTGTTTGCCCTCTTTAGCTTCTCTTTTTTCTTCTTTGATCATCCATCTCAGCTAAAGGCATCAGCACAAACTCCTACCTTGCCCCAAAGACCCACCTGCAAAAACTGAGCTCAATCCCCGCACCCTGAATCGCACTCCCTCCAATTGCCACCAAAAACACCAAAAACTTTAAATCAACCCCCCTTATCAGTTTACTAGCCTAATATCAGTGTTCCAAATTGGGTCAGCTCATCCTATTGAAAGATCTACCGAGTTTGACCGGAGAGAGCCTTCTCATACCCCGTAGGGCTAGCTACGAGGTGAAATGGTTTGATGTTGCCTTGAAGGTTTACCTTCCTCAGCCTAGGGTGAAATCTCAAGTGCTAACATACTGGCGACCATACTGGGGAGAACAAATTGATTGTTTGCTTATTGGCGTGTTTAATTCATAAGCTTAGACGGAGCCTGAAGATACGCCAGGTAGCCTTCGAAAATGCTCTTGTTTTACATCAGCGTTAGTAGATAAACGCTGCTTCAGTCAATCTCCGTGAGCTAGTGAAGGTAACATGGCAATCTGCGCTTTTAACCCAGTGTGTTTATAAACTCTGAACTTTCGGGTGATTGAGTTGAGAGTTTTATAGGCTGATTGGTTTTTCGTCCCTTGATTTCAAAACTGGCTTCTAATTCTAGCCGCATACTGAAATCTCATTCATGCCCAGCTATTTTCGAGTATCTTGAAGATCTTGATTTCGACGAAAGCTTCGAGTTGTCCTTGTTCAAAACTAAATCTGAAAGTGCACTTGCTACTCTAGTTCCTAATCCTGATTTTGCAGCTGCTATTGAATTTGAGAGGCATAATAAATTAGTTGAAAATTTCATTTTGAGGAATCTCCAGACACATGTACAAGCTACAACTCTTGCTGATTTCCTTGAAAATATCTCTGGTCATATTGGATCTTCTATCACGGCGCATGAACAGGAAAATCCCCCTTATATTGCTATCACTCCCATAGTTACTCATCCCCCATCTACAGTTGTTTCACCTTCGGCTTCACACACTGCTTCTCCTCCTCCTACTTCTCATACTGCCACACCTACTCCGCCTGCTACTCCAAGACCTACATTACCAAGAAAAATGGCAGCCCGGTTTGCCCCACTTGTATTGCCTGCTAATCTTCATGATATGCCTGCTGATTACCAAAGTAAAATTCCCATGTTTGATGGCACTCCACAAAGTATTACAGCACAACAACATATCGATAAAATGTCCACTTTCTTTGATCTATATGAGTTAGATGAAGAAGATGTTACCATGCGGTTGTTCGTGCAAACATTTGCCGGAGAAGTAAGAAAATGGTTCAGAGGGTTGGCAGCTAACAGCATCACCACCTTGGAAGCACTTGAGAATCAATTCTTGGATCGATGGGAAATAAGAAAAGACCCGCTGCAAATCAATGCCGAATACAATAACCTCAAGCGCAATCCGGGTGAGTCAGTTCAAGATTATATAATCAGATTCAATTCGGTGTATAATGCTATTCCCGATGATTTGAGGCCATCTAGAAAATCAGCACTTCTCAAATTCCCGGATGGTTTTGATCCAGAGATGGCTTATTCACTAAGGGACCGAGATCCCCCTACCTTAGAGGATATGCAGAAAATTGCAGTCAGTGTTGAGGCAAATTTGAATGACAAGAGAGCAAGGATGAAGGCAGAAAAGCGAGTTACAATCAAGGAGGAAGCATCCACATCAAATCAGGTTCTTCAGTCAGTTGAACAGGTGAAGAGGTTACTTGAAAGGGTCACAACTGACAAGCCGGAACCTCAGATTCGTAACCCAAATTTCAGAGGTCAGCAGCAACAATATAGGATCAAGCAGCGTGAGACAAAGGCACAAGACACGGCAGTTCAGCAGCAAATGAAGCCACCTTTTCAGCAGAATTTTGTTAGTCAAGACTCTGAAGATGAGGGTGACAATGTTGGTGAGGAAAATCATTTTTTCACCCCTGATGATATGCCTACATATATCACGGAAGAAGATGAGTTGGTGAGTAATTCCGTCTTTCCCCAAGATGAGCATTATATTTTGTCAAGTGATACAATGCTTGAAGAAGAAACTGAAGAATATCAAAGAGGGTACTTGAATGCATTATCAGCTCAGCAAGGACAACAAAGGCAATTGAGAGGTCGGACTATTCCTATAAATCCTTTGCAGAAAAAGAAAGATATTGCAGCAAAGAATGACTCTGTTTCATCAAAAGGAAAAGACATAGTCGGTTCTTCAACAACTCCATCATCATCAGCAGCAAAGATGGATCAGCCATCAAATGCACCAAAGGATAAAACTGAAAAAAGAGATAATCCGGCAAAAGAAGGTGAGAAGCTTCCAGTTTTCAGTTTGGAAAATGAGATTGCAAAGTTGAAGATATCCATTCCTTTGACAGAGGTCATGAGGAACACCACTTATCGAAGCCAAATCTCCAAGTTGCTGAATTTTGACCCATTGCTAGACATGGTAAATGTACAAGATGATCAGCCGGAGTTAATCTTTGGGCCAGCTTTGAATGGTGAGTCTCCTGAGAGTGATATTCCTCCCTTTTATATCAGTTTGCGTCTGCATGAGTTTGTGTTGCATAATGCCATGTTTGACTCGGGAGCTTCACATAATTTGATGCCGAAAACCATCATGGAGAAGCTGGGGCTTGATATCACTAGGAAATATCATGATTTGTATTCATTTGATTCCAGCCGGGTAAGATGTATTGGCTTGATCAAAGACTTGGTGGTGAGTCTAGATCAAATTCCAGCAAAGAATGTTTTGATGGATGTGGTGGTGGCGGACATTCCTCCACGATTTGGCATGTTGTTGTCAAGGTCATGGGGAGCCAAACTCAAAGGTACGATTCAGCTTGATTTTTCATATGCTTCAATTCCAGTTTTCGGTCAAATGAGGAAGCTATATCGGGAACAGAAGATGAAATACATGATCACTAGTAAGGAAAAGCCCGTGAATCATCCTGTAAATTATGTACAAACAGATTTAGAATCTTTTGTTTTGTTTGCGGAAAATTTCAATGAGATAGATAGTCAGTTAGTTCAGGTAGAAGATATCCCAGGCATTGCAGAAAATTTCAGAGAAGTATTGAGAACGGAAAGTGAAGAAAGGAATGTTGTCATAAGGTCAATCGCTGAAACAAATGGGCAGCAAATCATGACTTCAACAACATCAGATTTTCAGCACCTTGAAGATGATGAAGAGGGTCTTTGGACTATGGATTTTGATGGTGCAGTGGGCAGCGATGGCGCTGGTATCGGTGTGTGGATTCGAAGTCCATTCTCAGCCCAAGATCGAGTTCCAAGCAAGGTACGGGTATGTTCTTATAAATTAGCATTTGATTGCTCGAATAATGAGGCAGAATATGAAGCTCTTATTGCTGGTTTGAAAATCCTTCTGAAGTTAAAGGCAAAGAAAATAGCAGTATATGGCGACTCCGAACTAGTTATCAAACAAGTGAAAGGTGAATTTCAGGCCAAACACCCTCGCATGAGAGCTTATAGAAATGCTGTTTTAGATATCCTGAAAAGATTTTATGAACATACTTTGACATGTGTGCCCCGGATTCAAAATGGTGTTGCGGATGCATTGGCTAAGGCGGCAAGTAATCTGAAAATACCAATGAATTCAAGCAACAAGTTCGAAATCTATGTGAAGCATCGTCCTACAATCCCGGATAATCAAAGGTGTTGGCAAGTCTTCCAAGATGACGAAGAAATCAAAGACTTTTTACATGGAGAAGGTAAATTTGAAGAAATCTCAATAGATCTGGAGCCTGAAGGAGTGAATCAAATGGATATTTTGCAGCTAAAAGACAATTATATTCCTAAGGGGTTAATTCCTTTAGAGGAACTTTTTGATCAAGATGATGTGGCCCGCAAGCCAACTTTGATGCCAACAGACGCAGGTGTGGAAGATGTGAATCTTGGGACAGCGGACAATCCAAAGATGGTGAAGTTATCAAAAGCATTGCCGCCCAAGGTAAAGAATCAATACATTAGATTATTGTCATCGTTTTCTAATGTGTTTGCTTAGGATTATTCAGATTTAAAGACCTATGATACAAGCATTATTCAACACACAATTCCCATAAAGCCCAATCAAAAGCCTTTTCGACAAAAGTTGCGGAGAATTAATCCTAAGTTGCTGCCATTGATCGAGAAGGAAGTCAATAGGCTCTACAAGTCTGGAATTATAGTCCTTATTCGCTTTTCTGATTGGATCTCCAATCTAGTGCCCGTGAGAAAGAAGACCGGTGAAATACGCTTGTGCATAGACTTCAGAAATTTGAACAAAGTATCTCTCAAGGACAACTATCCGCTGCCCAAAATGGACCACATATTGCAGCGGGTAGTGGGCGCTTCAAGGATGTCATTGCTAGATGGATACTCCGGCTACAATCAGATTTTAGTGCACGAAGATGATCGTGATAAGACAACCTTCACTACACCTTGGGGAACATTTCACTATGCCAAAATGCCGTTTGGATTGAAGAATGCCGGTGCTACATTTCAGCGGGCAATGGACATGGCCTTTTCCAATGAAAAGGATGTATTCTTAGTTGTTTATCTTGATGATCTAACCGTGTTTTCCAAATCAGATGAAGAGCATTTGTTTCATTTGACTAAAGTGTTCCAAAAATGCAGAAAATATGGCATTCCCTTGAATCCGAAAAAGAGTCTTTTTGCCATGAGTGAAGGCAAGTTGCTGGGACATATCATTTCCAAAGATGGTATTCGAATCGATCCTGCATGGGTGGAAGCAATTCAGCAGCCCCGAAACAAGAAGGAAATACAATCGTTTAATGGCAAATTAAATTTTCTGCGCCGCTTCATTCCTAACCTTGCAGAGCATCTTAGAGAGATAACTAATATGCTTCGGAAGGACAGCGAGATCAAATGGACCGAGGAGGCGGTCAAATCTTTCAATTTAATCAAGGTAATCTTGTCTTCAGCCCCAACCTTGATTAGCCCCAATTATACTCAGGATTTTATTTTGTTTTCTTTCGCTTCTAAGCATACATTGGCAGCCGTATTGATGCAAAAGAGAGAAGGAGTTGAGAGGCCAATTGCATTTTTCAGCCGAATAATAAGAGACGGGGCGCTGAATTATAATATCATTGAGAAGCAAGCTTTGGCACTGATTAAGGCTCTGAAAGATTTCCGGGTATACATACTCAACTCTCATGTATTGGCATATGTTCCTAGTGCAGCCGTAAAAGATGTTTTGGTACAAACGGAGCCGGAAGGAAGGAGGGGTAAGTGGATTGCCTCTCTTTTGGAATATGATGTTGAAATCAAGCCTACCAAGCTGATTAAAGGCCAAGGTCTCGCAAAGTTGATGGCTGAAACAAACCTTCACGCCCTTGACATCAACTTGATTGCTGCCTTATCCGATGGTGATGAAGAAAATTTAGCGGTTCAGGTATCGGATATTTTTATTACTTCTCCTTAGTATGCTGATATAGTTTATGTGCTGAAAAATGTATCCGCACCTCCTGGAATGTCAAGAAACAAAGCAAGAACATTGAAGCTAAAGGCTGCCAAGTTTTGTATTATGAAATTTGCACTTTATTGGAAAGATCCCGGTGGCATCTTGCTGAATTGTTTGGTTGAAGACGAAGCAAAGGTAACAGTAGAGGATTTCCATAAAGGTGACTGTGGAGGTCATTTGTTTTGGAAAACTACAGCCAATAAGATCTTGCGGGCTGGTTTCTATTGGCCTTCTCTATTTTCTGATGTGTACAAAGCGGTGAAAAGCTGCCATGAATGCCAAATATTCCAAGGGAAGCAAAGGTTGCAGCCATTGCCTCTCAAGCTGGTGGAAATCAGCGCACCATTTCAGCAGTGGGGCTTAGACTTTATTGGCGAAATCCACCCAGCATCATCCGGGCAGCATCGACGGATCTTAACTGCCACCGATTATTTCACAAAGTGGATAGAGGCAATTCCCACTCGGCAGGCCACGGATTCGGTAATCATTTCTTTTCTTGAGAATAATATCTTGTCACGTTTTGGCTGTCCATTCAAATTGATCACAGATAATGCAGCGGCATTTAAGTCCAAGAGGATGGTTGATTTTTGCTATAAGTATAACATCAGCTTGGGGCACTCCACGGCTTATCACCCGCAAGGTAATGGGCTGGCCGAATCGTCAAATAAGTCACTAGTGAACATTATCAAGAAGATGCTGGAAATTAACAAGAAAAGTTGGCATAAGAAATTGATAAATGCACTGTGGGCTGATCGGGTAAGTCAAAAGAAGTCAATTGGCATGTCACCATTTGAAATCGTTTATGGAATTGATGCCGTTTTTCCAACATCACTTAGTGTACCGGTTGCGAGATTGCTTCAAGAGGTGGGTGAAGATCCGGATCCAATACAAAGACGAATCAATCCAATGATTCACTTGCAGCAAACAAGGGAAGAGGCTCTCCAAAATTCTTTGAGGCTGCAAGAGCGCATCAAGAAAATCTATGACAAGAAGGCAAAGTCGGAAAATTTTCAGCTGGAAGATGTCGTTTTGAGATGGGATGCCCGCAATGAGGACAAAGGGAAGCACGGTAAATTCGATAATTTGTGGAAAGGTCCTTATAAAATTGCTGCATATCGTGGTCCCAATGCTTTCCTTCTCAAAGAGATGAATGGTGATGAATGTCCCGGTGGGTCGGTGAATGGCCGGCTTCTGAAAAGGTATCATACTTGAGAAATTTCTGCTCCAATCATCCTCATTGTAAATACCATGTTATTTTCTTTCTGCAGCAAGTGTGAAACTGATCTCTCATCCTTAGTTTGGGGCCCGCGGTGAAGGCTATAATTCTAAGGATGATGATTAGTTGGTGTGAAGTTTTCAGATTGTTTATCTTCTGCAAAAGTTAGTTTGTTTGTGTCGAAGTCCTTTGAAATTTCAGCTCATAGTCAAGTCCAATATAGTCATTTCAAGTTTGGTCACGTGTGTACAAGTTGACTCCATTGCCCAGTAAATAAGGCACTGGTCTGCTCTCCCAGAGGTCTAAGGTTCTTGGCACCTCCAAGGAGCTACCATCCCCATTGGAGCCAATGTTAGTGTCGGTCTTGAGCCCTCCATCGGTGATCAAAAGCTCTTTGCATGTGCATAGGTAGGTGTCTCATCAGTATCAGTTTTGCATCCCGTTAGGCATGCCATAAAACTGATGGAGGAGTTGGTCCTTGTTCCCTTCTTGGCTTTGCTGGATCAGGACATGTCATTTAATGAGCTTGTGTTACACTTGTTTTATTTTTGTCTTGAAGTCCCAAGTCTTAGGTCTAGGGTTTTGGTCAAAAATCACTGCAAGGTCATGAGTCAGAGGTCTAATAGTCCCCAGCAAGCCGGAAGGAGGTATGTAAATATGTTCCATTGATATTTTTCATCAGGTACAGCTCATTTATACCTTGGATTTAAAAACCCTGTTTTTAAACCCAAGGTCATGTGAAATTTGCAAAAAATAAGGAAAATTTTCAAAATTCTTCAAAATGCCGGCAATAACCCTGGTCTCCTCGCCAGAGTCCATCAGATGGTCAACCTGCAAAAAGAACGGAGTTAAAGCACTCAAAAGATCAAATTCAGGACAAAGTGAACTCAAAACAGTGTTAAAAGTGAATGTCAAAACAAAAACATTAGAAAGTGGGTTTGGTAAGTTAATTTTTTCAAATTGGGCCTATAAAGAGTAAATTTCCCTCTAAACAGCCTCATTATGCATTTGAGAGCTTGCAAAAACGAGTGAGAGGTCAAAAGAGGTGATTTGCAGAAAGTTGGAGTCATTCTCAGGGGCGCGACCACTCAGGCTCAGTGCGCGACCAGTTGGGTAGGGCGCGACCACTCAGCGACCCCTCTGCAGTGTATTTTTCTAAAGGGCGCGACCACTCAGGCAGGGCGCGAACACTCAGAGCAGGGGTGCGACCACTCAAGCTGTCTTCTACAGAACCACTCCAAATCGACTAAATCGCCCTCTTGCTTGCTCAACTGATCGAGGTAGGGTCTTCTAGTGCGTTTGAATGCTTGAAACATGAAATGATGGGCTTGCATATATATGTTTATCACCAAGAAATGTAAGGAGAAATGGATTTGGGTGATTGCTTGTTCATGTAGGCATTATGCTAGGGTTGATGTTTTTTCAAGGCTTTAAATCCCTATTTATTCCCTCCTTGTTTCCTATTAAATTCACAAATGTCATAATATGTTTATATCTTATCTCATTTGCAATAAATACTAAATCTCTCATCCCAAAATTCCTAAAACCCTATCCCTCCCCCAAATCCCTTTACAAAACCCTAATGCCCTTTCATGTATTCTACCCAAACCCTAATACCCTCCACACGGCAAGGAAAATAAATGAACAACAACAAGGATAAAAAATGTTATGTAAAAAGAGAAAAGAGCAATAATATGGCAAAATGACCAAATAAAAAAAAAGATGTTGCTGTGCATAGTCATTGGAAAATAGAAGACACACTGCTGTTGCATATCCATAGCAAAAACAAGAAAAATGCAGCTGTGTATATGTATAAAATGGACATATTGCTGTAAATATTGTTTGCAAAAGAATATTGTTGTGTCTCCCCAAAACTAAGCCCTGTTTTCCTCTCTACCCCTTCCCTAAAATCCTGTTCAATTAAGATCCCTTTTCCCTTATGACAAGATGTAAAAGAAGCCTTGTTCCCCTATGACTAAATGTACATAAAATCCTTTGAAAAACACTGTTTACCTTATGATGTACATTGAGAAAACAAAAAACTCAAAGGAGCAAGCTATCTATGCTGTCCTATACTCCTGTTGCAAATGCATGTCCTTTCCCTTGATGACTATCATACATATTTTCCCTAATAAAGTATTTCTTTGCAAATGATTTCCTAATGATGGAAGATGAGATGATATGTTTGACATTTTGTGAATTATCCCTTAAAAATCCCCGTTTTTACATATTTTCCCATTCCTTATTAAAAATCCCTCCCCTAACATTTCCCTTATGATTTTTTCCCCTTGAAATCAGCATACTTCTCAGCATTTTTGCAGGCAAGGGCAACAGTTTACTCTATCTATTTGCTTCACTTTGCTCAAAAGCACCATGTCAACCACTGAAACCTATGAGCAAGGTGATGACCGGTCTTCTTCCATAGAGATCGAGGTACAGCAGAGGCCTCGTAAGGGTGGCAAAGGTGGTCATCATAGGAGAGAGGAACCCACCTCTTTGGCAGAATTGCAAGCCTGTCCTATGGCAGTGAATTGTTTCCGTTATATGTCATGTTTTCAGTTCTGTGAGAGGCTTGCCTAGATTCAGCACCACAGGGAGTTGGCCCGCTAATTTGTTTTGCACCTTCATGATGGGCAGGTCACTCTTGCAGGGGTGAATTTTGTACTATCTCCGGAGGTGATTTCAGAGGCTACCGGGATACCAAATGTGGGTGAGGTGTGGCCCAAGCGCAAAATGCTGGATTATGTTTATTTTGAGCCATATGTCAGGCCAGCATTCATGAGTCACTTGTCAGGGGTCTTTCCCTTCAGATTCCTCCGGGGGGAGTATGCTCCGATCATGCGGCTTATCATGCATTACTTCACATGCGAGGGAAGATTTTCACAGGTCTTCTCTTGTCACATTCACCTGTTGATGCACTTTACCCGAGTGAGGATGATGAACATCCCGGTTTTCTTCTTCCAGGACATTCAGAGGATGGTGTCCGTGTTTCAGAGGCAGTCCCCAGCTCAGCAGCATAGGAGTTTGTGCCATCATGGTCTCATCCAGCTCATTGTTTCCCATCAGTTGAGTCAGCAGGGCATTCCATGGGCAGACTTCATTTCTCATGAGTTCTTTACAGTGCCACCACAGCCACACCCAGAGCCAGAGGTCATTTATGAGGAGGGAGGTCCATCTCACCAGCCCGAGATCATTGTTCCGAGACAGGTTGCTTCCTCACCTCAGGTCACCTACCAGAGAGGTCACAGGACCTTGTTTGCAGCAGCTCGACGAGTACTTTCTCCACAGCAGGTGGAAGGGGTCTCGCCATCATCATCTACAGGTCAGCGAGTGTTATCTCCACATCAGGTGGAAGGGGCCTCGCATTCTTCATCAGCAGAGGCAGTACGGGAGGGCAAGCAGCCCATGGTTGAGGACGAGAGAGTTGGCGATACACATCATGATTTCATTGACCTTGATGCTCGCTCCCTCACTTCAGATTTGCATGAGATCATCCGACAGAGAGAGGCGGAAAACCGCTTGTTACAGCAAAAGCTCGACATGGCCCAATGGACAATAAACTATCTTGAGCAGCGCAACAAGCAACTTGAGGATGAGAAAGAGTTGGATGAGCTGTGGAGGATTCGAAGTGACCGAGTCATCAACCGTAGGAGGCCCGGTGACTTGCTGCCCAAGGAGAGGGAATCCATGCTTATCCGTGTGAATGCACACTTGGAGAGACTGTTGGAGAAAGCCAACCAAGACAAGAGGCTGCTACGGAACATGAAAAATCATTATTGGGCGAGAATGCATGTTTGCAAAGCAAATATGAAGATACTCCAAAGGAAGTTGTCCGAGGTCCGCAGGAGGAAGAAGAAGACCAACCCGCTTCGTATCTTGGCTGAGGCCTCTCTCATTCACCATGATACTCATTAGCCTCCTCCTAGCAGCAAACCCAAGAAATTTTTAGAGTTTTGAGACATTTTTGGCATTTTTGAGAATTTTACAAGTTTTGGCCATTTGAGTGGTCTCACCCGGCGCGCGACCAGTCATGGGGAAAGCTCAGAACGGGAAAAACTCTACATTTTTGGAATTGTCATGCAAAAATACACTTGCCTATGGATGGGTTTCCGACTTTATGAAGATTTGGGCTTCCAAAAGCTCAAAATACATGCAAATTTTGACTTTCTGCCCCTTTTTTGAGTTGCAGAAAGTTGCCTTGGGAGAAATGACGTTTGAGGGGTCAAATCAACTCCAAATTCAGAAATTCTAGTGGGGTTGGAAAGTAGACTCACAGACCTTTCCAATGAGCTATCTTGCACCTGATTTGGACACCGGGAAGGCCCTCAAACAGAGCTGTCAATGCGCGCGACCAGTCAAAGTGAGGGGCGCGACCACTCAGGGAAATTTCACTGTTTTGACCAGTTCGGCCAGCAAAACACTGTTTTTACTTTGGTTGACTTTTGAGGCATGTAAATGATGGATTTTTGTGTAATTTTCATAGCACTTGGACACATTTACTCTCCTTTGACACTTCTAGAAGTTTCTTTGATGTAAATAGTGAATATTTAATGCATGGATAGATTACCTAAGTTTTAGAGGCAAGTTGTTTTGACTGCCTATTATCTAGTGCTCAGTTTAGAATTAGTTGAAACAGCTCCCAGGAAGCTGAGCTTGACCCCTAGAGGTGGGGAAAGGAGTTATATCATCTATATTATGCCTTCTCTTGCTCATTTTCATGGTTGGACTCTTGAGGGAGAAGCTCCTATTGTATATTTTACTTGTATCTCTGCAATTTGAGGAAAGGGAAGACCAGGGTTTTGCAGACATCATTGGGATTCTTGTGGACTATTGTGTTGATGGTGTGTTCTCTTATTGTAATTGTAAGTGTGTTTATGTGTTCCATCTCTTTCTTTACTGCAGCTTATTAAACAAATGAAGTGATAAAGTTTGAATTCATGCTTGCCATGCTCAGCTTTCAAATTTGTTTAATGTTTATGTTTTCCACTGTCTAGAGAGGATTCAAAGTCATTGTTTGCCCTCTTTAGCTTCTCTTTTTTCTTCTTTGATCATCCATCTCAGCTAAAGGCATCAGCACAAACTCCTACCTTGCCCCAAAGACCCACCTGCAAAAACTGAGCTCAATCCCCGCACCCTGAATTGCACTCCCTCCAATTGCCACCAAAAACACCAAAAACTTTAAATCAACCCCCCTTATCAGTTTACTAGCCTAATATCAGTGTTCCAAATTGGGTCAGCTCATCCTATTGAAAGATCTACCGAGTTTGACCGGAGAGAGCCTTCTCATACCCCGTAGGGCTAGCTACGAGGTGAAATGGTTTGATGTTGCCTTGAAGGTTTACCTTCCTCAACCTAGGGTGAAATCTCAAGTGCTAACAATATCATCAATAATAAAATAAGTACTCTCTGCAAAGTTGTTGTTTTCAAAAAACTCTATTATTGTCGTCCAGAGCTTTCTTAAGGAAAAACAATGACTTCCTCCCTGCTAAAAGGGAATTGCAGCATTCAGAGAAATAATCCAAGCAAAACACTATATCTCAAAGAATAAGAGGTCTCATCACGAGCCGGCTTATCATGATCACAGATATTATAACTTGCTGACTTTGCCAATACTGTCTATCAAAACAGGGCAACGACTTAAGATTGTTGCAATCAAAAGACAAGAGGTCTCATCACGAGCCGGCTTGTTCAGCAAAAGTGTAAATCAAGTGAATGACTGTGTCATAATTTGGCCACCAAACCAAGACATTGTTCTTTAGAGAATTAAAAAAGGAAAAGTGTGTCAAAAAGGATTTTTCTCTGGAATGTTGCGAGTAACCTCAAGCAGGAAAAAGGATCATTGCTGGATAACATGGTAACCCTGTCGAGGCTATGGACGCTTGCGGGCAGCAGAGGCTCTACCTACGACAAATGAGTATACTTTTAAGCCAATACGCAGAGAAGACCTTATTTTATCTTTAATCAAGACCAAGTAATGTCTGGTGCGAATGCAAGAAAAAGCCTGAGGAAGCAAGCAATTGAGATTAAAAAAGGTTGAGACAAAGTATCGTTGACAAGGTGAGGGGTAGTCTACTCTATCTGTTCATAACAAAATTTAGACATATAAGAATTTTGCTGTTTCGGAAGTGAACGGTCAATAGAAATGCGGAGATAACTGGTTCTTCACAGTGAATTGCCATTGTTGTGGTCACCAGCAACCCCCCTCTTCGTTTGATATTAGTAATAACATCAAGCAAAGGGGGACCCTTAGCCAAAAATCCAAAAAATATTTTTGTTTAAAAATTCTTTTGTATCAGCTCCCTAAAAGCTATATCGCGTCGCAACGGAAAAAGGAGCGCTTGCCCAAAGCGCATAAATACACTAAAAATGAGTGACGCGAGAACCCATCACATCGCGCGCATTAAGAGCGTTTGAAAAAGGAGAACCTAAAGAAACGCCGACGGTCGATATGCGACGTCGCACGTCGCAATGCCACACGAGCAGCACAAAATGACAAAGTGAAAACCTTGTGATGTTGCGATCTGCGACCATGCAAAGCTGCGATCTGCGATATTTGCGATGTGCGATATTAGCGATCTGCGATCACACTTAATAACGTCGCAGCCATCGATACTGTGATACCAATCGCAGAAAAAACTCATCGCAAGAATTCTCCGACATACACGGTAGATCCAAATTTGAAAGCGCGCCTTAAGGGAAATTAATGACCGCATGCTCGAATATCCTTAAATGATTGCATCGCATTTATCGAAGAGTCAAGTTATGATGAATGTCATTAATTTCGCATTCATTATAATTTAATGCTTTCATGTCAATCTTTTCGTCATTTCCCTTCTTCTTTGCATAAACTGCAAGACATGCAACTGATATAAATCTATATGCAGGAAACATCTAAGGAGAAGGGAAGAGCGCCAATAAGACAACAGAGAGAAGATGCCTCCGCAATTGGATGCCGCATGCAGCAGAACCGCGGATTCCAGAGTATCGCCCAACAGGCACTGATGAAAATAGACTATCCAAGACTCAGAGTCAAAGGCGCACAAAAGCAGCGTGTTTACAAAAGATCCTGAAGCTCAGACTTGGTAAAGCAGAGAAAGAAGCGCAAGAGAAGAAAGACGCTCCAGAAAAGCCTGGAACAAAGAACGGAAACAGTTCTCGAAACAGGGGATTGTCCATACAGCGCGACTTCTAACTCATTGAGTCATTCGCACGACCGGAAACCGAAATAGCAACAGCAAAATCAGTTCGAAAAGAAACTGGGTTGTACTAAGTGTGCGCACAGCGAATACACCCAGCTAGAGAAAGGTTTTCGAAAATATCTTCTAATCTAACAGAAAGAGGTGCCAACGCTTGTTGTTTCTAATTTTCAAGCTCGAACAAAAGGAAAGGACAACCAGCCGACTCTTTCAGGGCGAACAGCGCATTGCTTACAACACTAAGGGGCAGATACAGAAACGGTTAGAAATTAGATTTAGTTTTTAGAAATAAATTTGTTTTTAGTAAAAGGGCGGTCATTTGAAGCCGTTCCCTGAATTTGTGTAAAGTAAAATTAGTCGGTTACTAGTATTTAACCCTTCTCGTTGCATTGGAGAAGGGTCCGAAATTTTGTCAAAAAACTTGTCCTCAGAACATGCACTTTTGCATCCTCGGAGGGGGTTTTTGATGAATGGACGGATCAAGATTTATTTATGTTTGCATTTTAATACCTGCTACTGATGTTGCACTTCTGTACTCTTAGTAGGCATTAGAAGCAAGTAGAAATAGAATATTATTGCTTGAAGTCTGTAAGTTTAAAATCAGTCATAAATGGTACTTTTATCTCTTGACTAGTTTCTGCTTGCATTCTTAGAGTAATATACAGCTGATGTTATTTATATGTTAACGTATGAATGAGTGGACTACCATTTGGCACTTTTGTACGGTGGAGTCATTGATTTGTGCTTAATACATGAATAGCTGATTATGCAATACGCTGTTCACAACCGTTTTGCTTAACTTCTTACGCAAGATGGTTCATCTTAATTGATTTATATTCTCATGATAGCTGAATAATCTTCATTACCAGTTATTCTGTGAAATCTTTCTAGATTGCATAATGGAAAAATTCTGTCCCGGGTTAGTGTAGATTAGATGTATTGTTTTTGTTAGATTAAAGTAGTATAAAGTCATTTCAGAATTTAGAATTAGATTAGTTAAGGAATAATTACAGATTTTCTACTATCATTTTCTACACACACACATCACCATTTTCTACACACACACACACCCCTTAGAACGGGAAGCTGGTCCCGTCATCCCCAGTCGGACCCGCTACACCAAACGGGCACGGAGCCGCCAACCAGGTTCCCGACCGGGTGGGTATCCCCCTTGTTGTTGACCTGATTTCAGGGCCCTCAACAAGTCCCCAATATATCAGTTTTGAAATTCTCCAGTAAATTTCCGATTTCTGTGCGAGTTACCCCTTCTCCAGAGATCTTGGTGTCCCTTGTGAACCTGTCATGTTCCGCTGTTTTAGCCTTGTGCTGCCTTGCGAACTCCTGATACATAAGTCAATAATGTCAGCAAAATTTTCTTGATAAATGTCTCATTTTCCATTAATATTTAGTGTTTCAACCCATTGTTCCTTCATGCCTTTAATTAATGTTGTTTTTAATACATTATCTGATAAGGGTAACGATGCATAAGGAGATCTTTGAAGATTTACTGAAAATGTTCAACATATTCTTCTAGTGTCTCATTAGGTTTAGCTACCATCTGAAATATTTCATCTTTTAACTCTCTAGACCTACAATAATCTTGATATTTTTTTCAAGAAAGCACCTTTCATCTGATCCCAGTCGTTTATAACACCTCCGCCTAACCCCATAAACCATCGTAAAGCAATCCCTTTTAATGTAGAGGGGAGTAATTTCAGCTTTTAGGGATCGGTGGTATAGTCGTACCCTCTGCACAACACATCGAATTCGAACAAAAATGCGTCTGGATCTTCCGATGTTAAGCCATGGAATGTAGGGATATGCTGGAGAGGAATGGCCTTCATACGTGCATTAACTGCAGTATCTACAATGGGATATTGCAGTGTGGAGGTTTGGGGGGTTTGCTGGTTCGAGGCCATTTGGTCAAATATGTGCCAATATCCTTTTGGGATTTCTAGGAGGGTATTCCTAGGCTGGCTAGAAGGAGCAGGAATGGCCTTAACAGGAATGGCCTTAACAACACTTCCTTTGTCTGGGATGATGAGAGTTCCTTGCTGAACTAATGTCTAGGGGGATTTTAGCTCTTCAGGTTCTTCAACTTCGTTCTGGGTGATTTTTATAGCACTTCCCTTATCTGGGCTGCTTAATGGCTGAACTATTCCAAGAGGAGATCTTGGTTCTTCAGTTTCCCCTGTTTCTCCTCTTCCTTCGCAGAGATTACTAAGGTTCCCTTCTTGTAATGATTTTGGGCTAGAATTCTCAATTTCTTGAAAATCTTGCTCCTCTGTTTGGCTGTGTACCTCAGCAAAGGCTACAGATGGTGATTCTGTGGCTTGAAGGGAACTAGTAGGTTGTCTAGAAGCAACTTTTCTAGGTCCTACTGAAGGCTAAGATTCTGCTTTTTTAAGGATTTCGTCTATAAAGGTCAATTGGCCAAGGGTCACCAGCCCCTTAGCTTTATCAGGCTTGGGTAGTGGTTTAATATTCTTTTCAAACTTTTTCTACTTAGTCATGCACACAAATCAAATACTTATTTCTACCCAAAATAACAACAAATCTGCAGGAAAGCGAGCGGGGGAGCAGGGCTGTTACATGCTCCGTACGCAGGTTCTTACCTTCCATTTTTAAAACCCAATTCTCTCCTAGCAGGTACTTACACTACTCTCTTTTCAAAAGAAACAAATGGCTACACTCTTCCCGGCAACGGCGCCAAAATGTTGAGCAGTAAAAAGGGTCTTTTTAACCTCTATTTACCCTACATTAATTATCAATCCAGGTACGATTTTTTATCTCAAGAGTGTACTCAGTCTGAGGCGGTCACTTGTTCGAGAGTAATGTTAGCAGTATAGTGTTCTACAAAAGTAAATAAATGCTGGAAACAAACTCTGAATGTAATGGCAAGAAACTGAAATGCTTGTAACTAAATCATTCACTTAAGAAACTACAACAATCATCAGTCAAGGATGCAGTAATGATAACTCTTTCCTTTGTAAACTGATGCAAATGAAAATCAATCAAAGACAAGATCTCCAATCTAGGAACTAGACAACAGTAGTCAATGTTCACTACAGTTGTGGATCTTTCTGTTCACACCAAAGCAAATGCTGGAAATAACAGAAAGGAACATCAACTAATCTATTGAAAAGATCGAACAACAAAGCTTAATCTACAAGAATGAATTAAGCATCAATCTTAATCGAAAGGAATTGAACAACAACCTTTAACCAATAAATGAATTGAACAACAATCTAAGAAAGGAATAGAAAACCTAAGTAAGTCTATGAAATATTGAACAACAAACTTAATCAAATGTAAACACACAGCGAATCTAGAATGATTGAATCAGTAATATTATTTTAGCGTAATAAGCATTAACCACAGTTATAAGGGAACATCAATTGCAGTTGTAATGGAACAGTAATCGAATGAACAACAATCACAATTATAGGTAAACCGTAGCTAAATGAACAACAACGTCAATCTGTAAATGAACAACAATGTCAATATGTAAATGAACAACAATATCCGAATTAGACAATGCGATATTATTTCAGAATGAACAACATAACATTTTCAGTTGCAAATAATAATCTTACTATTCAATTACTAATTCGACATAATAGAGCAAGTCAATGAAATGTTTAGGAATAGAAGATTACTGAATAAAGCGAGTAAAGAAAATCAAACCACACACGACTATAATCATAAAATAATGATACAGAAAGCAAGTGATCCACTAGGGTCAGGCCCTTAGCCACCAGTGATGCACTGCTACGGTTACTCCAGGATCAGATAACGGAACAATAATGAAGTTTATGTATTAATAATAAAAACAGAGTTACAGTGATCGCTCTTTAAAGAGAGTCGATGATCAAAGTTCAGATTGCAAAAACAAATTCTATAAATCAACAGTAATCCGCCCTTTGGGCTAGCAACGCTGTCCCTTTGTATAGTGGCCAGGTGGAAATACCAAAAATACAGATAGCCTTGAGGTAGCGATCCCTCAGGATCAAAGGATCATGAGGGATTTGCCATATCTTTGATCTTCAGTTATCTTTTCGTCCTCTTGCGCTGATACCACGTTTCTTCTTCCTTTTCCTGGTCCATGTGCTCCGCTCTTGATCTCCTTGTCTGGATGCGGTTTCCTATCAAAGGGACAACAATTGGTTTTTCCTTGTCTTTTCCTCCAGAATGGCGATTTTCCATTTTCTTCACTTTCTGCATAAAAAAAAGACAATAATTAATCATTTTACATTAATCACAATTCCCCTTAATTCTATCATAATCCTTTATCATATGATAATCTTAGAATGTAAAGAAGTTATGAATATGAGGAAAAGATAGAGAAATAAGTGGCAATTGCATACCTTTTCTAATGCTCAACAGCAAAGGCTTTTTAAAGGCATGAGGCATTAATTGGCATTTTATTTATGAAAATAATGGAAAATAGGAGAAAAGGAAGGTGACAAGTCACATGTTTCATGTGAGGAGGAAAATGAAGGAAAATAATGGAAAATGAAGAAAAGGGAGGCCTCATTAATAAAAGGCTTATGAGGATCAGTTCATAGACTTTTGTCAGTTCAGTTTTGGATCTCTCTCTCTCTCACTCTTGGACACTTAGAGTTTCTTGGAGCACTTCATCATTGGATTAAGAAAAGAAAAGAAGACAAGAGGATGCAAAGATCAAGCAAGGAAGAGTAGGATCAAGCTACTACAACGAGATTATTTGCAGGTATCGATTTTCATTTATGATTTCCCTTGCTAGTTTTAGCATGCATGGTTATGCATGTGTGTTCTTTGTTCTTTTTCTGTCATGGCATGGGTTTTTCCAAGTGTGACAGTGTTCTTCAAACTTGCCTTTCTATTTCCGGATAGCCATGTTGTGATGGGTTCTCATGTCTTTGGTTGAGTTGGATTTCCGAATGGATTCATAGCTGAGTGAGTTGGATCTTTGAAAGGAATAACACATGGCCTAGTGATCCTTGAACTAGACTGTGGATTGCGTTAAAGCCATGGCCTAACGATCCCTGAACCAGACTATGGGTTGTGGTAAAGACAGATTTTGTGTTGCCTAAGCGGGCCTAGGAATCCTCGACTGTTTAATGGTGGGATATACAGTAAAGCCTAGAGGTGGGTGGTCTCCATCAGGCCTAGGAATCTCGTGATGGGATATACGGTAAAGCTTGGAGGGTTGAGTCTCGGTTAGGGCCTAGTGAACCGGTGTGATTTGTGGTAAATCCTAGAGATTGGTGTCTTGATTAGGCCTAGGAATCCTCGACTAGTGAATGGCAGGATATACGGTAAAGCCCAAAGGCTAGGAGACAAGAAAATTCCTCATGATGTAGGTGGAGAAATTCGGTGCAACCATGCTTGTTTTGGCCAAGTGATCTGGTTAGGATTGTGGTAAAGCCTAGTTCTATTGATGAGGGTGATGTGGTGTAGCCTTAGGAAGCCCTAGTTGAGTTTTGGTTATCAGTACCACATTCATGCTTGGAATATGGCATGGGGGTGATTGGTTGAAAGAAATATTTGGTTCAGCCAATCTATGGTCAGGTGGTTCGTGGAAGTCCCATACTCAGTTGGCATTTGCATTCATTAATAAGAGTTCCTTTCCTTGGTATTTTATGAAAAAATGTATTGGTTCATATGTGGCATTTATGACTGATGTATCCTTATTATTTTTGTAATTTATATCTTGGATATGAGTATGTTTTATGACAATGATGATGTATGGATCTCATCATGTTTTAGTTTATAAATGAATGAAAAATGAATATATGACCTAATAGATGATAATGCAGATAATGTGATAAGGCATCAATGCTTCCTTACAAACCTTAGATAAGTATGAGACCCTTATGCTCATATCTGTTGTTATGACCTGTAGATTACATGTGCATAATGTGTTCAATGAAATGTATGTCATGGTTGGCTTGGTTAGGTAAAGTACTTGATCAAGTTTTGTGTTAGAGGATTTGTCTTAGTGTCATTTATTGTCTTGGAAAGTCTTATAAAGTTTCGGGTAATGGTTTGGAGACTAGCCCTGAAAAAGTGGCTTAAATCTCACAATCTCTAAGACAACTGGATGAAAATGACTGCAGTCTCTCCCTTGCAGGCATTGTGGGAGCGAATGGAGGTTCCCACTCGCATGCATGCCTGTTACACTAAAAAATGTCACCTTGACTACTTACAGTTAGTATGGCTCAAATCAACAGTCATGCTACCCTCTTAGGCAAGTCTCATGCCTCTGTTATCCATCTCAAACTCAAAGAAGAGAGAAAGTATTGTAAAAACTATGTTTATCTCTGGGGTCGCAGGTTCTCTCTAGCCTTACCTGCGGGGACGCTGACCATGTTCACAAAATCTGCGTCCATGGACGCTCTGTATGTTAAGGGACAGGTGCGTCCCTCTGTAAAAGGCAAAATGCGCGAGTTTTATCTTGAAAAAGTTACTTGTGGTTACTTCTAGAACATTCTAGAGGTCGGTTTGATGAAATGGATGCGCCTCCAGTTGGTTCATGTATCTCTATTAAGGGGGAACTTATCCCATCAATAAGGGAGCTATCCCACCCAAAGAGGGGGATGATCCCATTGATAGTGGACCTGAATAACCTCTTTACAGCACTATAAATAAAGGCATTGAGCCAGAAGGAGAGGAGGTTGGAGCTATACATTTTCTTTGGGTAAATGCTGCAGGATTTAGGTCTTCCATTAGAGCCTTTGTGAGGAGAGATTGTCTTCACTTGATTCTACTTGGGAGAGGGTGAGCTTTGTCAAAGTAGAGGAAAACCCTTGATGGACCCTGGGAGGAACTTGCACAACACCAAGGCCAGGTTGTAAGAGTTTCTTTGTTTCGTTATTAATACAAACTGGTTTATTTTTCTCAATAGCTTGTGTTAATGAGTTATTTCATGTGTTCCTTGGTCTGCATGTTGAATATATGTTTTATTATATGAAATGCAAGTGCTTGGTAATTGTTTGATTGTTTGTGGTTGCAGGAATTGACTTGAAGGAGGAGCTCATCCGGATCGTCAAGAACGGACTTCAACAACAGCGTTTTGGAATAAGGTAAGCCTAAACACTTGTAGTTTTCATGTTGTAAAAGGTGTATTTAGAGAAAGATCACTCCATTTTGTCTTGTTTGTCATTAGAATGTCTTAGACTTCTAGGAAGGTCAGTCGTGTCCGCACCCTTGACAAATTCCGTGTGACAAATTGGCGACTCCGCTGGGGAATCCATTAATGAGAGAGTCTTTTCCTTTATATGAACTTTGCTTTGAGAAAATCATTTTTATTTTCTGGTTTTTGACTGTGAGAATTAGTATTTGGGTGGCTTAGCTTTAGATTTAGTTAGATTTGGTTTTTCTTCATTTTTCCAGAAGGACGCACCCTCTGAGTACTGCACAGTGCGTCTTTGGACGCGCTGTTGCCGTCTGCACAGAGCGGGGCCGCACCTGTGACAACGGGTTGCCTGCGTCTTCCTGTAAACTTTAAGAAAATTCCATTTTTGCTTTAAATTGCTTTTAGATTTTGTTTTTCCTTAGTGTTTTCTGCCCAGATCCTTTAGTACCCTGTCAAGAATTTTCACCTGAACTAGTTTTGTGAGCTTTGAGTGTTTTAGTGGTTTTCAACGAAGTTTAGACCTAGGGTTTGATTTTTGGAAAGGCTTTGTAGTGACTTTGATAGTAGAAAGTTGTCCAGCCTTAGATCTCTCTGGTTAGTCAACCTTCTTAGAAGTCGGGCCTGTCGTAAAGTCTCCTTTTGTGAGCAACTTGCCATTTGAGTTGTTTTGGGTCAAATTTCGAATTGCTTGTTTATAAAGTATTGATTTCCATTTTACAAAAAGAACAAAAAGATTAGAGTTTTGTTTTGGCTAGTTTTTGGTTCTGCAATAAGCTAGTCCTTGATTTGATTGTGATCAAGTAAAACACCTTAGAAATAATCATTGTTAGTTTTGGCCTCGTTAAGATTGCTTAGAGTAAATTTGCCTTTAGTTTGCTTATGAGTGCATTTTCATAGATTTTAAGAGTTGTTAAGATTGATTTTTGGTTATATTAGATTTATTTGCTTTATTAAAAGAAAAATACAAAAACATCTTCTTAAAAAGTCTTGTTTCAAGTAGCTTTTTGTTTTCGAAAGAAGAAAAGAGTTTTTTCGTGCATGTAAAGAGAGGTTATGTTTTTATGCTTGGAAAAGACAAACGAATTGTTTCTTTGATTGTCTTCAATTAAGAAGTTGCTTTTATAAAGATTGCATTCTCTCAACTTTTTAGTTAAGCAATTCATCGAAAAAGTAAAGTAGTGGATAAATCATTCTAGGTGCATTTTGTAGTGGTTTCGAGTCGAGTCAACACACCACTGGTTTCACTTCCATCACCTTTTGACTTAAGAAACAACCTTAAAAGTAACGCTTAAATTAAAATCAATCTAGTAATCTTTATTTTTCTAGGGCTCTGAAGCACCAACATAGCTTAGGCTAGGGTCTTGGAGTAGGTGAGTACTTAACTCTCCAAGACTACAAAACCAAACAGATAGTCTATCTTGAGTAGAACAAATCCAATTGTTTCAGTTACATTCTGGGAAAGCTCCTCTTAAAGGAGAAGCACGAGCTCGTGTCCGAACCAGTGAGGGGATCATTCCTCCCTCGTTGGGAACGACGCCAGGCAGTACGTATTACAAACGGTAAACCTCGGATTAACCATTGTCGAGGAGCCAGGGGTCACTTATCGGTAAACCTTGGATTGTTGTCAAGGAGCCGGTAAGGGGATTGGAGCTTGCTACTCTGCCCTTGCGTGCTGTCGGAGTTTAGACTGTTCCCCCAGGTGTAATTGTTGTGATTGGTAACCTTAGTGGCCATAATATCTAGGATTCTACCCAAGGTGACGGTGGAGGGAAGGTCCCACTGTACCTGGAGCAGACGTCGGTTATACTCACTTGGATTTTCTGGGGGGTTCGCTTCACTTCGAGACGGTTAAAGTGGAGGAACTTGGTCCAGTCTATTCATTAAGCAGGTTGCCGGGGTAACTGTTCCACCCACCATTTCTGTACTGAATCCTGCGAGGTTGGGCCTAATCACCAACTAGCGCTTTTGGTCCGGAAGACTACTGTTTGTGTGTGGTTTGACGCTCTAGATTATTTAGGCGTGTGCTTCAAATTTGTTTGCTTCTTTAGAAGACTTTAGGTGGTTTGATTTGAAATTTTTACTTTGTTTTCGTGTGTTGTAGTTAAAATCTTTAATTGTGGCGGAATTACCGAGACAGTCCCGTAGACTTCGGGGCAAGTCTCCTGAGATTGTTACTGGAATAGATTTGTTAAGAAAACTCCGTAAATCGCGGGGTGAATCTCCTGAAGACATTCCGGGTCATTTAGAAGGGTTAAAGGTCCTTGTAACTCCTCCTAGTGGCAGTAGAGTAGGATCACCTGAAGAAGGAGAATTTCCTTGGTAGTCCATCCAGATTACCAAAGTTTAGAAACAGGTTACAATCCCGAAGCTGTTACAGTTTCCGAGCTTGCTGGTAGTTTTTCATCTGCCAGTGAAACAGGCGAAGAACCTGAAATTTCCGAACCTGTTACTCCAACTCCTAGTGTTCCTGATTCACCAAGAATAGAAAGAATTATCACCGAAAATCTTCCTGTTGGATTAATTGCTATAGAAGAACTTGTTCCAGAGGAAGAAATAGGCGTTTCTGATTCTGAAGATCTAATTACCCTTGATCTAAGGGAGCGTGAATCCATCTTTTACAGTCCTCCTAGAAGTGAATCTTGGTACCTTGCATTAACCAATTTTTTAGACAACTCAGTAGGTTTTTCTACACCTCGTACTCCGGTTCCACCTAGAGGAATTCATTCTCCTGTAAATATGTCTGGTCAGTCATCTGTGTTTTCACAAAGTCCTGAATCATTTTTACATGGCGGTCCTTCTGTTCCTACTGGGTATCAATCACTTTCTGGTACCTTTGCGGGAGCATCTCCTCAACCCGTTGATCATGGGTTATTAGTTGGAAACAGTGGTAATGTACCATTGAGTATAGGTGACGTTTATATGATGTCAGGTTCAACTCCCATTAACCAACCTCAAGGTGGCCAATTACCGCCTGGGGGGCAACCTTCGTTAATGCCTGGGGGGCAACCTCAAGGTACTTCATTCGTGACTGGGGGGCAACCTCAAGGGTATCAACCCCAAGGGTATCAACCCCAGCCTCAATATGTACCCCAAAGTCAACCTCAGTATCAATATCAACCTCAAGGATGGCAACCTCAAGGATGGCAACCCCAAGGGTATCAACCCCAAGGGTATCAACCTCAAGGATACCAACCTCAAGGTCAAGGTCAACCCCAGTATTCGTATTTACCTCAAGGTTATCAACCTACGGGTCAATACCCTGGTCAAGGTTATCAACCACCTCAAGGGCAATCATATGGGACTGCACCTTACAGTTATCAACCCTATCCTCAATACGGCTATGGATCTCAGTATCCTCAACCTGTTACGAGTCAATACCCTGGAATGTTAACATGGGATCCGTCACAGGGTCAACAGATGTCGCAACCAAGTATACAGTCGGTACCTCAAGCAGGACAACCTGCAGTTCCTGGTCCACCCCAGCAACCGCAACCTGTCCAGTCAAGTGTTCAGACCCCTGTAACTTCCGTAGTTACTCAGCCGCCAATTGCACCTGGTACTCCACCTCACACGGCTGCAGCAACTACCGCTTCATCTACCATGCTTACTTCTGGAGTATCGGCAGCTCCGGTTTCTACTGTCCCTGTAACCACTCCTCAGACATCTGTACCGTTGTCTGGACCCACGGTTCAAACCACAGTCCAGATGCCTGCAGGCCAACCTGGTACAAGTACGGTTGTTACTACTCAACCTCAATTTGTTCAACCTCCGTACCAGGGACAGTATCAACCTGGGCAAGCTGCCCAACAACCGGTTTACCAGTATCAACCGTATCCTGGGTACACTTATCAACCACCTCAGCAACCCCAGTACGGTCCGGTTAATCCTGGTTTTCCAGGAGGATATAATATCCCAAATGCGACTCCTGTTCCTAGTTATCCTGGATATCCTCCTCCTGGGGCTGGTATTGTGACTCAGAGTTTTAGAGATCCTAACCGGCAGTTACCGTTTATTGCGACTTTAGATTTACCCGACTTGACGCGCCTAACGAACGATCCAATTCAATATCTTCAGTTCTGGCCGCCAATGCCAAATAAGTTGCCCAGCGATATACCCAAGTTCGAAGGTAAGTCTGGAGAGGATCCGTCTAATCACGTGATGACTTACCACCTCTGGTGTGCATCAAATTCCATCTCAGATGATTCCATCCGCTTACGTCTTTTCCAGCGTACACTCATTGGTCTCGCAGCCAAGTGGTACATTGAGTTACCACGGGCCTCTTTTTACAACTTTAGCCAGTTAGCTACCTCGTTCTTAACTCATTTTCAGTTACCAGTCAGATACGATAATGGTACAGAATTATTAACTTCGCTAAAACAATCGACATCCACGTACATTTCTGATCACATTCATGAGTGGAGACGTCGAAGAAGATTAGTGAAAGTTTTTATCCCGGACCAAATCTTAGCTGAATGGTTTGTCAAATCATTATTACCAAGAATTACTGAAGATGTAGCTAAGGCCGGAGTAGTTACTGAGGAGCAAGTCATTGCTCAGGCACAATACCTTGACTTAGTTTACACTCAGTCGGGTACGTTACACGAGAAAATTCCGGATCTTCCAAAGTCAAACCAAATCGCTGCTGCTCCTTCGGGATCTCATGCCGCTGATGGTATGATTGGTATCGTGACTACGAAGAGTAAGAAGAAGTCTTCCAAGACCTCCAATACTCCAATTATCACTTTGCCTGATTCTCCGACAGGAGAGTCTTCTCCTCCTGAACTTACCGCCGACATTCACGCTGTAGAGTCATCTACGGCCAAATCAAAAAACGGTGGAAAGAAGAAAGGAAAGAAGAAGGCTAAAGCAGACAAGGCTCCAAAGGAGAAAACGGAAAAGTCGGAAACCAATGACGAAAAACGCAAACCTCGATATCCTTGTCTTATTTGTGAAGAAGATCATTTTACGAGAGACTGCCCTCATCGGGCCGAGGTAGTGAAAATAGTCAAAGGTTCTCCCACTCCTGCTGTGTTAAAAAATCCATTTCCAGAGCAGGAGAATAAGATGATAGGTTCTTCTTCGAATGCCAGTGAAGAACCCATTTTGATGATGTCTCATGTCAGGATTGCGACTCGATCGCAAGATTATGGTAGTAAGGCTCCTGTTGATGGTAAGGAAGCAGAATCTTCTCACTCTAACCCATCAACCTCAGCTCCTGGTTCCGATCCACTACAGATCGAAAAACCTAACCCAGACTTAGTGATTAAGCCGCCCGCCAAGGGTGTACTTCGAAGGTCTGCTTTCAATCCACATGCGAGAGCAGCCCAGAATTACAACATTGTTGAAGACTTAGCTGTTTCACCTTCAGCAATGTCGGCACTCGAAGTGCTGCAATCATGTCCAGCGCAACGAAAATTGCTTTTGTCGGCTATTGGAGCTGTCGATGTTCAGGACCCGAACCTAATGATCTTTGATCTAGAAAGTAGTACACCGCGTCTCCCCCATCAAATGGCTTTCCAAATTCCAGTGATAGTCAAAAACAGGCCTATTCATCGGACTGTGATTGATGAGGGAGCTTCTACGTGTATTATGTCGATTCAATGTTGGAGATCGCTTGGTTCTCCTTCGTTGAACCAATCCCCCACCATCCTTAAGGCCTTTGATGGCCGTGGGTTCCGTCCGTTTGGTATTCTACAAGAATTGCCTATAGGGGTCGAAGGTAAAACCGTTAGTCTGGATGTGGAAGTGGTTGATGCCCCTCTAGACTACAACCTTCTTTTGGGTCGAAGTTGGTCATATGCTATGACAGCGGTCGTTTCATCGGTCTTCAGAGTCATTAAGTTTCCACATAACGGTAAGATCGTGACTATTGATCAGCTGACATACTTTTCATCCGACCCAACCTCTTCAGAAACTATCCAGCATGTTGGTAAAACGACAATCCCTTATAGGGACATTGGTGTAGGTTTAGTTAAGGATTCCGGTTTACTGGGAACTTTTCCTCTCCCTCCACTCAATGCAGACCCTTCGTTTGCAACAATTCATATGATCACGTCAGAAAACATTATTTATGATGATCCTTGGTATGTTCCATCTGACTCTGAGCTAGACTCACTCGGTGATGTTATGCCGTTGAGTCCGTATGAGATTGCTTATGAAGCTCTTATGTCTTTTACCGACTTTCATTCAACCGAAACCGACCAAATGAATGTGGTCAGTGAAGAGTCACTTTTCACCTCACCCTTAGAACGGATAACGTTTCCCGAAGAAGTGTCATCTGACGAACAACTTCGCGAAATCCTAAGTGTAGATGATCTACCATGGGAAGATCTCCATCACAGATCTTCGTTTTTACCTAAGGATGATGCATTTGAAAATGATTTTTCATCTATCTTTACCGCTGAATATGTCAAAGACGCTCAGGATCCAACGAAACATTCTGATTCAGAGCTGAATTTAGGGAATATTTCTCGTACTATTCCCATTGATATTTCAGTGAAGCCCGGAATCGAGGAGAACATTCATATAGGTGCCGCATGTACTGAAGAAGAAATCCAAACTTACAAGGCCCTATTCCAAGAATTCCGCGACGTGTTTGCCTGGTCTTACGAGGAAATGCCGGGAATTGATCCTGCCATTGTTGTTCATGAAATCAAAACCTACCCGGATGCTAAACCCATTCGGCAACGGTTGCGTCAGATTCACCCTCGAAAAGCGGCTGCGATTAAAGCAGAAGTCGAAAAGCTGTTGAAAGCAGGTTTCATTTATCCGATCCCGTTAACGGATTGGGTATCGAATATTGTTCCCGTCAATAAAAAACAAGGAACAATAAGAATCTGTATCGACTATAGGGATATCAATCGAGCTTGTCCAAAAGACAACTATCCTACGCCTTATATCGATCAAATTATTGATGATTGTGCCGGAAGTGAGATGTTTTCCTTCATGGATGGTTTCTCAGGCTATAATCAAATCAATATTCTACCTGCCGATCAACCAAAAACGGCATTCATTTGTCCATGGGGGACATTTGCTTATTGCAAATTACCTTTTGGACTTAAGAATGCCGGGGCCACTTTTCAACGGGCGATGTCTTATGCATTTCATGACATCAAGCACATTGTGCAACCCTATCTCGATGATTTGCCTGCTCATTCTTTACAACGAGCTGATCACCTTGTCCACCTACGAGCAATCTTTATGAGGTGTAGGCATTATCGAATTCGGTTGAATCCCCACAAGTGTGTTTTCTGTATAGAAACAGGTCGATTGCTGGGATTTGTTGTTTCAAAAGCCGGCATTCGCGTCGATCCCTCGAAAGTCGAGGCTATCATCAAATTGCCTCCTCCTTCGAGTTTGCGCCAACTCCAAAGTTTGCAAGGGAAAGCGAACTTTTTACGCCGATTCATCCCAAACTACGCCGAGGTCACTAAAGGTTTTACACGGTTGTTGAAACAGAACGCACAATTCTTTTGGGACGAGATTGCCCAACAATCTTTTGATGCATTAAAACACGCGTTGACCCATGCACCGTTATTGCATCCTCCCAACTACAACCAGGACTACTTCTTATACCTCGCAGCTTCGCATTCCACCATTGGAATGGTGTTAGTTCAAGAAGATGAATTCAAAGCAGAGCATGTGATATATTATCTTAGTAGAACCTTAAATCCCACTGAGTTAAAATATTCGCATGTGGAGAAATTGGCCCTGGCAGCCGTTCAAGCTGTCCAGCGTTTTCGTCACTACATTCTTCTCCGCAAGACTACAGTTATTTCGGATTGCAACCCTATGATTTATATTTTGACAAAACAACTGCTAGGGGGCAAGTACTCTAAATGGATTGTTATCCTGCAAGAGTTCGACTTGGAGTTCGAGAAGTCCAAGTCTAAGAAATCTTTAGTTTTTGCGGAATTGATGTGTGATTTCCCGAGTGCTGACACAGAGACTGTGGCAGAGGAGTCCATTGCGGACGAATCTTTGTTTCTTATTAGCACTTTAGATCCGTGGTATGGGGATATAATCATCTATCTCCAAACCCAAACCTTTCGGCCTGAAGCTTCCAAGGAAGACCGTCGAAAAATTCGGTTTCGATCCCAGCAATACAGAATTATTGGAGATACACTTTATCGCCGGGGGGCAGACTTAGTTTTTCGACGTTGTTTAACTCACGAAGAGGCTGAGAGAGTTTTGAATGATTGTCACTCTGGAGCATGTGGCGGTCATATGTCTGGGTATGCCACAGCTCAGAAGGTGTTGCGCGCTGGCTATTTCTGGCCGTCTATGTTTAAAGATTGTATCCTTGCTGTCAGAACATGCCACAACTGTCAAGTGTTTGATCGAAAGATGCGCGCTCCACCTGCTCCTCTCCACCCTATAATTGCCGCTGGTCCATTCGCCAAATGGGGCATTGACTTTATTACTTGTAACCCTCACTCGGCCGGGGGGCATGCGTATATCATCCTCGCGGTTGATTATTTTACAAAATGGGCCGAGGCGATGCCTACATTCGACGCAAGCGGCAAGACAGCTGCAGTTTTCGTATTCAATCATATCATAACTAGGTTTGGTGTCCCACAAGCAATCATTACTGACCATGGGAGCCATTTTCGAAACGTCATGATGACTGAGCTTACAAGCCAGCTTGGTTTGCGCCACGATAGCTCTACTCCTTATTATCCGCAAGCCAACGGTTTGGTTGAGTCAATCAACAAAGTTCTAGTCATCATGATTCGACGGATCATTGGTATCCATCGAACGAATTGGCATAACATGTTATTTTCGGCGCTATGGGCATATCGAACTTCAGTGAAAAATTCAACAGGTTTCACCCCTTTCCAGCTAGTTTATGGCTTAGAAGCTGTGTTACCTATTGAATGCGAAATCCCATCACTTCAAATGGCTGTCGAATTACTTCCAGCTACTTCCGAAGAGGAGAAACGGTTATTATACTTGGCTAAATTAGATGAGACTCGACGTGACGCTACTTTAGCTATCGAGACTCACGCGAAACGAATGAAAGCTCAGTACGATAAAAATGTAACCCCTCGAAGTTTTTCGGAAGGAGACCTAGTACTATTATATGATCAAGCTAACGATAAGCTAGGTGCCGGAAAATTCGTTCCCATGTGGCATGGGCCCTACATTGTAAAGCGAAAGCTAGCAAAAGGGGCTTATGAGTTAGTTGATTTTGATGGGGACTCTTTGGGTAAACCCAGAAATGGACTTTACCTAAAGAGGTATTATGCTTAAAATGATGGGTATGGAGAAATTTTTAGATAGGTTAGATTTCCTTTCTAGCTAGCAAGTGTGTTAGTTTAGTCAGTGTGCTTAGCTTAGCGAGTGTGGTTTTTCGTCATTATTCTGGCTTATCTTGGTTTTACTCTTGATATTGTAGATGTCGACGCCTCTCCAAACATACATTGGATTTGCTGATGGTGCTTGTCGTAATACACGGAATATCTCTTCCGCAGCTTGGGTTATCTATTCGCCCTCTGACGAGTTAGTTTCTATGCATGGGGTAAGCCTCGGTCAAACAACGAATAACATTGCAGAATACAGTGCAGTGGTTGAATTATTATCCGAATCTATTTCATTTGGAATTCGACGTTTGATAGTGAGGTTAGATTCTGAACTTGTTGTATTACAGCTTAATAGAGTTTATGCCATTAGAAATCCTGTGTTATTAAGGTTGTTTTTGAGAGTGCGTCTCTTGGAACGTGAATTTGATTACATTGAATATCAACATATTCCAAGGTCTTTGAATACATTAGCAGATGCAATTGCTTCTCGAATGTTGGACAGACATTTACGATAATCATGCAAGTAAATTTAAAAACATTTCATCACATATGTTAAACAAGATAAGCCGGTAATAGTGATATATATAGATAGAAGTGTGTCAAAAAATATATACATCGTCTTCGATCATAGGTTTAAAACACCTTATGATCGGCAAAATGATAGTACAAAAAGTCAAAAATGTCACATGTGACTACAAAAGTGACTAGTCAATCACTGGTGGTGCTCTCTGTACGACACCACTGCGCGGGCTACCTTACGCAAAAATCTCCTAAACGGTCCAGGGACCGCGACTACGAAGCGCTGAAGCCTGATAGGAATGTCGTCCATAGTAGTCTCAGGTATATCTGCCGTGAGACGCTCTAGATCATGCTCCAACTCAGCTAGTACTTCTGCTGTCGCATCCTGTGGGGCCGGTACCGGTGCAGCTGGATGTAGTCTATCATAAGGCCGGAGGTTGGCTGGACGCTGTGGACCAACATCTGCATTTTGAAAAAGTTTACTATTAGTTTTGAGACGATATATATAAAAAAAAAAAATACAAAAAATACATAACTAGAAAACTTGTGAAAATAAAAAGTACCTCTGTCGTCCCATTGTTCTCCCTGTGGAAGAACCATGTCCGGATCACCTCTGAAATCCATTCCGGCATACGGAAAGTCCTGTATCACAAAAAGCTGGCCCTCTAACCAGTCAAAATAACTATCTGAGAATCGAACTACTGTCGCGCCCTCGTCAGGATGCCGGGCCATCACCGCAACCCATCGTATCAGCTTTGGCTGCTGGGGACCCAAGATATCAACAGTGAGTTGCTGAGGGATCAGCATTGGAATTCTCTCCAAGGCAAAGCTCACGACTATAGGCCCATATCCAAAAGTCTTTAGTCGTCCGTTCTTTGCCTTGGTCAGTTGGCTCTTCATATGAGCCGACACAGCTTCACACCAGTTGAAAATGGTGCCTTGGTAACAGTCAATTGCCATCCGCATTTGGGATCCGGAAGCAATGTGTAAAGCGGCCGCGCCGCAAATTCTGGTAACCGTGAACGCTATGACTTTGAGTTCCGGTAGAGTGATGTGTTTTATCTCTATGCCTTTTGAATGGTGAGCCCCACGTGTGCACCAATCCTCGCGGAGACTATCAAGGGATTGGCCACCCGGCCTAGTCCCCGCAAGACTGAGTTGCTCACCTCTGTTTGGCAAGCCAGTGAGAAAGTATACATCCGAGGGCTCTATCTCGAGCTGGTGCCCTCCTATGTAAAAGCATTGTTCTTGTACGTTCCATCGCTCAACCAGCCATTCCAAGAATCTTACCTGGCCCCTCATGCCCGGTATGGTCCAATATTTGTATAATCCGCATGCTCTTAGGGCATCCAGGGAAGGTTGATGATTTATTGCAGCTTCATCTTCCTCTACATGCTCTCTTTCTCTCCAGTCTAACATGATTAATGCCCTGCATATCAAAAATAGCAATTAGAAATTGATTTGGGAATTTTTGGTGGTTTTTTGAGAGAGTTGGGGTTTTGAAATGCGCGTTTCTCGGAGGACGCACCCCGGCTTTGTAGCACAGGGCGCCCGGACGCAGCTGGCCTGAAGGCGGGCTGCGTCTTCCGACCGTTTTCCCGTATGAGAAAAAGTCGGGGGACGCAGGTCACCCGAAGGGCACCTGCGTCCGCCGAGAGGCGCATTCCAAAACCAAAACCCCCCCAAAAAATGAAACTAAGACCTAAAAATTAATTCTAAACGGATAGAAATGCAGAGTAGGATGTGTAAAATACCTGGATGAGACGGCGTTCGATTCCGACGGTCAGATTTTCCGCAGCGACCACGGGAAGTTTCTTGTCAAAAGCTCCTTTTTCAACCTCAACAGTGAAACGGTAAAAATGACATGGTAAAAGGTCTTTTTATAGGTTTTTTGGATGAATTAGTTCATTTTTTACCATGAAAAGATGTTTTTGAATGTATTTTTGCCTATTTTAAACAGGTATGAGTAATGTGTTGCTTTTGTGCAGGACAAAGGGATTTCGAGGGAAATTGTAATTTTTCACAAACAAAAATATCAGAGTCATCTTTTAAGCCCTTTTCTGACTCCTAAAACATGAAAAGATCGCCGAGTGTTTCTTTTTCACTCGTTAAAACGGAATTAAAAGACGGTCCCCTTTTAGCTCTTTTCTGACCGCAAAATCAGGAAAAGATTGCCGGGTTTTTGTCGTTTCGAACTCGATAAGGAAATAAAACGACGTGTCCTTGATCGCTTTTTACTTTTCAGGTCAACGACACTATTATGAAAGTACTCCTTGGTCGCAAGATCAAGCGGTTCCCCCAGGTATTATTTTATACTTTTTCGGGCTTGAGGGACACAAATATACGAAAAAGTTCAACGTGGAGTCTTCTTTAGTTTTTTCAGACTCTCTAAAATTGAAAAACGCCGAGTTTCTCCTATACTGGGCTCGTTAAACTTTTACAGTAGAGGACCTGTTCAATTACAAACAGGAACGAACCACTCCTTCCTAGGGTTCGAATTTAAACTAGGTTGGACTCGTCCGAAGGATGAGCTTATAATCAAGCATATGTTATCCTCCTCAAGCTTGTTAAAAATAAAGAGGTACTTGCCAGAAATGGTGGGGGAAAAGAGAGAAGAATGAACCTGTTTGTCACCTTTTGTCTCAGAAGAAACTTTATTACCACTCTTGAACACGACACTTTTCATTCACCTGGGTTGGGAAATCTTTTACCTCACAGTTGACCAAATCACTTTGAAAGTCTTTAACCGGGTTTTAACTTTGAGTTATTCGTCACCAAGCCATCTGTTGTGTCGTTATGTGTTCAAGAGGTCTGCAAGCAAAAACTTTCATCTGCAAAATACTTGTCATCCATTTGACCATCCCTGAGTCAGTCCTTACAGCAACATTTCTTCAACTTGAACAATGATTTCGTGTTGCGGGCTTGCCTGCAACGGGTCGCTTTCTATCGACATCGACACATTATCTAGAAAGATGACTTAGGAATCGACAGTACCTTGAAGTCTGCATGCATCAATGGCAGGTTTCTCGCCTTTGACGTCAGTTTACATCATTGACTTTCGATCAAAGGATTCCGTGAAGTGTTCGACATCAAAACATCTATTCACATTTCACGGGTTGTGCTTGGTACTTTGAGAACCATTGACATTACTGGTGGTTTCTCTCACGCTTGTTAACAGTTTACATCATCGACTGGTAATCAAGTGGTTTCTAACATGTTCGACATCGAATCATTTAATCACATGGCTAGAATCGTACCAATTCGGGAAGTAGAAGTGAAGACCCTGGATCTAGTTTCTACCATCCAGGCTGCGAGGAGTTTTGTATTCATTATCTATGTAGACTAATCATAAACAGATGGCTGCGTCCATACTGTGTCTACAAAAGTCTATAAAAATGATGTACTGCAAGATCATTCCTGTATCAGAATAGTTAGTCCATTAGTTAAAGTTTTGAATCTGAGTATGGGAATGCCTACCTCAGTGATGATATAATCTTATCCATGTATTTTGTGTTGAAAATTGCAGGTTCCAACCAGGCCATCCACAAGACAATCCTTGAAATGATAAAGCGCTTCACCCTTCCTAGAATTACAAAACCCTATTCTATTCCAGGCTTCGCACTTTAGGGGGCAATCTGTTACACTAAAAAATGTCACCTTGACTACTTACAGTTAGTATGGCTCAAATCAACAGTCATGCTACCCTCTTAGGCAAGTCTCATGCCTCTGTTATCCATCTCAAACTCAAAGAAGAGAGAAAGTCTTGTAAAAACTATGTTTATCTCTGGGGTCGCAGGTTCTCTCTAGCCTTACCTGCGGGGACGCTGACCATGTTCACAAAATCTGCGTCCATGGACGCTCTGTATGTTAAGGGACAGGTGCGTCCCTCTGTAAAAGGCAAAATGCGCGAGTTTTATCTTGAAAAAGTTACTTGTGGTTACTTCTAGAACATTCTAGAGGTCGGTTTGATGAAATGGATGCGCCTCCAGTTGGTTCATGTATCTCTATTAAGGGGGAACTTATCCCATCAATAAGGGAGCTATCCCACCCAAAGAGGGGGATGATCCCATTGATAGTGGACCTGAATAACCTCTTTACAGCACTATAAATAAAGGCATTGAGCCAGAAGGAGAGGAGGTTGGAGCTATACATTTTCTTTGGGTAAATGCTGCAGGATTTAGGTCTTCCATTAGAGCCTTTGTGAGGAGAGATTGTCTTCACTTGATTCTACTTGGGAGAGGGTGAGCTTTGTCAAAGTAGAGGAAAACCCTTGATGGACCCTGGGAGGAACTTGCACAACACCAAGGCCAGGTTGTAAGAGTTTCTTTGTTTCGTTATTAATACAAACTGGTTTATTTTTCTCAATAGCTTGTGTTAATGAGTTATTTCATGTGTTCCTTGGTCTGCATGTTGAATATATGTTTTATTATATGAAATGCAAGTGCTTGGTAATTGTTTGATTGTTTGTGGTTGCAGGAATTGACTTGAAGGAGGAGCTCATCCGGATCGTCAAGAACGGACTTCAACAACAGCGTTTTGGAATAAGGTAAGCCTAAACACTTGTAGTTTTCATGTTGTAAAAGGTGTATTTAGAGAAAGATCACTCCATTTTGTCTTGTTTGTCATTAGAATGTCTTAGACTTCTAGGAAGGTCAGTCGTGTCCGCACCCTTGACAAATTCCGTGTGACAATGCCCATGTCATGGGAGCTTTAATTCATTGAAGGCCTATGCTAACTCAGGGGTTGGGCACCTGGAGTGGTGGATTAGCTCCTCGGGGTCTTGTAGCACCTAAGGGAGGTCTGTGAAGTGGTTATTCGTCGATTCCACTTCCTTAACTTCAATTAGGGAGTTGATAATATCATAGTAAATCTTCATCACATGTTTACCCCGGTTGGTCGGTTACTTGGGTAGACGTGGGAGGAGGGTGTTACATGGTGTTGAGTATGCATTTTCAATGACAAGTATTCATTGCACATGTTAGAGAAGAAAACTAGTCAACAAATTTGTAGCGCAAAAATAAGTAATTGTCGTATGAAACATATGTTGGTTACTAAGTATGTACCTACTTGGATATTTTTTTCAATTATTTTTTTGGGTTGTTGTTTTATCTCAGTGTTCAAATGCGTAATGAAATTGGCTTTTTTTGTACGAAATGTTTTTTCCTTTGCATCTTTTCTTTTTGTTATGTTTTTGAATAGCATGGTTGGAATATCTTCAGTTTGCAAGCATTGTTCTATTTCATTGTAGACAGATGCAAAAATTTTGAATAGTTGTATATGTAGTATAAAGCATGCCTGAAAATAAAAATAAAAATAAATAAGTAAATGTAATTGTTCAAAATGCATGTACATAATAAGATGAAATGCATAAGACTAATAGATGAGTGGTGCAAGGTTGAGCATGTTACTGATGCCTTATCGTCTTCAGATCTTCCGTCTTTAATTTGCAATGTATATTGCATTCCAACTTTTTGAGTTGTTGTTACAAGTGTTGCAACTATTGCAATTGGGAATGTTTCTATGCTTTCTCCTAGTTGTTTTATTATTGCATTGGGAACAAATTTGTATTCTACACAAACTCTGTCAATGTTTTCTACAACGCTCATGTTGTCTAACAACAAAGTACGGTCACAATCGCCACGGTCATAGTATATTTTTGGTGCAATCTGGAAATTTGTGATTGCAATTCCTTTTCTTGGAAAGATATTTTGCTCGTAGTATTCAATGAGGTCACTTGGAACAACCATCTTCACTATCATCAATCCTTGTTGATTAGTCAAATCAACACACAAGTATTTTATGAATTTTTGTTAATTTGTGCATAAATGTAGTGTAGACTACCATGACATCACCATGAAACAATTTATGAGATTTGAAAATGTTCAGTTCTTCAATAGATATCAGAATGGTTATAAATGCATTCGTGTTGTGCACATATCACGCAAATTAGATCCAATTACACTCATCTAATGTTGATGTGTATGTGGCAGATATGACAAATGCACACAAACAATATGCATAGGTTGACTTGCCTTTTTGCCTCTTTTTGCAATTATTTTTCTTGTTCTATTGTTGTGTTGTTTTGTTGTTCAAAGTTACATGTTTTTTGTTGCAATGCAAGTGACAATGGGATAATTGTAACAATGGATACATGTTAACTAGTCTATATATAAAAAATAAGGAACAAAAGGAAGGTAGATATGGTATTTGTAAATACTTACCATTTATGTTTTTGCTTGCTGCAGCTTTTATCCATTTTGCTTCTATAGCAAAAAGGAAGTTGCATTAGAAGATTTCTTTGCATATGGATGCAATGGATGCTTGCAAAAGAACATTAGTAAATGGTTAAGGTTCAATGGAAACAAAAAAAGGGGAAAAATGGTTTAATTGCAAATATGGAAAGTGTTCAAAATATTTTATGGTTCATTTTCATATATGTGGTCCATTATGAAACAAATTATGTTACGATTTGACCAGTATGTATTGCTTTTGTAGATATTGTAGCTATGTTTTATGTTAGATTGTACATGATCAATAAGCGATGTGTGCAAATAGGAATTTGTATTTAGAAGGAAACAAAGGTTGTGGCTATGCATATAGTCTGTTAGTGTCTTAGTTCTATTGTTTCTTTGATGCATGTTGACATTGAAATCTCCTACAATGAGCATTGGTTCGCCAATAGATATATTGGAGAATGTTTTTTCAATAATACTTAGTATATTGGGAAATGTAGCATAGGGTGTTGCATAGACATTGACAATTCTGATTTGCATTCCATGTAGAATGATGTTTGCCATAAGTGCTTCTACATTGTCTTCTTCAAACTGCATATGTTCAAGGATTATTATGCTTTGTTTGAAGCATATGAGCAATCCATATTTGCTATGGTTAGATATGCAAGTGAAGGTTTTGAACTTTTGTTGCAGTGTATCTTGTTTCAAATGTGTCTCTTGAAAACACAAAATGTTAGTGTCCATTAGATCATAGTCATTGAGTACATCATTAATATAGGTTTCTAGGTTGCGAGTGTTTAAAGACATAACTGATGTGCATGGATGTGTGTGCAAAGATTGGAATTATGTGCATGGATGTGCGTGCAAAGACTGATACTTGTAATCCAATTCCCATTTTGCATTTTGTCATAGACAGTCCATTTCAATTGTTATTTTTTGTTTAACTTTGAAGTTTTGTTTCTGTAAAGGTTTTAATAAGAACAAGGATTGCATGTTCCTAACACAAGACAAGGTTGTGTAGACTAATCCATGAGTCTATATTCTAGAAGGATCAAATGTAAGGTTGTCTAGTATGAGGCCTTGTGACATATGTATTGTGTGTGCACATGCCAATTGAATAGGAAATTGTTTTCGTATTTTGATATAACCTGTCTTTGTTGATGGTGTTATTGGTTTTGCTACTTGCAATATAGGGATCCAATATTCGAAAATGCCTTTGCTATATAAGCTAGCCAATTTTCTTTCTTGGTGATGTCCTATGTTTGTATCAAGAAACTTGATCCATATGACATCAATATCATTTGTTTTTGTATAGGCTTTAATGATTCCATCTACTCCATTAACAAGGCCATCTTGTGAATTGTAATTGCCAGCATAGATTTCAACTAACATATTTAATTTCATGACTATTTCTGAAGGCAATGTTGTTGTATGTAAATGTGAAGGAAAATCGTTGTGGTTTTCTTCTTCTTGGTCGATTGCATTGATGACAATTTCCTGTCCGGGAACAAGTGCCAAATTTTGTTGTTATGCAAAGCAACATCTTTATTTTTATAAAAGAGATAGGGGAAAGCAGGGTCAATAGGTGCAGACCTAACACAATTTTTGTTCAAATATATTAGATCATCTTCTGTTTGAGTGTTTGTGCACATTCTATTCAATATTGAGATGAATTTCTCATCTGTTTGACGCATTGTAATATGCAATTCATAGCATTTTACATTTTCTTTCCAAAAATCATATGTGATTGGTTGTTTGTTGAGAATAGGTTGTTCAAATATTAGGGAATCTTGTATAGGTTGTGCTTGATAAAGGTCACCACAAAATATAATGTCAACATTTCCAAAGTACTTTGTTTGGACATGTTTAATGTTTCTTATTTGATCATCAATGAAATGGAAACTTCGTCAATGAAAAATAGTCTCAATTCTTTGTAAATTTTTCTAAGTGCATCTAGTGTTTCATTGCTAAGTGGTGTAGGGGGGAAACTTGTTAAACAACATGCGAAGTGGAGAATGGACAATTGCTCCTCTTGCATTATATGTAGCTTTTCTTGTGTATGATAATATCAATCCCTTTGGTTTCAAAGGATTAGTTGAATAGTGTGCATCATAAAGCCGTATACACATTTGGAATATTGCTTTTGCTATGAATGTTTTCCTATTTTGGCTCCTGCAATTAGAAATAGATACAATGGTTTCTCTATGTTCATACATTTTTTCATTGCAATGTCTTTGATATTATTTGTTGCTCCCTATTGAGTATTCTTCTTATCTTGCAATATTCCACATTATTAGGTAGAAATGGATGTTCAGACAAATGGAATCTAATATTCAACTGTCCTTTTCTTTAATGGTGATGGGAACATTGCAGGTCTATTTCCTAATCATATTTCCCGCTAAGGTGTTCAACAGTTTCTATTTTTTTATTGTATTGCTGGAATCCATGGAATTGTTCTGGATTTCGTGGATTGCATTCTCTAGATTGCCCCATAGTGGGTTGATGTTATATGTGAATTTAGATTCATTTATTTTTATTGTGTTTTCATGTAATATATAAGCAACTTCCCATGATACCAAGTTTTGTTTCAATGCATTCTCAGTTTTTTCAAATGGGACATATAGAAAAAGCTTTTCCCTGCAATAGTTTTCATAGTCAATGTGCTTCTTGTATTTGATGAATCGTATTACCTTTGCTTTCTTTATTTTTGTAATGGGGATTCCATTTTTGTTGTACCTTGACATAAAGTTAGGAAGGCATACATGCTTTGTAACATCAAATCTAGCAATGTAATAATCAATAATGGAATTACACATGACATTTTCGAAATTGTCATCTTCCTATTTTAGCAGGAACGATGGTTTGAGGATAAATGTGCGTTCATCCATTGTTCATGTGTTTATAAATATGCATTCCTGTGAACTATGGTTCAATGGTAGAGAAAGTGCTATATGCATTGCTTGTTGCGTCAATATCTGTTGAGATTAAGAAAATTGTTGCCCAATGAATGTATCATTTCAATAGCATTTACTTTGCTCTTTTCATGTTCTCTTCTTACTCTTTTGAATGCATTTGTCATCAATTTGTTAATTTTTGTTATGTAAGATGTGCAACAAAATGCAGTTGCATATGAATTAAGCACAAACTAGGCATCAATATTTGCATTCCGCAATTATGGCATGTTCTTTGCAAAGCTATTGTTCTAAACGTGATAAGGTTTTCGTTCCAGTAAAATCATCGATTGTTTCAATGTACTTTGTATTGTTGTGATGTCATAATCTTCAGTCAAATGTATATCATCCAAAAAAATTTCAAAAGTACTATTGCCATGATGTTTTCTGGTTTCCATGATATCATATAATATTTCACTTTTTCATTCATTGTCTCATCTACTAAGGCGATTGGTTCAAGAACTTTTGTGCTTCTCATGGGCGACATTGGAAAATTGTATCTACAATGTGATCCCTTTCTCTTTTTACGACTTTTTGTATGATGGTGTTGATGTATTTTTGCAAGCTCTGGATCAAGGTGATCTGTGTTACAAGTCAAATACTATCAACAAAGTTTTCAATGTCGTTGTTACTATTGACTCCATATATCGGTACATTTTCTACTTATAGTAACACATATGTTCGCTTCGTATAGTTTGGAACTTAGTTACAAAGTAGTAATCCAGTATGTTTCCAAAGAATGTTTTATCTTGAGATATCATTTTCTTTAACACATTAGTTCTATGCCTATAATAATGATTACACGTTATTGCATTTTTCCTTATGAGATAGTCAATATTGCAGTCCTCTATTGTTTCAATATGTTTTCTTTTTCTTCTTTTGTCATGTAATCTGGTCAATGTGTTGACCAATGGAGCCCATCGATGTTCGACACTTGTAAATGTGACAAAGAAAGTTGGTGGTCCTTGTTAACAAATCATGAAAAATATATTTTTCTTCATTTGTTCCAAGAAATCACGAGAAATTCTTATGTGTTTGAAATCCATGTAACCAATGTCACTTCTAAGAATCTTGTCCAAGTTGGGTTTGTATTTAACATCTTTGGCTCGTAAATTTCTTCCTTTTAATTTTCCTTTTCTGATTCTTATTGAAATGCATGAAAGAAAAATTTCAATTATTATTTGCAATGTTTTGAAAAACAAATTAGTCGTGTGGTAAGAGAAATCACCACTAATGCATCAACTCCCATTCCACAAATTTTTGGTAGTGGAATCTTTCAACAATGTCACTATCACTCAAGTCTCCAAAGAAAAGGGATGGAAAGTTCATCTCCTCTACATATTTTTCTCTAAAAATTCCAAGGGGTCATTTTCCTTTAGCTGGAGCAACCTTGATCATCTTGTCTTGCAAATCATGGATGCATTGGGACCCTATGTATCCATGTACCAACATTTCAGTCGGTGTTTCATTTTTTGAATCGTTGGTTGTTTCATTTTTGTCTTCAATGTCAATGTTTTCAGTTGAAGCATTTAAAGCAGTTGATTGTAGAATGCTATTCCAATCTCTATTTATGCTTATGTTTTTAGATTTATAAAGGTGTTAAGAACATAGTTCTCTCAATGCGTTCATCACATTGTGCACGCAAAATTTTCCTATTTGAAATGCATTTTTATATTCCAATCGTCTTTTCAATGCAACAATGACTGTTGTTGTGTCCTCCATAGATTGTGGCAATGCATTTTGGACAATGTCTGTTTGGACAAGAACATTGATAATCAAGTATGTTAAGCCCATTTGTGATCGTTTATAGCCCCATTGTCTTATTTGTGCAAATGAAATTCTCAACGCGACAAGACGCTCTTCAAGTTCTGAGAGTGTGGTTACAATTTGCAATGGTTTGTTTTGTCTAATCCTCTCAGGAACAACAAATTGCGACAATTTTCCATTTTGAAGTGTTTTTTTGCAAACTTTGCATATTACTCTTATACGAAGATTTTTATGACTATCAGATAAATATACATATATTTGTTCTAGGTCTTGTCCAATGCTTGCTACATTCTTCTAGAACTGCAACTGTTTACATATTGTACATTTATTTTTAGGCGTGTCTTCTATCTTGGTTAGGCAAACTGTCAAGGGAGCTTTCTTGGACAAGTAACAATGTTGACTTTGCAGTTTTTCTTTGCATGATTGTTTATGGTTTTTTTTTTCTAAACGCAGTAGTTGTTTTAATTTATAGACATTGATCATACTATTTTTTTGTGTTTTCATTGGCGCCATGGCACATTGCAATGTGTCTTGATGCCTATGTACATTTGTTGACATGGGTCCATGTTCAATGTGAAAGGAGTTTGTTCATATTAGTAGCATTTGACAATGTGCATTGTATCTATTGTTGTGTTCATCTAATGACAAAGGTGCATAATGAGTATGCAGTGTATCTGTTCGAAGTGACACTAAGCTATATGTTTGGCTTGAACAATTGTTGCATTGGAAATAATTGACAATGCTTCTAGTTAGAAAGGACCACTCTTGTATGTTCACTTGAATATAATCGCTACCCATTGCAAACAAAATGGCCCATATTCAACCCCACATTTTTCATATGGCAATGCCATATTAATAAGGTGGCTTGCCAATTTTCAACTCTTTTTTTTACTTTTTATGACATCATTTGATAGATATTTTTGTAAATAATGCAATGCATTATGTGCATTGCACATTATCAAATTGCAAAATTATTGGACAATGTAAAGTCTCAAGGACCCTGTATCAAAGTCAGGCGCTATCAAATGACAAAGTGTAGAGAACATGCTATCTCCACAAATGGATATAGGATTTGTCACCTTACAAGATTCATGGGCTTGCATTTTGTCATTGATTGCTTTGCAATAGATTTGTATATCTTTGCAAGAAGGAGAAAAGTATTGACTGCATGTTGCAATGATTTGGCCTATTTTCTTGTATAAAAATGGTTCATAGTGCCCATTAAGAGGATTCTCATCATAGAACAATATATGTAATGGGTTTGTTGTTTTGCTTGAATTGAAGAAAAGATACATTTTTTTGTGTGCTTGACCAGATTACTCTTGGTAAGTTCAACCATTTGGCCAACCAACATATGCAAAATGTATCTCCCCATGATCCTTGTTCACTGCCAATAGGACCATTTGAAGCTGGGAGATGCATCCTCCACAAAAATGTTTCAATGTCATGAATTCCATGAAGTTGATATAGGAAATCAGGTGATAGCTCATAATTAAATGATTTTATTGTTTCTATTTGGCCTTGTTTAAGACATATCAAGAAGTGGTCAATTATGCCATTTCAAAATTTAGTCGATGTATAGCGGAAATGCAAAAGTACTTCAATTGAATTGAAAAGACAAACGCCTGGGGTGTATGAAAATGCTTGAAGTCTGAAAAGATTATTTGTATTCAAGACATCGTCAATAGTTGCATGATTGTTGCATTGCTTTTTTGATTTCCAACTGTCAACATTAATTGTTTTAGGAATTTTTGTATAGTTTCCCCATGAAAGTTTTCGTTGAAACTAGTTAGCTAAATGCAGTGGCCCTATGTTTGTGACAAATTTACTTGCAATGAAACAGGGAAAAAAAAGGAACGATATAAAGCTGCATGCAACTAATTCTACATTTCCACTTTCATGTATTTGTAAAACACATATGCCACAAAGAACAATGCAATTGGCATATGAGTTTCTATATGTGAAACTATTAACTTATAATATATAACAAAAGCAATACAAGTCTTCAAGCAAGCGGAATAACGACCAGTGAATGGGCTAAGCCTGTCAGCCTTTCTCTAGTTTTTGTTCCCTAGTAGGTTAAAGACATTAGTTATTACGTGTAATTAACTATAACATCTAAAGGAAGATGCACTTCCTATGAAATTCAAGTTTATTTATGGCATAACTTTATGATTTTTCTTGGTTGTCTAGCAATGTTCTCCGTCGTACATGAGAGTAACTCTAAAGTTTTTTTGTTTTTTGTTTTGTTTTGTTTTGTTTTTGTTTTTGTTTTTGTTTTTTTTTTTTGTTTTTGTTTTTTGTTTTTTGTTTTTTGTTTTTTGTTTTTTTTGTTTTTTGTTTTTTTTTTGTTTTGTTTTGTTTTTGTTTTTTGTTTTTTGTTTTTTGTTTTGTTTGTTTGTTTGTTTTTTGTTTTTGTTTGTTTGTTTGTTTGTTTGTTTGTTTGTTTTTTTTTGTTTTTAAATCAAGTTAGAGTAAATATTCATATTACTTAACATTTACAATGTTTTTAAATGCAACTACAACAATTAAATGGAAACAAACGTGGAAAATATTCCTATTCACAAGCCTGAGTGCAGACAACGAATAATGAAAGCGAAAAAAAAAAACCTGTATAAAATGCTAAATTCACATATGTATTTTAAATGGATTTTGTCAATAGCGAAAAGAAAAATCATGAGCTTTTACCTAGATAGATTCCTCACAATACAGAGCGAACTATAAGGACACAGAAGGGGTTAAGCGAAGCAGACAACCAATGAATCTGTTGCATTTTGAAAAAATACAAACTGAGATGGTCACATACCTTATTGGCAATGTTGATATAGATTCAATTGCACCAAGGTTCCCAAAGTTCCTATTCTTTCAAAGACCTTTCTTCCAGCTTCTTCAAGTGTTGTTAACCCATGAAAATTATAGGCAAAGCTATATGCTATCCAAAGTATTCACCGTAGAATGAATTGTAACAATCATAAACGTTTAGAGACTTACTATTCAGTTTCTTTGGTAATGACACAAAATATTTTATCCACTGTTAAATCTCTATGTAATTTCATTGAATGCATAAGATTGCATAAAATTTAGTGAACATTGTAGTACAATCCATAACTCAAAATATTTGATATTTTGTCATCATTATTACTGTGACTATATTATTATGAATTTTTGTGCGTAGTACTATATAATATTATTTTTGCCTATATTTAGACCCTTAAGTGGGGAAAGGACCTAAATATAATAGATTAACATATTTTATTTATTGCAACCAATAAGATACATTGGCTACAGGCTATCAACCCAAACTGCTAGTTCATGAGGGTTAGAATACTATGTTACAAAATGCGATGGAACATTCGCAAAACTCTAACTTTACATGAAGGCTTTTGTATTTAACTGAGGAATTGATTTGCATTGCATTGTTGTTGAAATTCTTATGGCTCAAAACTTGTTGGGATGGGGTCCCCAGGGGCATAATGGAATTAATTAGTCATTTTTTTGTAACAAATTTTGTAAAAGATGTGAAGTACCCGCAAAATGTGGATGCGCAGCGCGCAGTTTGATAGAGTCAAAGGGGCCTTAGCCCCTTGTTTTTGGTCAGATTTTGGATTCTCCCATGGTCCACAGACCATGGTATTGTATAATTAAATAGTATAAATATATGAAGTCTTAAGGAGTCTTAGGAGAGCGAAGTAAGAAAAGATAGAGAATTGGGTTCATTGAAGAGTCTTTAGCGGGAGCTAAGGCAGGAAGGCTCTGCTTCTTGCGCTTAGGTAGAGAAAGGAAGGCTTCGTAGCGGAGTGTGCATAGGCCTAGGTAGAGTCTGCAACTGAGTGCGCGGACCCCTATAACTATGTACATAGGGAAGTTTGGGTCTGTAATTAGTGAATTGAAGATCAATAAAGAGAGTTTTCCGAAGAATTATTGAGTATTTCTGTTTGTATTTGTATCTGTTTATGTTATGTGCTGCCGATGAATGACATGTTTTAAGAAATAATGATTAAATACTATGTGAATGTCTTGAATTTATCTTAATAATGTATGAAATGAATGCTTAAGCACTTCCACGAAGATTCTGGTGGTTCCTTTTATGTTTTCTGACGAATTAAGTAGATCTGCGCGAACTCCAATTTAGGATTGCTTTCTGATGCGTGTAAGTAGGTAAATCAACTGTTAAAGGTTCGCAAGGACTGATCGTGGATCTTTGCAGAAGGTATGAAGGCCGCTTTAGCTGAGTTACATTGACATGCCCTAGGAGTTTATTGATCTGCACGAAGAAACATCCAAGGTGCTGGAAGACATCACACTAGTCTTTGGATGCAGAAACGTGGTTCTTGCATCCCCCCATACTACTTCGGGTGAGACTGCAGCCTGCGTTATGTGGGTTGCTCTCGAAAAGGCCAGTAGTGTAGGGTTTTTGGTTGGCACAACTAACTCCAAACCTCGATTAGGACCCCCTAAGCCAACAAATGGTTCCATTGCGGGGACCAAGATCTTCTTAAAGAGATGTGTGATGTCGCATCATTGGAATCTGACTAATTGAAAAATGGTTGGATCGAAAGATTCACGAGTTCACGGTGCCAGAGAACAGGGATTCGCGCTTGTCAAAGGAGGATTGGTTGAATAAATATCTGTACACAGAGATACACGAGATCTCCTTTTGCACCTTCCCCATTGAATTGTACGAGTGGTTAGCTAAATTAACAAACAGTCAAGGAAGGTGGAAGCTCGATAGTCCTATAGTGTGGACTCCAGAATTAGTGCGACAACTAACAGCTTCTGAAAACAAGATCGCGCAAGTTGTCGATCATTGGCTTGATCGAATTCTTGGAGGATTTGTTACAAAATTTGCAATTGATACCTCAATCAGCTATAGCGAAGATTTTTCAAAGGGCTATGAGGTAAGTATTTAAGATCATTGAATACTTGGATTAAAAGGCTATTATGTAAAAAGCGGGTGATGCCATTACCTTGATGTTTGGAGCTACACGAAGTGGAAGATTCTTTAGAAATCGCGAAGCATCAAGACTAGAGTATAGTCCATTGATTGGAATTCCTTCAAGCAACGACAAAGGGGCGGGGTAGACTAGGCTGTGAAGCGTTGTTCAACTAATAAATCAGGGGATTCATAGAACAAATCACCCATCCACTCCACCTCCACCTCCACCTCCACCGCATACACCTTCACCCACACCTCCACCTCCACCACCACCATTCAACATGGTGGGCGCAATGAAGATGCCAATTTTCAAAGGAATAGGAAGTGAAGACCCAGAGAAATTCTGGTTTGTTGAAAATGCTGTATAGACAGCACAAAAAATCATTGATGATAATATAAAGAAGGCACAGTTGGTTACCGCTTTGCAGGATTACGTGCTAACCTGGTACATTAAGTATTGCGCTGATAATCCTCTTGCAACGCTAGCAGAGACTAAGACAACTTTGAACAAAGAGTTTAGTAAGCCTAAATCTGACTCACAGTCAGTGATTGAGTTTAAAGAGATCATGATGAAGGTTGAGGAGACGCCTTGGGACTTTGATCAGAGGTTGAAGTGCTAGATCAGACAGACTAACATGCAGATCACGGATAGCCAGCATCACGACTGGTTTATTGCGTCACTTTTGCCCCATTTGAGAATCGATCTGTCACAACAAAAGATAATAACACAGGCAGAAGCCCTGGAAATCACAATGAGGTTGCACACATCACTTATCCAAGATACGAACCTAGGGGTACAACAAATCCACACACAGTTGGCAAGCCTACACCTAGAATTACAGAGTTTGAAAAAAGACAAGGAGATTAAGCCAGAAATGCGCGCAGAAGTATGGTGTTTGAAATGCAAGGGCCACAGGCACGATAAAGATCATTGTCCCATGTACGCGAATTATATTACAGGAAGGGGGGCCAATTCCCCTCAAGCCAAAAGCCCCAGCAGGGCCAAGCATGGGGGCTGCACTATGGTGTGCCATTTGTCAGGTTACCGGACAACATGCGACGGATAACTGCCATTTACTTCAGAAGTTCATTCAGACACCCTAGCAACTGTTCTATAATTTCTGTAAATTGGTGGGCCACGATGAGCGCCACTGCTGAAGCTATGAACTGATGATGGAGAGAACCCCTACTTACCATATGCAAGTAGAAACTCGGCCTCCGAATCAAGGTGCATGAGGAGTGTGTGGAGGTTTTCATGGTCGAGGAGGAGGACCTGGTAGAGTTCGCAGATAGATTATCTGCTACAACTGTGGACACTCGAGGCACTATGCGCGAGAGTGCCAGAATTCTACACACCCATCATGCCAATACTACAGACAATTCGACCATACTATAGAAGAATGTCCATTTTTAATAGCTAAGATGCAAGAGAAGAAAAAACAGCCTCAACAACCTACATAACATTTACAAATGATGAGGGTTGAGCCCCATGAAGAAGATCAAAGAGTTAATATTGTGCTGAGAAGTGGAATGATGACTGGTGTTGATAAAGGTAAACAACATGAAGAAGATGGATGGGTTCGCAAGGCTCCGAAGAAGGAAACTGACTTTGATCTGGATCGCACTAAGCAAACATTTATAGAAGCCAAGAAGAGCTTCGTTGAGGCCTCCACCTCAGGAAGCTAGGACAAGATGTAAGAAATCAACGTGCCTGCAGAGGTTGATAGTTCTATGCTCACTATGTTTTTGGAAACCTGCATGAAGCTGTTGCGTGATAACAAAGCTATGGAAGGGCTGCAAGAATTAATAAATAAATGTGCCAACATTGAAGATAGGTGATTGTGAAATGGATGATGTCATCTTGGATCTGGGGTCTGATGTAAATGTTTTATTGAAACAGACATGGGAAAGGATGGGGAGAATTGAGCTGCAGTGGTCTTCGATTCAGCTCAGGATGGTGAACCAACAAAAAATCATCCCAATGGGATGGTTATATGGAGTAATAGTTGATATTGAAGGTGTGAGTGCAGTAGAAGATTTGGAAGTTATAGAAATTGTCAATGATAGTAATCCTTACCTCGCGCTCCTAGGAATTGACTGGGCTATTGATATGAATGGGGTCATAAATTTGAAGAAGAGGACAATGTCATTTGAAAGAAAATTGCTTTGGCTTATAGCGCTACTGGATCCTGCAGAAGGAGCGCGCTATAATGAACTAGTCCGCGATTATGAAGAAAGTGAAGATGAGCTCGATCAAATTTGCAAGATAACAACACGAGATCAAGGCTGGATCAATCCGATGGCAGATGTATGGATTGCATGGGACCGGGAGAGTTCGTGCACCTCTAATTTAGACAAGGAATTAGAGGATTGGTAGAATCGCTTACATGAAGTCACTACATTGTGACGCAATATGATGACGAAGGCACTATGCTGTGTTTCGTCAGAGGTAAGAAAATTACCTTATTATGACAGTTTAACTGAGGTAGAACTGTTTTTTGATGAATTTGAGCATGAAGTCCCTGAGGACCACCGCTTTCAAGCATTTGAGTTGGTGCTGCGCATTATGCCTGCACGATGGTGGGGTACGCATAAGGATAGTTTTGCTAGATGGTGAGATTATAGAAGAATGATGAAGCCACTGTTTGGGCGTGCTAATGCCGGAATGACTAAGAAGTATAATGGGAAGGATGATCCGTGTGATCACCTGGAAAAATGGGCTAAGGCATGGGGGACAAAACTGCAACCAAAATGGGTAAACATATTTTTTCATACCTTGGATACAATTCCCATGAGCTAGTATCTGGAAACGAAGCTCCACCATGGCACTGTGGAGTGGGATGTATTGATGGAAGGTTTCTTATTGAATTTCAACTTTGAAGATGGATTTGCAAGAATCGATGAAGCACTGCAAGAGATTAAAGTGGTTATCTTTAGAACACTGAAGGAACCTATGGAATGGACCCAACCGGACTGGAGCACCCAGCTATGCCACGCACTAGAATTCTATAATGTGACCATTGAAGAGGAGGAAGAAGAACCAAGGAACATCAATATTCCAGAGGCAGAAGGGCATTGCGAAGTCGAAGGCCCACAAATAGAAAACCCAGACATATCCGCACCTTTGAAGATGAAGCAAGTAAACATTGGCACTAAATAAGAACCGAAGTTCGTGGAAATTAGAGATTCTTGGGATGACGTTACAATAGATAAAGTTGTTGAATTACTTCACGAATATCGAGATATCTTCCCCACTAAGTTTTCAGATTTAAAGGGCATAATCAGCAATTTGGGCATTATGAATATCATTCTGAAGCCAGATGTGAAGCTTGTTAAACAAAGGCCTTATCGCCTTAATCCCAAGTATAAAAAAAGGGTTCACCAAGAGCTGGATAAAATGTTGGAGGTAGGCATCATAGAACCTGTTGAAGAATCTGATTGGGTGAGGCCGATGGTGGTCCAAGAGAAGAAACAAAAGGGCGAAAGTGTTAGACAACGTGGGAGGGCAGGAGGCCTATTTATTGATGGGTTTTCGGGGTATCATCAAATCAAGATCGCACTAGAGGATTGGAGCAAAATGACCTTCACCACAAAGTGGGGTTGTTTTTAGTACACCATTATGCCATTTGGATTAAAGAACGTGCCTGTGATATTTTCTCGCGTAGTCATAACAACTTTGAAGGAGTTCATTCATAAGTTCTTGGAAGTGTACTTTGATGACTGGACAATGTTTGGTTTGGTGAAGCACCATGTAGCAAGTCTACGCCTTATGTTGGATACATGTTGCAGATACCAGATAGCGCTCAATTTGAAGAAATGCATATTTTGTGTTCCTTTCGGGATCTTGCTAGTTCATGTTGTGTGCAAGCAAGGATTGATGGTGGACCCTGCAAAGATTATGGTAATTATGAATTTGGAGGCCCCTAGGAATGTCAAGCAGCTACGTGCGATGTTGGGACATACAAGATACTATAGAAATTTTTATCAAAGCTTATGCTCAAATTATTGTGCTAATGGAAAAATTGCTAAAGAAGGATGCGACATTCTGTTTGGACGAAGAATGTCAGTGAAACTTAGATGTGTTGAAGGAAAAAATGGTAACCGCACCAATCTTGGTATTCCCTAATTGGAAAAAGGAGTTTCATGTACACGTGGATGCTTCTTGCATTGCACTGGGTGCAGTGCTAACTCAGGCCAGTGAAGGAGAAATGGACCATCCTATAGCCTTTGCAAGTAGAAAGTTATTGAAGGTCGAGAAAAATTATTCAACGACTGAGCGCAAAGGGTTGGCCATGGTGTATGCATTGCAAAAATTCAGGCATTATCTGTTAGGAGGGCATTTCAAGATGTATATAGATCATTCTGCCTTAAAATACTTGGTCAACAAGCCTGTGTTAGGGGGGGGGGGGAGGAATTTGCAAATGGCTGTTACTATTTCAGGAATATGACTTTGAAGTCATTGTAAAGCCAAGGAGGTTAAATGCTAGACCTGACCATCTATCACGAATTGAAACAGGCGAAGAACCTAGTAGTTTGTAGGAAGGGTTGCCAGATGCACAACTCTTTACTGTGCGCGTAGCTGATGACCATTTTGTAGAAATTATTTACTTCTTAACTACAGGGATGGTGCCAGAAGGATATACAAGTCAACAAAAGAAGGAATTAATAGTGCACACATTAGACTTTTAAGTCATTACGAGACATTTGTATAGAATGGGTGTAGATGAAATATTGCGAAGATATGTGCCGGACTTGAGCGTGATAGCATTCTTGCCGAAGCTCATGGGGGGAGCTGCGGGAGGCCATTATGCAGGAAAAGAAACTGCATAGAAGATTTTGTGTGTAGGTCTATGGTGGTCGACATCGCATAAGGATTCCAAGGCATACTGTAAGGCGTGTGATGCATGTCAAAGAACTGGCAAACTTTCGCGAAGGGATGAGCTTCCACTACATCCTCAAGTGTCTTTGCAGGAATTTGAGAAGTGGGTGATTGATTTTATTGGACCAATTCATCCCCTTGGAAAGAAATGGGCGTGCACTACATTATCATTGTGACGAAATATCTAACAAGATGGGCATAATCACAACCTGTCAAGGATTGTACAGGGGCTACGACCGCAAAATTATTGTTTGAATATGTCTTAACAAGATTTGGATGCCCGAAAGTGTTAATGAGTGACCGGGGTACACACTTTCTGAATGAAATGATCAGCGCATTAACTGAGGAATTCCAAGTCTACCATCAGAAGAGTACACCATATCACCCGTAGGAAAATGGAACTGTTGAAGCCTTTAACAAGATTTCGGAGAACACACTGACGAAGATTTGTAATGCACAATGAAATGCCTGGGCTGTGCGTATACCTGCAGTACTATGGGATTATAGGACTACTTGTAAGAAGCTGATAGGACAAATGCCTTTCAAATTGGTCTATGGGGTTGAAGCCATAATGCTGATGGAATACATTATCCCTAGTCTGCGCATAACAAATTTGACGGATATGGCGGATCGCAAGGCCTTAGAAGAACAGCTCGCGCAACTCATGGAACTCGAAGAAGACTGATTCTTGGTAGGATTACATCAACAAGTACAAAAGGAACGAGAAAAAGCATGGCATGATTGCCATATCAAGCTTCACACATTCGAGGTAAACGATATTGTCTTGTTATATGATAGTAAGTTCACTAAATTTTTGGGTAAATTCCAAATGCATTGGTTAGGGCCATATATTGTCAAAGAAATTACAGATGGTGGCACAGTTCAGCTCGTGAAGCTGAATGGGGAACCCTTCTCGAGAAGAGTGACCAAGAGGAGGTTGAAATTGTATACAAGGGATCCTTCGCAATGACTATGTGGCAGTAGGATAGTCTTAGTGTTCCAGACAGTTGCAAGGGAGTGCGTGACTATAAACTGCACTGCCCGGCTTGGAGGACAAGGCAGCGAGCAGACTGCGCGAAGAATGACGAAGATGCAACAAATGAAGTTGCGCCAGGGGGGAAGGTACCACACAGCCCAATAGGAAAATGACCGTTGGAGTTACTGTTCATGACTTGTCGGCCAAAAAATGGTTAAGAGGAGCGGGGTGGCGACAATTAAGGCAAAAATCTTTGCAAATATGTCGTCAAAACAAAATTTGTTATCAGAATTTGAGGGGAATGGTCAGATTTGAATTCAAATCCCCCTATAAATTACACGTGTCGGTCCAAAAGAGAACACTTTGGCTTGTAAGACTTGCTGGTGAATTTTGATGTATGTCGCATATGAGTTGAGCGTTTGGGAAGAATTTCTGTCACTAGCAAATTGTTCTCCCGCAGCCCAAGAGTTATTTATGGAAAGAATGATTGCCACTAACCCCGTCAAAGCCATGAGTTTAGAAGTAGCTGTGTCCGATGTGCCAGGACTGGAAGTGTCCAGTATGGATGTTATCCCTGCTGTGCCCATGACGCCTAGGTCTCTTAGGCCGAAAAAGAATGTGGCTAAAGAAAAGAAGCCTGCTACAAAATAAAAGCAATCGGCTGCAAAGGAAAAACAAAAGAAGCCGGTGCCGATGCACGCATCACCGAGGAAGTATACCGAGACACCGGCGAAGCAGAAAAAGGATAAGCAGCCATAAAAAGTAGTGGACCTAAAGGAAGAAGAACTCTAGGGAATTGAGGGTATTGATGTCAAAGGGGTGGAGCCTATGATGAGGCTGCCTAAGTATATACCTCAGTGGAAGGGAAAAGCTAAGGTCATGAAGGATCCTAATACGGGGAAATTTTCAGTGTCAACACCTTTGCTGCCTGAGCAAGTTGTGTTCGAAGGTCCTAGGCTGGCATGCATTCCATTGCTTAAAATTGAAGATTGGGACCTCGCGGACCACACAAAGTTTCCGCACTTGGAAACTCACAAGTACATGTAGAAAACCTACTACGATGACATGGGGGTTACAATTTTGGAGCCCATGAAGTGGGTGCACGAAGTTGGGCAGTCAGGGTTGCTCAATCTGCTGTTAGTGCTGCATTACCATCGTTCCCCCATTAATACAGTTTGTGTGCGCCAGCTACTTGCGTTGGTGCATGATGGGTGCCTATGGCTAGGCAATCCTATCCCCATCACTGACATGTTGTTCCATAGTATTACAAGGATACCTTACAAAGGGGCAAACCCTGCCAAAGAATTTGGAGGAAAAAACATGAGAAAGAGTTGACAGATAAGATGAAGAAGGAGTTTGGTCTGATAAAAAAGTTGTGAGGGTACTTTATCACGTCCATATCAGACCCCGATAGTACAGTTGGATGCCCAAATTTTAGCAGGAAAAGTAATGAGGAAATGCCGTGCAGATGAGTTCTAGCGCCGGTCATATCGCTCGCATCGTAGTGTGTGAAGGGGGTTCAATACAACTGGGATGAGTATCTATGTTAGGAGTTCCGCGTGAACTATCGTGAGGCCCAGGAGGAGAGCATGCTATTTCATTATGCTTGGCTGTTTTTGTAAATTGTTTTGGTTGCTTGGAGGTTACTGGAGGATAGCCAGTTTCCTCCGCATAAAGAAGAATTGCCTGAGGGAGAATGACTTGCCTCGTTATGGGCCTCAAAATATCTAGAGCATGTTAAGGAGACAAAGATCTTTTGGGTGTTGATGGAGATGGACATGCACATGGTGGTTAACTAATGACCAAGGTTGTCTCCCACCTTGTATGCACAACTATCGGCTTATGAAAAATTCAAAGACGATTTTCATAGGGTCTCGATCAAAGCGCGTAAAGACCCTGAGCAGAAATGGCACACATTGCCTTATATGGTGAAGAATACATATATCCAGAAAGTTGTGGGGCTTTGGTTGCTGGAATGGTGCACGCCTACAGAGTTAGAGGCAAGAACAAGCACAGGAACATAAATCTCTACTGTGCAAAAGCGGAAGGACGACACTCAGAAAGGTGCGCACTCATTGGATGAGAAAAAGAGGAAGGAGGCTGCTATGGCAGTTGTAGAGAAGGCCCATATGGAGACGGAATGCACTGACAAAAGCGAAGCATGAACAGAAGGATGTAGAGGACAACAAAAAGTTTGCTTCCCACCATGCTGATGAGCAAGAGCTGTCAGAACAAGGAGGGGGTGGCGGTGAGGAGAAAACCACTCCTTTCATCTTGAAGAAGCGCACGCAGGAGTAGAAAGGTGGGCAACAGAAGAAGCAGAAGTATGATAAGCAGAAACATCTTGATCCCATGGTGCTAAGAGAGGGTGATCTCGATGAGATCGACAACAAAATTCGGGACACAATGACAGAGGTGCTGCAAAAAATCGAGCAACAATACATGCAGACGCTCGGGAGCATCTAGAAGGATCTGTATGAGCTGCAGATCCAGGTGAAAAAAATTCAAGTGGATGTTGGGAAGGTGAGCGGCACACAAGAAAGCCTGACATAGGGAAGGAGTACAATATCAGAGATTGACTAGCCTCAGGGCGTCAGAGTCTTTCCTTTATGCGAAGCATCAGTCCTCGTGGAGTCAGATGAGCATCGCACGGTGCTTCACACAATGAAAGACATGGGACTGAACCTTGCCGTACTATCGCTTTAGTCCCTCCATGCGCTACATTAGGGGGTCCTGGAAGAGCTCAAGATCAGAGAACAATGTGCACTCACTGTCGTGAGTGAGTTCAAAGTCAACAACCAATAAATTTTCGTAGAGAAGATTCAGGCCCTGAAGGAGCAGGAAGAGTTGCGCACACAACGTCAAAATCTGGTTACAACGATCGAGCAGGCCTGCAAATCTGTACCTGAGTTAGGTGTACCTGATGATGTAGATGCTTCAGCCAAGGTAACAAAATTGGATGCTGCAGTGCGCGCTTCAAAGGAGAAGGTCGACAAGGTGACTTTTGACCTCAGGATGTAGATAACTGAGCTGCAGTTGAAGTTGCATTTGACCACACCGCCAAAGGTTTGGGAACAAAGGAATGTGACAATTAAAGAATCCATGGCTTAGCTAGATGTCATCATTCAAGGGTGCGACAAGCTTTTCACTCAGGCGCTGGGCTTCTGGGATACTTTGCAAGAAGATCCTACACTACAACAGTTGAGCACAAAACTTAAAGAAGCGCAACAACAGTACGATGAGCTCAACACGACAGCATGGACGTTGGCACTAGTACAACGTTTTGCGCGCCTACAGGAAGGTAAAGAAAAATTATTGTAGATACATGAATTGCAGAAGAAGAATTTTGTCCTCAACACGCAACTTGAGCCTTGGACAGAGGAAGCCAGTTAGTTCTCGTAGACCATTCTTGAGAAGCTGAAGGCTATGTAGCAGATGCAGACAATTACGCAGTTGGCAGTAGAGGGGCCACCCACAGAGAAACTGGTCCAAGAGGTGCAACAAGCAACAAAACACAATACAATGGAGCTACAAACATTGAATAAAGCATTCCGTGAACTCTTCTAGAAAGTAAAACAACCAGATGAGTGACTCGAGGGTGAGTCACGATCTTTGTGTTGGGGGTTAATTGGGATGGGGTCCCCAGGGGAAGAATGGAACTAATTAGTAATTTTTTGTAACGAATTTTGTAAAAGATGTAAAGTCTCCGCAAAATGTGGATGCAGAGCGCGCAGTTAGATAGAGTCAAAGGGACCTTAGCCCCTTGTTTTTGGTCGGCTTTTGGATTTTCCCATTGTCTAAATAAATAGTATAAATAGATGAAGTCTTAGGGGTCTTAAGAGAGCGAAGTAAGAAAAGATAGTGAATTGGGTTCATTGAAGAGTCTTGAGCAAGAGCCAAGGCAGGAAGGGTTTGCTTCTTGCGCTTAGGTAGAGAAAGGAATGCTCCATAACTGAGTGTGCAGAGGCCTAGGTAGAGTCTGCAACTAAGTGCGTGGACCACTGCAGCTGCATGCACAGGGAATTTTGAGTCTGTAATCAGTGAATTGAAGATTAATAAAAACAGTTTTCTAAAGCATTATTGAGTATTTATGTTCATATTTGTTTATGTTATGTGTTGTCGATGAATGACATGTTTTAAGAAACACTGATTAAATACTACGCGAATGTCTTGAATTTATCTTAATAATGTATGAAATGAATGCTTAAGCACTTTCGCGAAGATTCTGGTGGTTCCTTTTATGTTCTCTGACGAATTAAGTAGATCTGCGTGAACTCCAATTTAGGATTTCTTTCTGATGCGTATAAGTACGTAAATCGACTATTAAAGGTTCGCAAGGATTGATTGTGGACCTTAACGAAGGTATGAAAGCCGCTTTAGCTGAGTTACATTGACATACCCTAAGAGTCTATCGATATGCGTGAAGATAGATCCAAGGTGCTGAAAGACATCACACTAGAGTCTGGATGTAGAAACATGGTTCTTGCATGCCCCCATACTGCTTAGGGTGAGACTGCAGCTTGCCCTACGCGGGTTGCTGTTGAAAAGGCCAATAGTGTAGTGTGTTGTTGGTTGGCACAACTAACTCCGACCCTGGGTTAGGAACCCCTAAGCCAACACAACTCTACCTTGCAAACTGTGTTAGCATTGACTTGACTCGCTACCATATCACCTGAATTAAACGCTCTGCAGGAGTCACCAAGTTCTTAGTAGGAAGCTGCTGAAATATTAACTGCGCAAACATGCGTGGGATTCCATGTCCCCAAAGCAAAAATGTTTACATGCAGACAACACATCCAATTCACACCTATCCATAACATTCAGGGCCATAATTGAACCTTGAAAACATATTCCCCATGCCCTTAATGAATTCCAATCTTTGTGTGGCCTTCTATGTTCTCAGAGAACCTCGTGGGCTAGGAAACAATCACCTTGTCGTAAGCTCTAGAGGGATAACACCAGTGGACACTGTAGTGAGCAGTTGTGGTTTTGGAAGCACATTTGTGAAGGTCGAGCCAATTACAGAACCACTATAATTGAGCCATAGGAAAATATATGCTAGAGCAACCGTGGTAAAAGCCACCGAATCCAAAATCTAACGAAGTGCTCATTTAGACCCTACACACAATCACATCTTAGATAACAATTATCCATCCAATTTTACCATGACCCAGTTGTGGTAACTCCAGATTGGACAACCACGAATAACCCTATCACTATGCAGTAGAAAATTTCTAAGCTAGAAGTAGGCAGATTTCCCAAGACAAGCAAAGCATTGAGCGTCGGGTGGTGGTCGGAGTCGGGACTAGTCTACCGTCAAGCACGTTAATGTACCAAGGAACAAGACTGATGCCAACTAAGATGTACAAAAAATGAGAATGGACCCTAACTAGGTCAAAGGTGCGGGGTCAAGAACAAAAATAACAAAGCTAGTTGCACCAATGGATAAGGTTAACCCCGACTGGCCTTTGAATTGACTACTGCCACCTGGACGATGGACAATATTGTCACAATGTTATACTATCATGTGGAGAATATATATATATATATATATATATATATATATATATATATATATATATATATATATATATATATATATATATATATATTATTTCTTATATTTGTATTCATTTTTATAAAAAAATAAATTACCATATTTTCACAAAATATAATAATAAAAAAATTACAGTGGCAATGGTTTAATGGCCCATGTGACAGTGACAATGTTTACATCAAGGAGCAGTCAGATTTGGGGCTCTCGTGGGCCCCTTCCATTGTTTCTAGGCCCAACCCTTGACCTAATTGGGTCAGTTCTCTTTGTTGATGCATTGACCTACTCGGGACCCTAACTAGGTCAAAGGTGCGGGGTCAAGACCAAAAATAACAAAGCTAGTTGCACCAATGGATAAGGTTAACCCCGACTGGGCTTTGAATTGACTACTGCCACCTGGATGATGGACAGTCTTGTCCCAATGTTATACTGTCATGTGGAGAATATATATATATATATATATATATATATATATATATATATATATATATATATCTATATATATATATATATATATATATATATATATATATATATATATATATATATATATATATATATATATATATATATATATATATATATATATATATAATTTCTTATATTTGTATTCATTTTTATAAAAGAATAAATTACCATCTTTGCACAACATATAATAATACAAAAATTACAGCGACAATGGTTTAATGGCCTATGTGACACTGACAGTGTTGACATCAAGGAGTAGTCAGATTTGGCACTCTCGGGGGCCACTTCCGTTGTTTCTGGGCCCAACCCCTGACCTTTGACCTAATCAGAGTCGGTGCTCTTTGTTGATGCATCGACCTACTTGAATGCAAAATGTGCCTCGGTTGAGCAGGTCGATGCATTAACAAAGAGCACTGACCCCGATTAGGTCAGAGATTAGGGGTTGGGTCTAGAAACAATGGAAGGGTTCCCAAAGAGCCCCAAATCTGACTGCTCCTTGATGTAAACACTGCCACTTTCACATCCACGATTAAACCATTGCCACTATAATTTATTATTATTATTATATGTTGTGCAAATATGGTAATTTTTATTTTATTTTTAAAATGAATACAAATACAAGAAAATAATAATAATAATAACAATACAAATAATAATATATATATATATATACATACATATATGTATATATATGTATATATATATACATACATACATACATACATATATATATACATATATATATACACACATATATATATATACATACATATATATATATATATATATATATATGTATATATGTATATATATATATATATACATACATATATATACATATATATGTATGTATATATGTATATATATACCTATATATATATGTATGTATATATACATATATGTATATATATATGTATGTATATATACATATATGTATATATATATGTATAAATACCTATATGTATATATATATATATATACCTATATGTATATATAATATATATATACATATAGGTATATATATACATATATACATACATATATGTATATATGTATATATATACATATATACATACATACATATATATATATATATATATATATATATATATATATATATATATATAGTTGCAGTCGGGAATGCGCCTGGGTCAACCAAGTCGATGCACCAACGAAGAGCACTAGCCCTGACTAGGTCGGAGGTCAGGTGTAAGGCCCAGAAACAATGGAAGTGGCCGCCCTGATGGATATCCCTGACTCCGATTGGTACTTGACCTGAATACTATCACTGACACCTGGGCAACTAAACCCCTGCGACGCGGGAAAAGTATACGGGAATGCGCCTGGGTCAACCAAGTCGATGCACCAACGAAGAGCATTAGCCCTGACTAGGTCGAGGTCAGGTGTAAGGCCCAGAAACAACAGAAGTGGCCGCCCTGATGGATAGCCCCGACTCCGATTGGTACTTGCCCTGAATACTATCATTGACACCTGGGCGAGTAAACCCCTACGACATGGGAAAAGTATATTGATTATTATGCTAATAAGATAATTAATTTATTTTTAAACACAAAAGGAAGAGGGGCCCGACCTCCAACGTAAAAGTCAGATCCGACCTCCTGATCGCTCCATTTGGGCCCACTTGCCTTCACGTGATGGCAGAAGGGATGGTCATGTGTTTTTTTTTTTGCTTTGATGTATGGGAGTGACCCAGGTTAAAGCTTCATACGAATTTATTCGATTTGCATTAAAATTCGCGGAATTTGTATTTTTTTTCTTTTTAAGTACGTCAAATCCAATGACATGGACATTCTATTAATTCTCATCATACATTGTATTAATTCAACACCCTTGCAAATGTGCTTGGATTTTTGGTTAGTCGGTAGTCAGAATAATGAGCTGCAAGTCCACTGCAACTAGGAAGGAGTAAACCGACCTCGACCTACTTTGGGAACTGTGTATGCTTTGGAATTATGTGAAAAAATCGCTTACACATGAGATTTGAAGCCAAACATAGGCTTATCATCACATAATCATATCATGGTGCACTGCATTACCGTAAAAGGTGTTGAAAACATCATTATAAAATAATTCCCAAGGCCCATTAACCAATTAGAATGCAAATAAATATAATTCAAAAAATTAAAAAATTAAATTGTTTTTGTTTTCTAATGTTCACTTTAGAAATTGCCTCTTTAATTTTTGGTCAACTAATGATTAATTGAAGGGTCAACACAAATCAATTGTGATATATCTTGCCACTAGCAGGGTTAATAAAGTATACAAAAATAAAAATTCAATTAATAAAAGTATAGTTTAAAATATTTTTAAATTTATAAATAAAATAATTTTTTCAAGTAATAAAGGTATAGTTGAAAATTATTTGTAAATTTAAAACAAAATTTGAAAAAATAAATAGATAAAAGTAGTTGTAAATAAAAAAATATAATATGGATAAATTTGATTTATAATTTTTTTAAAAAATGTATTTAATTAAGTTTTTATATAAATTATGATATTACAATATATTTTAATTGTAACTATGAATTAATTGTTATAAATATAGTTATTAGAGAGCGTAGATATTCATAGTTGTTCATTTTGAGAGAATTTTTCAGATGAAACCATGTAGAAGATTTTTTAATCTTTTCCAACGTTTTGGGTGGACACTCCACCCATTAAAAGTCCTTTGCAACGTTTCATCCGAAAAATTCTCTCAATTTAGTTATTATTAATCTTTTTTTATCATATTTATGTCTATGTATCCATTGTTTATGGTTGATAAATGGATATGAAGTATTTTTGGGATGACATATTATTCTTTGGTATCATGCCTCACTCTTTTTTCATCCTCAAAGGTTACTTGAATTTCTCTTCTTCCATAAGTGATGAATAGGGGAACAATTTGAGATTGGACCCTGTGGAAGATTATTTCATTCATTATTTTGAAGCCTTCTATCTGGTTGATGTAAAGGCCATCAAATTGGCTCCTACCTAGCAGAATCTTCAATCCCCTATGGAGGCAGTCTCGAAAATATTCAATAGGCTTTTTGTGTTGGATAGTTGGCATTGTCTGAATGACTAGTGGTTGTGAGTGTGTTGGCATTGATGTCAACTAGATTAGCATGGTGTTTGGGAGTTCAGGAGGAATCCCATGGTTGTTGTAGTGCTCTGTAGAGAATCATCATAGTAGAAGGTTTATTGGATAAGCCATAAAATGATGACTATAGTGATTGGTAGTCCAGGCTTAGGAGGAATCCTATGGTAGCTGCAGGCTTTTGGTAGAGAATCACCACAGTAGTAGGCTTATTAGAAAAGCCATAAAATGATGACTATGGTGAATTGGGGGTCCAGGTTCTTGGAATCATCTTTCAGGTTTGGAGCCATATTTTAGGTTTCAAATGGGCTCAAAGACTACATCAGACCATCTCTAGCAGAAAGTGTTATGAATAAGCTTTCCAACGATATATGGAAATCTAGAAATGGTCATCGGAATAAAAAATTCTTGATCGCCGAAGTAAGGAGCTTGAAGTCCTTAAGAGGAGACCAAATATCAGAACCTCATAGCAGAGGACTGATCGGAGCAGCTATATCGGAGGTCAGAGCACATCGGAAGCTTGGAGTATAGGGCCATCAGAACATCAGAGGAAGGAATATCAGAGGATGGAGCAAATGGCACATTGGAACCTTGGAGCAGGCGATTATCAGAATATTAGAAGGTTGAAGACATTAGAACCTCGAAGTATGCGGATATCGGAATATCGAAAGGTCGAAGCCATCGGAACCTCATAACTCCTTAACATTTGAATTTTGAGAATTTACAATATATGGAGTTGCCAATATAGTTAAAAACGTTGAGGGATGCGCAACAAGATTTTCAAAGGTTTTCGTTGCAAAACTAAGGCTTGACCGGACTCCTTCTCTCTCCTCTGGTATGACACATGGCGACATGTAATTAGCTCTAAGAAGATGCAGTGGTAGATGACGTCATCATGACGTGGCTGTACAGAGAACACGTGGCAGTCAGATTTAACAAAATTGGTGGCCTAATGGGGCAAATCAGGGTGACACGTGTCACCACTCAGGAGGCGCCACATGGAGAGATGACGAAAGCATGATGTCATCTCAAATGTCAACATATCAAAAGTTGAGGACCTCGTAACTCCTATGCACATGACATTTGAAAAGGTTACGATAAAATGGGCTCTAATATTAACTAGCACATGGTCGTGTGGAGACCAAAGGAACTAAGGGATAAGCGCCAAGGGGCTAAAGGTATCAGAACTGTGTGATATCATAACGCTCATCTTCTATGATTTACGATATGTTGTGGCTCTGATGTAACAATACAGAGAATTAAAAGGATGAATGGGTCGACAACTAGAGATTAGATGCAAATCAACGGAGTTGGTTTATGGAGTCATTGGGATCTGCAAAAAATGTTGAGACAATGCGATGAGGACAATGGTCCACAAAGAAGAATTGATGAGATGAAGAAAGCCACCTCCTACTTTCAATGCACATCTTGTAGATTTAAATAAGCAATATAGTGGCCATTCCTAAGTACTTTCAAGCTCTGCAAAGCAATGAATAAGCATGGGAAGTCACGGTAAAGTTTTCTAGAGGACTGAGATTAAATTCTTAGTATGGAGAATTACACAGGGAGTCAATGAAGAACTCGTAAGTCCATTCTTATGTTTAATGCCATGACAGAGTTCATCCATCATACCTAACAACAACAGGAGGAGCCATACAGAGGTACACTCAGGAAGTGTGGAAATAGGAAGCAGTGTCAACATTATGCTGTGTGCATAAGAGGATCAAAACCATCGATTACCATCGAGCAATTGGGGGGAAAGAGTTTATTGTTGAAGAGTTGAGTAGCGAGAGCTAAGAGCGAGCTGTGAAACAAGCACAAGAGCAAAACTGAAAAGGTGTGTAGTAGAGAACCTATGTGAGAAAAGGCAGAAAGCTGAGAATATGCGGTTTTGAGTAGAGGATAGAGTGTTGGTGTATGAGACCAAGGGATTTTGTGGAACAATAGAGGATCAAGAGCAGAAGTTTTATCTGCAACCAACTAGATTGGTATTTTTTCATATTTTTATATGCCTATGTTTTAAGTTTGAAAATTGTATGAAATAGTAGAACAATGGCAAGAGGAGGTTGTAGCCTGCATTCAGAGGTTGGTGCCTCTTGGCAAGTAGGTGCTTGCTAACCTAAGGGGGTCAGTGCCTCCTGTGAGTGGGTGCTCACAAAAAAATTGATGTAATTAAGTATGTGCTTAATTTACATCATAAACAACAACAAATTGGTGGTTTTTTCCCTTTGGGTGTCCATATGAAAATACCGGTGTCAATATGTGTGTGTTTCTCACGTGATAGATTGTATGAACGTATGAATGCTTAAGCTTCCTTATTACTTTCTTTATGAATGGACGCTCATAAGTAATAGACAATAGAGGAAAGAAATAAAAGCATATTCAGTGAAAAGTTTTAAGAATCTCACTATTATTGATTCACCCCTGTCTCAGTAATTCCTTGTTCCAACATTTTGTCTATGAATCCATATTGTCCACCAATTTGTTTCTTAAATCATGAGTGGATTTGGGTGGGATATCGGACCACTGGCCAATTCTCCTCAAAATTGAGACTGACGAGGATAAGCCCCCTATGCCATTCAAGTTTAATTGTTCTTTGATGAAAGAATATAATTTCATTAAGTTAGTTGATGACAACTGGAGTCACCTTAAATATGACAAGTCTATCCCATATATGCAACAATTATCCCAAAATCTTATGTTTTATACAAGGAAATGAAAATTTGGAGTAGATCTTTTAAAGAGAAACAAGAGGCTTCTCTAAAAGAATTTAAAATTAAAATAAGCTCCATTTTTCATTCAAATGTTTCAAATGTCTTTTCAAAGGAAGAGATTGTATCCTTAAGATCACTACAGGTTTCCAAAAGAGAATTGTTGGCTTGAGAAGAGGAGTTATGGTGACTGAAAAGTAGAGCCATATGGATTGAAGAGGGGGGAAATAACACCAAATTCTACCATAAGTTTGCAAACTTTAGGAAAAATATCAATTATATATGGGAAATTGAAGATATAGAAGGAAATATGGTGAATTCCTTCAAAGGTGTACGAATCAAGTGTCGGTAATACCGAGGAGAGAATGAACCGTCGGATCACTACATATCGTGACCGTCGGATTGTAAGTTACAAAATGTACATAGTAAAGAAACACACTTTACCTAACTCTATACTAGACCAAGTTGTACTTAACTATTTCCTATGTGTCGGAATATCCTAACATCCCCCCTTAAGAACAACTTGGGATAGGATTGAAGGATTTACAAATGTGACACAATAGGGGAAGGAAGGAGGCACTAGAGCCTATCACCCCTTAGTGACAACTTCCTGAACTCCAACCATAAATCAAAGTTTAGTGAACTTCGCCTCTGTGAGAGCCTTTGTGAAGATGTCTGCAACTTGATCATCTGTTGAACAATATTGCACTTCAAGAACATGGTCGTGAATGAGCTTTCCGATGAAGTGCATGTGCAGTTCAATGTGTTTGCTGCGCTGATGTTGGACTGGATCTTTGCATAGCTGAATGGAACTTTGATTATCACACCAAAGTGTAGTCGGATGCTGCTGCTGAAATCCAAACTCTGACAGGATCTGACGAAGCCACAAGGCTTCCTTACTAGCTTCTACGGCACCATGATACTCTGCTTCTGCTGAAGAAAGAGAAATGGCACCTTGTTTCTTGCAATCCCATGTAATAGGTCCTGAACCAAGAGTGAACACATAACCTGCAGTAGACTTCCGATCATCAGGGTCATCAGCCCAATCGGAATCAGTGAAACCAACCAATAGAGGAGATGCTTCGGCACTGTAATGAATCCCAAACTGAACTGTACCTCGAACATAACGAAGTATTCTTTTAGCTGCTTTCAATGACTTTCACATGGGTTTTGCATAAACCGAGCAACAAGGCCAACAACAAAGGAAAGGTCAGGACGAGTATGGGTTAGATACAAAAGTTTTCCTACAAGTTGACAGTATAAGGTAGCATCAACTTCAGGAGAAGTACAAGTGACTAAAAGTTTGACTCCAGACTAAAAGGGAGAAGGGGCTGGCTTACAGTCTTCCATGTGAAAATGACGTACAATATCACAGGCATACTTGGACTGAGAAAGAGAAATACCTTCCTTGGATTGCAAGACTTGAAGACCGAGAAAATAATGTAAGTGTCCTAAGTCTGTCATTTCAAACTTCCTTTTAAGGCTAGACTTCACATGTTTTATAAGGTTGGGATCACTACTAGTCAGGATAAGATCATCAACATAAAGAACAAGAATGATAAGAGACTTGCCCACTTTCTTGGTGTAGACAGTATTGTCAGAATGACACCTAGAAAAGCCATTTTCTAAAAGAAAGTTATCCATTTTGGCATACCAAGCTCGAGGAGCTTGCTTGAGACCATAAAGGGATTTATAGGGTAGGTTCCTTAGACAGAACACCGAAGGACACCACTCACAAACAGATCACAGATCAATACACTAGTACTTTTGACGTGGTTAAAACCCTCAAAGAGGGAAACAGTCCACGGCTTGAGCCAACGCGGCCACTTCAGGCAATTTATTAATAAAAGAATGAAAATTTACATAAGATTCTCTCATAAACGGTTAACCTACAAATGACCCTCCATGCTCTTTAAATAGAGATCATGGACCAATCGGGTGTTAAGCCAAGGATCAAGTGTTGGTAATACCGAGGAGAGAATGAACCGTCAGATCACTACATATCGTGACCGTCGGATTGTAAGTTACAAAATGTACATAGTAAAGAAACACACTTTACCTAACTCTATACCTAACGCTATACTAGACCAAGTTGTACTTAACTATTTCCTATGTGTCAGAATATCCTAACAAAAGGGAAAGCAAAAGGAGGTGTTTATTACTTTAAAAATATATTTGTAGGATATTTGGGTTGCCCTATTCTCTAAACTTTAGATGTGTTCAATCTATTTCTTTGGGATATTTTAGATGAAATGAATATAATTTTTGATGTGGAAGTAATGAAAGTTCTTGGGGGTTTTATCCTCCATGAAAAAATGTAAAAGTCCTAGTTTTATGGATATACTATTGAATTCTATTTGAGGTTTTAGGACCTATTAAAAGAAGACATCCTTAAGCTGATGAGAGCGTCTTAGCATATAGGTTGCATGCACAATTCTTTAAATTCGACGTTATATATGCGTCATTCCAAAAAAGTAGGGTGCTCACTCTTTCGTAGATTATCACCCTATATCATGATGCAATGTTATCTACAAGTTGGTCACAAAAATCATTTGAATGATATTAAAGCCCATTCTAAGTTCTATCATCTCAGGAGAATAGTTTGATTTCATTCAGAATAGGAAGATTCATGACGTGGTAGTCGTGGCCCATAAATATTTACATTCAATAAAAACTTGGAACATCTCTTCCATAACGCTAAAGATAGAATTATCCAAGGCCTATGATCAAGTAAGTTAGACTTTTATTAGACTATGTCTCATTTAGTCTTGCATGAGTCTAAAAAATATTAGCTAGACTATGATGTAGATCTTTGGTCAATTTCGTGATTCTCATAAATGGGCGCCCTTCTAATTTTTTCAAGGAAACAAGAAGCCTGAGACAAGGTTGTCTGTTGTCACCTCTTCTTTTTATTCTAGTTGTAGAAACCCTAAGTAAGGTGATGCAACATGTTATATCTTAAGATGATCTGAGGGGCTTTAAGGTCTCCAATATGGGGACCATTTCATAACTCTTATTAGTTGAGAATATATTTATTTTTCTTGCGGCTTCATGTTCAAATATTCACATATAAAATAATACTTTTTCGATTAGAACTAGCTAGAGGCATGAAAATTAATGAAAGGAAATCTAGGACTACCTCATGTAATATGTTTTCTCTTGTTAAGACTTTTCTTAATCAATCATTCTTTTTTTAATATAAATATTTACAAGAAGGCCTACTATATACGGGCTTCTTCCTTAAAGCCTAATGCATACAAGGTGGCAAATTGGCTTTGGCTTATTAAGAAGATTGAGGCCAAAATTTCAACCTAGGTGAATAGACTTCTATCTAGATGAAGTCGATTATCCTAGTTAAATTGGTGCTCAAAATCATCCTCATTTATTGGGCCTTAATTGCTTCTATCCAAAAAAATATCCTTTAGAAAAATCATAAACTCAGTTTTAAATTCTTGTGGGTTTGCAATATATCCTCGGAAGGTATCGCTTTGGTCAAATGGACATCCATTACAAAGCCCAAACTTTTAGGAGGCTAGGGCTTAAAAATATATAATTTTTTTTTAAGCTAGTGTCTAGTAACATAAGGTTTATGGAACCTTCTAAAAATAAAATCCCTATGGGGAGAGATACGAGGCACAAATATTTTTTGGAAAATCCATAATCAATTGGATTCGAGATCCAAGGAAGTTTGTTTCAAACTCCTCCATTATTTGGAAGGCATTGTCTAACATGTTCCTTATTATTGATATTTAAAAAGTGTGAAAATTCCTTGAATGCAATTAACTATAGATTATTCTCCTAATTGTTAGTAGTTTATTTGTCTTCTGTTAATTATTAATGACAAATAGCGAATAATTCACAATTGCATTCTTCACAATAAAATGTTGAGAATTGTTGTAGTCGCTGCAACACCCTCCAAAATTTTGGCCTACACTTAAATTTCAGAGCCTACTATGGATCCTATGATCGATCGTTCCTTAGTCACTTACTGGTAAGTTTCTGATCTCAAGCTCCCCTCTTCGATCTTAAGAGTCTTTCACGCTTTTACCTTTATATAGCATGTGTCATCTTTGGGTATGGGGATTATTGCTTGTCATGCAAAGGGAAGTTTGTTTTGCTTCAAGGGGAAATCTTTATGAGAATGGGTTGTCCTCACCACAAAGACATGTTTTGCACTCATTTCACGCACTCTTGCACACGTGTCACTTTTATCCTCTCAAAATCTATCATCAGAGTTGCACTTGTCGTAAGCTTCCGCAAAGGTTGTTGCATTAAGCGAAGTATGTTTTAAATGTTCAGGATGGTCTATGTTGTATCAATAAGTGTTCAAGCATGTGATCGTTGTCAATTTCTATCATTGTTCACATTGGTTCCACTGATCCCCCACTTAACCAAATTCTAGAGTTTCCCTAGCAACCTAGCCTCATCCAGCTTTCCTAAAGTGCGCACTTTGCATATGCAACCGTCGAGGTTTTCCCCTTGCCTGTTGGAACTACACAATGCGTAGAAAGCCCAGTCTCCCTTGGCATCCAAAACTGCATAGTGGTTTCCTCCAGTGTCCTTCCCTTAGCCAGAACCCACTGTCTTTAGAAACTGCACAGTTTTGTCCCTCATACATCTCAGTTGCCCGGTCCACCTTGCATCCTGAAACTGTGTAGGTGTGTCCTCCCAGGGCCATATCCCGTAGCAGTCACTGCTCACTTAAACTACGCAATTGTTTCTTTCAGTGGCCACAAAGAAGGATGACATGCCAGATGAATCTCAAGGAGATGAGGAGAAAGATAAGGAGACCAAGGAACCTAGAGTATGATAAAATATCGAGATCACATGAAGACTCCATCTAATGCATAACCCCTTGGAGGGTAGGTATGGAAAACAAAGAATATATTTTGAAATACACCTCTTAGTGTAGCATGAAGGACTGCTTATCATTGTCATATAATTTTTTGTCTTCATTGACATGCATGGTTGCAAACACTGAAAGCCATTCCATGTGTTTCCTCTAAGTGTCTTGCTCCCTTTCGCTTGTTGGATCAATTGTCATCTTTTTGCATGTTTTGTTGTTATGTCATGTTTGCAAGCCTTTCTGGTGACCTCTAAGGTTGGTCTTTGTGTATACAAGTTGTCCTAGCTATGTAAACACCTGCTGCACTCATACACAAAATTTTAAGCACTGTCGCACAAGTGTCGTCACGGTCGTCCTAAGGCCTATCCCAAGTGTCACACTTGTCGCTTTTTGTTGTAGACAGTCTCACAGAGGGTAACTCTTTGTCTTGTTGTTCCAGTGTTCTATGTTGCCGTGTCATCGAAGTATGCTAAGTGTGTGATCACAATCTAAAGTTCCTCACAAGTTCACCTTCCCCCCACACTTAGCCATCTTTTTGAAAATCTTCCTGACCAGGAAACTCTCTTTCACCAAACCCTAAGTAAAATGTGCACTGCGCAGTATCAGCCCTCAATAATGCAACCCTGCTACCAAGAAGTGCGCAGTCACTATCCCCTAGGGCAGTTGCACTGCGCAATTCCAGAGCTGAGCAGATTGCCTTCATCCCCGGAATTACGCAGTAGCTTCTCCTAGCCGGACCTGAACTGCGCATTTCATAAGATCAGTCATCAAGCTTTCTCCCTGCCTGATGGAACACCATAATGCGCAGAGACCCAAGCCTTCCTTGCCTCACAAAAATGCGCAAAAGTGTCCCCCAATGTCCTCCCTCAGTCAAGACTCACTTATCTCAAAAAATACGTAGATATGTCCTTTAGGCACCTATGCTTCCCAGTTCCGCTTTGCCTCTAAAAATTGAGTAGACCTGCCTTCCAGGGTCCCATCTTGTAGCGGCCATTGATGATCTCAACTGCGCAATCCTGTCTTCCAGTGGTCTCTGCGCAATTTTTCCAGGCAGTGAAGACTATGCTCACAAGTTCCTAGCCAAGACTGAGCTGCGCTCTGTGTAGTCTCAGTGACCAGTCTCTCTCCCTATCACCCGGAACTATGCAGTGCACAATTACTAGGCCCTCTTTCCCAGCCTATCACCTATCCCGGGCTCAATCCATGGATAAAAATGCATCATCTTAGACTAGGGAGTTTTTAGATTTGATGTCGTCTCGTCATGAGTGAATTGTAGGAATAGGTACATTGTTAGATCATGGCGAGACGATGAAGAAGGAGAAGGATGAACAAACATGCTAGAAGACTCACTTACGGTTGGATAGACAAAGTATCTTATCAAGCATAAGCAAAGGGAAAACATGCATGCAACCACCTCTCAAGAACAAAGATCATTGAAGACCCTGCATCATCAAGCTATGCGAAGGAGAAGAGAAAGTGCATCTAAGAACACATCTATCACTCAGAAACAACAACAACTTGACATTGCCACCTCAGCAACCTAGTCCTTGTCAGCAGTTTCATGTCAAGTCGTGTCATGAGTTATTAAAGGCCACATCACTATTATGAGCCATGTCTATTGTAAATCGAATGTAATCAAAAGTGGAAGTCTAATGGACACACATGAATATGAAGAGTCATGTTAGTTGAAAAGTCATAGGAAGTCAAACAATAATGAGGGTAGTAAAAGAGTCACAAGGGTCAAGCATCACCCCTTGGTTATATATACCCCCTCATTGTATGAGAAAAGCACATTTTACCTTGGCTCCTCCCATAAAGCATAAAGAGTTTCAAAGCCAGTTCTTTGAGGAGCAAGGAGTGGCTCCAATGTCCCACTACTGGGGCTAGTGATGTATGATGTAAATATGTGTGTTGGAATGTTTACTTAATAGAGAAGCCTTTTCAGGCCAACACATTTTCATGCATGTCTTGTGGATATTTGAAAGACTATTCTTTCGACATTTGTAATTCATGTTTGTTTAACATGTACTAAGATAGTTGAACTATTTCAGTTGTTTTAGTACTTACCTTGTTGGGAATGTGATATATTGGTTATCGCTTGCTATCTCGTTCTTGTGGACTGCTCTGTAAGATACTAGACAAACTTTCCTCGCTTACTGGTTATAACGACCGTCACATCCGTTGTGGGCTACTCTGTTGAATGGTGGATGGGTCTTCCCTTGTACTTTGGTTTTAACGATTGCCACATCCATTGTGAACTATTCCGCTAGATGTCGGATAAACCTTCCTGGTTTGCATGTGTCTCTTTCTGGGTGGTACTATTACCTTTCACTTAGAGGCTCACTTTTATCCCCCTTTTTGCAGTAAGAGAACCTTGACATAGTTGCGTTGCACACTCACGAGGCACACTTACCTTGCTGTTCAAAGATACCATTGCATCACTCTCCCCTACTAAGAGCTAGAGCCAAGGAAGATCTCTAATTATATGGAAACTGAGCCTTTATACTGGACGTGACTCCCACACCAAACAGTGTGAGGTCTAGTTGGGACTTCATAATGGGGAGATCCCCTTGGTTGATGGATTTCCAACACCATCAACAAAATGGCGTTAGAAGGAGGGCCAGACGACATGCTATGCCCATAGAGTCTGGTTTGAATATCTTATTTTCAAATGGCTCTACCTGAAATCATAATCCCAAGATGTTTTTCTAAAGAGCTTAATTGTACCATCCCTATGGAAATCATTCATGACCTGTATGGACTTAAGTTAGATGGTGAGGGGTAATTAACTTTCGTGAACATCTGTTTCAAGTTATCTGTCTATGTTTTTGTAACAAAGTAGGTTCTAAACATGTCATGGCTAGATTACTCACCCTCACATTCGAAGGTTGTGTTAAACAATGGTGTCATACATTACCCATTTCTTCTATCTGTTCGCTCGCTCAACTTGCCAAGTTGTTGTATAAAGCTTTCGATAAGTATAACCGCTAAGATATCTAAGAAAGAATCCATTGTTTAAGAATGAAGCCTGATGAATCAGTTGAGGACTTTATCGATCTGTTCCTTCACCTCTGTTGCAAATTTCTTGACAAAAAATTGAACTCAGATTTCTTGAGACAAGAGTTTAAACTCTTGGTTCATGTCTCCCAATATAGTGAACCTCCTATTTTCCCTTCCTCCCCAACTCTTGTGGATCATGAGGCACCTCAGATTACAGAGGAGGAGTCCACTACCCTGTTTGTTCCTTGTCCTCCTCCTTTTTCGATCTCGATGTGGGTGCTTCCTTACGGTGATCATGAAACTGGGAAATCTATGAATCAAATCTTCAGTCCGTCATTCTCACTCTTCTCCCGCTTCAATGGAGGAAATTCCAGAATGGCTTAGGAAGCCTACAACAAAGACTCACTCCTCCATTCTAAAAAAGGATGTCACCATTCGAAACTCTAATCTCAACGCTGATCCAGATTTCTGTTATCCTCTATCTTCTTCACATCATGACTCCTTTTACCATGACTCACTTGATCAATCTACTTCACCAGACAATTTTTCACCTTCTCTTGATTCTTAAGTTGTTGGCTCAAATTGCAATCACGCACAAGATAGTCACATTTCACAGGTAAAGGAGAAGAAAGGTGAGGACACTATTAATCTTTCCGCTCTATTTAAAAATTGTGCACATCAAAACAATGAGTTTCCATGCTTGAATGATTCTCAATCCTCTAATCTCAATGGAAAATATAGTATAATCAATTATTTCAATCAACCCGCAATCTTGGGCATTAATCATTCCAATGCTTCCATATGCTGTGATGGATGCCCAAGCACATCAAGTGATCTTTCAGTTCCTCATGAAGATTTTAATTTGAATCTAGAATTTGCTTCGGTCAAGGAAGATGTTCATATCAAAACTTTCCCTTGTGTCCTAACATTCACAACACATTCACTTGCGATGAATATATCCCATGTTCTCTTGCTTCTTCATCTGATGAGTTATCTCCTTGATTGACACAAGGTGGTGAGGATGTCCATGATAAAATTGAAAACAATCAAATCGTAGAGAAATCTTCCCACCCATCATCATCTCTTCTTTTGCATGAAGACAAATCCTCACATCAGCTTGCTCATGAGATCTCATTAATTCATTTATCATTGAATTTACTATCAGAAGAGCCTCTTCAATTGAGTAATATGATTATTGTTGAAGCTGGAATATCTAGTGAAACCTGTGACAAAGATGGTTGCCATCCAGAGAGCAGTTTTGAAATTAGCAACAACAACCACCCTCAAACCATGCATGATCTGGTTCAAGCCTTAAAATGTGATTCTACAATTCTGGAACGTTTTGGGACCTAGTAGGGAGTCGAGGCACTTCAACTTCCGTTGAAGGTTTATGTCAGGATCTCGCGACTCTGGTAAGCCCCCCAAACTAAATCAAATCTGGTTTCTCTCACACAATCCATCCATCTGCATGGTTTCACTCGATGTGAATTCCTATGTAAAAAATGTTTAGTATTCTGGGTGTGACCTCTCAAATTTTCAAGATTTTACTTACAATCGAATTCACAAATCTATTACAGTTCATTCGTCGTCATGCAAATACCTCACATCAAACTTGGGTTGGCAATGCTCGTCTCTTATGAAGTCAAGGAATTGTGAAGTTGATCATCTCAAGGACTAATTTTTCCCGTAAGAATCATACTTATCAAATTTCCCCCTTAATGGTCAGCTCCTCGGTCCTCTTGCGAATCTTGTATTGCAAGTATGTCCTCTCATCACACTAGAAATCTCCCTCTATGGTTTGCACAAGTTATCACACGAATTAAGTTCTTCTCTATTCACCATGCCTCAACCAGTTTCATGAATTCACGGTGCTAGCATCATTTTGAAACTCTTTTGATGACTATGATGCTTGTACAATTGGTCACTAGTTGCAGGAAGGTGGTTTGTCATATCTGGCTCACAAGGAACTTGGTTCGATGGTTCAAAGCATTCACAAGATCGTTCAAATTGATTTTTCTTCATTTATTGCAAACTAGGAATCTGATATTTCAATCAGATCATATGACCAATCCTCTACCTTTGATGACTGTCATTCAGCGTATCATTTTCCCATAAGCCTATCCAATGACACTTCACAATATTTGATTCTCATTGTTTAACATACTTCTATTCATATTTTTGTTAAATAGGAGAGGCACTTTAGCCTTCGTTGATGGTTATGGCAAGTCCTCATTGTCTTGGCATGACTGTTGAGAATGATCAGATCCATTTTCCATACAAGGTTACCACTGTGATCCCGTCTCTCGAATTGAAAATTCATCCTTTCAAAGATCACGGGGCTTTCAATACGACCATCATGAATTTTACGATCCAGTTGTTGAATGGCTGGAACAATCTTACTTTGCGAGCTCTGTTGCAGGAAACAAGTTTCAATCCTTCCTCATGCTTGCTAAGAAGCTCAGTGCAGATGAGGACACATTCGCGAAAGGCTTTTGAGGTTTTTTGAAAAGTAGTATCCATCAATAAGGTAAGCATGCAAATTGGATGAAAGTAGTGGTTGTGACACACCATTCTGCCCACAGGCAAGACCTTCCTTTTCTTGTGCATGTTTTTCAAGTTTTTATATCTTATGTTGCACATCACTTTTTATCTGTTTTAACTATTCCTATATTTGTGGATGCATGTCGGGGGCGATTACGAAGGCTTCAATGGAAATTTTATTAGACGTAACCTTGACCTTCTAGCTGTTAGGTTAGGAGTAGGATTAGCTGCATCGTTAGCTTTCCCTTTCCTGCACTCGTCCTGCACTCATTTTTCGTAGTCCGTCCTTGTTTCCTTTTCTTATTCTACATCATGTTTTCTTAGTCATTTTGTTCTCTTGTCTTCTAATTTTGTCTCCTGGTTTTGTGTCTTCTTTCTTTTTGCTTTGTTTTCTTCCTTGTCAAGTTTTCCTTTCGTTTCCATTACGTGAATAAGTGTTGTGCCTAGACCCATTGTGGCTTCCGAGTGTGTATGTGGCTGAAGTTCAAAGAGTCATATGACACTTCAACATTTGGCCAGTCCGTATTCGGCTTCGTTGTAATTGGTTGTATCTTTTGTCCGATGAAGTTCTGACAAAAAATACGATCTATCTATAAGGAGAGATTTGGTCCAACCATGAAACTGTGTCTAATTTGGGAACTTCATGCCTATACTTAGTTTTTTGTTTTGGTGTTTTCAAGCTTATCCAACTAGTAGAAATGAAGAAGGGGAAATATGAACAAGCAAACCTAAATCAAAGGTCTTTATATGATTCTTTGAAGGAACAAAATCTCCCACTCTTAACAAGGCGGGATCCCTCTTACGCCCAAAAATAAATAAGTGTCAATGCATGGTTCTCTTTAAAAAAATATATAATAAAGGCGAAAGAAGAGAAAGGCTTGTTGTTTAGAGAGGTGAAGTAGGCAACTCCACCAAGCTACTGTCCAAGCTCGTTGGAAGTGGATCAATGGTTGTGTTCTTGTGTGACTCCGCCGAGGTACTATCTAGGCTTGCTAGCAGTGGAGAAACACCAGAGATGAAAAATTATACTCTGAAAATCTTAAGCTCGCGAGCTAAACTACCCTTCCCAATTCGAAACACTGTGATCTGGTTGAATCTTATGTTGTGTTCAACTGAGAAGGTACAAAGGGGACCATGTCTTCCCATGGGGTAAGTGGGGAAGCCAAAGTAATCTACATGATGAATCAATACTCCTTGAAGGACCAAGGCCTTACACTAAAATGAACCAAGACAAAGAAGTTGGTATTCAACCAGTGTGTTGCGAAGTGTTGTAGCGGTTGCAACACCCTCCAAAATTTTGGCTTACAATTAAATTTCGGAGCCTACTATGGATATTGTGATCGATCGTTCCTTAGTCACTTATTGGTAAGCTGATGATCTCAATCTCCCCTCTTCGATCTTAAGAGTCGTTCATGCTTTTACCTTTATATAGTATGTGTCATCTTTGGGTATGTGGATTAACGCTTGTCATGCAAAGGGAAGTTTGTTTTGCTTCAAGGGGAAATATTTGTGAGAACGGGTTATCCTCACCACATAGGCATGTTTCGCACTCATTTCACGCACTATTGCACAAGTGTCACCTTTATCCTCTCAAATTCTATTATCGGAGCTGCACTTGTCGCAAGCTACTGCAAAGGTTGTTGCATTAAGCGAAGTATGTTTTAAATGTTCAGGATGTTCTATGTTGTATCACTAAGTGTTCAAGTGTGTGATCGTAGTAAAGTTCTATTATTTTTCACATCAGTTCCACTGATCCCACACTTAACCAAATTATGGAGTTTCCCTAGCAACCTAGCCTCATCCAGCTTTCCTGAACTGCGCACTTCGCATCTGCAACCCTCAAGATTTTTCCCTTGCTTGCTGGAACTATGTAATGCATAGAAAGCCCAACCTCCCTTGGCATCCAAAACTGCGCAGTGGTTTCCTACAGTGTCCTTCCCTCAACCGAAACCCACTGTCTCTAGAAACTGCGCAGTTTTGTCCCTCAGGCATTTCAACTGCCCGGTCTGCCTTGCATCCTGAAACTGCACAAATGTGTCCTCCCAGGGCCATATCCCGTAGTAGTCACCACCCGCTTAAGCTGCACAATTGTGTCTCTTAGTGGCCACGAAGAAGGATGACATGCCAAATGACTCTCAAGGAGACGAGGAGAAAGATAAGGAGACCAAGGAACCCAGAGTATGATAGAAGATCAAGACTGCATGAAGACTCCATATGATGCATAACCATCTGGAGGGTAGGTATGAAAAAAAATCACATATTTTGAAATGCACCTCTTAGTGTAGCATGAAGGACCACTTATCATTGTCATATCATTTTTTTTCTTCAATGACATGCATGGTTACAAGCACTAAAAGCCATTCCATGTGTTTCCTCTATGTGTCTTGCTCCCTTTCGCTTGTTGGATCAGTTGTCGTCTTTTGGCATGTTTGGTTGTTATGTAATGTTAGTGAGTTTTTTTGGTGACCTCAAAGGTTGGTCTTTGTGTAGACAAGTTTTCCTAGCCATGTAAACACCTGTCACACTCATACATAAAGTTTTAAGAATTGTCACACAAGTGTCATCAGGGTCTTCCTAAGGCCTATCCTAAGTGTCGCATTCGTCGCTTTTTGTTGTAGAGAGTCTCACAGAGGGTAATGATTCGTCTTGATGTTTTGGTGTTCTATGATGCTGTGTCATCGAAGTATGCTAAGTGTGTGATCACAATCTCAAGTTCCTCACAAGTTCACATGCCCCCCACAGTTAGTCATCTTTTTGAAAATCCTCCCAACTAGGAAACTCTTTTTCACCAGACCTCGACTGAACTGCGCACTGTGCAGTGTTAGCCCTTAGTGATGCAACCTTGCTGCTTGGAACTGTGCAGTGCGCAATCACTGTCCCCTAGGGAAGTTGCACTGCGGAATTCTAGAGCTGAGCAGACTACCTTCATCCCTAGATTTGGGTAGTAGCTTCTCTTAGCCGAACCTGAACTGAGCATTTCACAAGATCAGTCATCAAGCTAACTCCATGCCTAATGGAATTCGATAATGCATAGATATCCAAGCCTGCCTTTCCTCCAAAAACTGCGCAGAAGTGTCCCCTAGTGTCCTCCCTCAGCCGAGACTCACTAATATTAACAATTGTGGAGATCTGTCCTCAAGGCACCTCTGCTACCCAGCCCTGCCTTGCCTCTAAAAACTCTGCAAAACTGCCTTCCAGGGTCCTATCTTGCAGTAGCCACTGATGGTCTCAACTGCGCAATCCTATTTCCCAGTGGCCTCTACACAATTTTTCCCAGCAGTCAAAACTATGCTCAGGAGTTCCTCAACCAAGCCTGAGCTGCGTTCTGTGCAGTCTCAATGACTAGTCTCTCTCCCTATCACCTAGAACTATGCAATACGTAGTTACTGGGCCCTCTTCTCCAACCTGTCACCTGTCCCGGGCTCAATCCATGGATAACAGTGCATCATCTTAAACTAGGGAGTTTTTAGATTTAACATCGTCTTGTCATGAGGGAATTGCAGGAACAGGTACACTGTTAGATCATGGCGAGATGATGAATAAGCATAAGGATGAGAGAACATGCCAGAAGACTCACTTACAACTGGACAAATAAAGAATCTTATGAAGCACAAGCAAAGGGAACACATGCATGCAACCACCTCTCAATAACAAATATCATTGAAGACCCTGCGTCATCAAGCTATGTAGAGGAGAAGAGAAAGCACATTCAAGAACACATCTATCACTCAGCAGTAAAAAAGGCTTGACATTGCCACCTCAGCAAGCTAGTCCTTGTCAGCAGTGTCATGTCAAGTCGTATCATGAATTGTTACAGGCCACATCACTATTATGAGCCATGTCTATTGTAAATCAAACATAATCAAAAGTGGAATTCCAATGGACACACATGAATATGAAGAGTCATGTCAGTCGAAAAATCATGAGGGTAGTGAAAAAGTCACAAGGGTCAAGCATCACTCCTTGGTTATATATACTCCCTCATTGTATGAGCAAAGGACTTTTCATCTTGGCTCCTCCCACGAAGCATAGAGAGTTTCCACAAGTTATTGAGTGGATCCAATGTCCACTACTAGGGCTAGTGATGTATGATGTAAATATGTATCTTGGAACTTTTGCTTAATACAAAATCCTTTTTAGGCCAGCATGTTTTCATGCATGCCTTTTGGATGTTTGTAAGACTATTCTTTCAAAATTTGTAATTCATTTTTGTTTCACATGTACCAAGATAGTTGAACTATTTCGGTTGCTTTAGTACTTACCTTGTTGGGAATGTGTTGTATTAGTTATCACTAGGATACTAGACATACCTTCCTCACGTACTAGTTATAATGACTGCCACATCCGTTGTGGACAACTTTGCTGGATGGTGGACGGGTCTTCCCTTGTACTTTTGTTTTAATGACTGTTGCATCCATTGTGGACTATTCCGCTAGATGCCTAACATACCTTCCTGGTTCGCATGTGTCTCTTCTTGGGTGGTACTATTACCTCTCACTTAGAGGCTCACTTTTCTCCCCCCTTTTTGCTGTAAGAGAACCTTGACATAGTTGCATTGCACACTCACTCGACACACTTACCTTGCTATTCGAAGGTACCATTGCATCACTCTCTCGCGCTAACAACTAGAGCCAAGGAATATCTATAAGTATATGGAAACCAGGCCTTTATACCGGATGGGACTCCTACACCAAGTAATGTGAGGTATAGTTGGGACTTCATATCGGGGAGATCCCCTTGGTTGACAGATTGCCAGCACCATCAACATGGATATATAAAATATAGAAATAAGAAATAGATGCACAAACACAGAAAATTGACACCGTTATTTTTGGACAATTGTCCCTAGAAAAACCTCGAATGGTAAACGAGTGCAACATATGAGGTTTTTATTATTATGCATCTATTTAAGAGAAGTTTTACAATTGGCTTCTTAACTGGAAAACCTATAACAATTTGTAGTACGCTTAACATGCATAAAATATAAGAAGTGCAAAATATGACAGAGATATCATAGAATATAACACAATTTGATGATAGAAAATGAAAATATTTTTTTAAGATCCGCAACAATATTGTTCACTTGCCTCTTCGAGGGGAAAACCTCTAGTAGAGATGAGCTCAATTACAACAACACCATACAAGACTTCCCTTATTATCTTCGACGATATATAGTTTCATGAGATCCAAAACCCTAATAACTCATCGTCCCTTGCATAATGCTAGTTAACCACTTTATTTATTAGCCATGGCGAATTATAACTAATTGTGTTTCCTTTTTTATAATATGGGTGAACCACTTACAATCATCATTAATGTGTTTAATCGCTTATGGGGTTTATTTATTAAACTAACTAATCATGACTCTTACGAGCCCCCTTGGGCCTATTACATTAATAAAGGGGTTAGGTCGGACCCTAATACAATCTACTAGAAAAATATCTCGAAGACTCTCTTGTCTACCTCTACAATTGATATGGCCCTGTCCCAATGACTCACACTCCTGTTTGAAATTCACACTTCCTTTAGAATGTGCAGATCTAGCTATAGGAAAATCATACAACCCTCGAATCAACTCTAGGCGACCACCTCTTGTAGTTCTTGTGTGTATGCTTCCCCAACTGCAGGTTGATGTGCGTAACGACAAATCTCTATAGTTTAAAGACACTGGAACATGTATTTAGCCTAAACAATTTTTTTGCTAAAATTGGTGGTGCCACTGGCTCGAGAAAGTGCTCTAATACCACTTTCAGTATGCTTAACCTGCAAAAAATATCAAAGGTACAAAATACGCCAGAGATACCATAGAAAATAACACAATGTGATGATAAAAAATGGAAATATTTTATTAAGATATTTTTGACAGTGTTGGACCTGCCAACATGTCAAGGAGATCTCCCCTGTAAGAAGTCCCAATTAGACCTCAAACCATTTGGTGTAGGAGTCCCAGTAGTGGGTTGTAAGGTAATGCCTTGACCGTGATGTTGCATAGAGGCAAGTAAGATAACTTTGTCAGTAGCAAGGGTGTGACTGATGCAATGAGTCAAGGAAGGTGTATGAGAGGTTCTAACACTTCGAAGGGGGAAAGAGGTGAAGGTGAGTTCCAGGTTGAAAGGGATTAGTCCCAACTTAGCGAGGAACATACAACACAAAAGGACATGCACAAGTTCTGTTGGGCGCAGGATCCCCCAAGGAAAGTTTTGGGGCTTAAAGCCCAGATTTTGGCTAAAAATTGTAAATCCGATGTAAAGACTCCACATTTTGTGGGAGCGGAGCGCAAGTTGTAAATGAGTCATAGGGTTGTCCACCCTCAATTTTGTAATGTAATGTTGGCTTTAGAAATCTACCCATGGTCCACGGACCATGGGATTGTATAAATAGAGTGAGGCTCTAAGTAGTTGAGACATCTAATTCAAGTAGTGATCATGGAATAGAAGGATAATAGAAGATCTAAGTGTAAAGTCGAGTCTTTGGGTCGTAGAGTAGGAGAAGGCTCTGCAGCTGAGTGTGCAGAGGCCTAGTAGTCCGCAGCTGAGTGCACGGACCCCTGCAGCTGAGTGCGCAGGGCGAGTCGAGTCTGTAACTGTTGAAGCATTAATAAAGAGAAGTTTTACATCAATTTTGTGTATTTATTTCCTATTTTCTGTATCAAATATATTGGGTATAAATTGCATTTATGTTGTCTATATGGTGCGCAAACATATATAACTGTGTAGATTAAGTGAATGTGAGTTAAAGTATCTGTTTTCGCGAGGTTGACTAACATCTATAAGAGGATAATTAAGATACGCATTGTAACTTGGGGAAATAGCATAGATCATTGCCATAGTAGCATGAAATCACCTCAGCCCCCTGGTTAGGGCTAAGCGAAGGACAATTATAGTAGATCGCAAAGGTATCGCAGGTTAGAATAGTGCACGAAGGTAGGCATAGTTGGACTAAATCGACCCCTAAAACATCTCAAGGGTGTGGAAACTTAGTTCCAACATCTCCCCATCCTGCTTAGGGTGAGACTTCAGTCCACGCGCCGCGGGCTAATGCCGAAAGGGCCAGTAGTGTAGGGATTTGTTTGGCTAATTAACTCTGAACATGGGTCAACCCCCATCAAGCCAACAAATGGTTCCGTTGCTGGGACCAGAATCTACATAGAGATGTCTGATGTCGTATCATTGGAATCCATCTAAGAAGGAAATTGAAGGCTGGTTGGACAGAAGAATTCATGAGTTCGCGGTGCAGGAGAACAGGAACTTGCGACTGATGAAAGAAGAGTGGTTGGACTGCTACCTATACACACTGATCCACGAAATCTTCTTCACGTCTTTCTCTACTGAGTTGTACTAGTGTATCGCCAAGCTAGCAAATAGTAAAGGAAGGTGGAAACTCGACAATCCTATTGTAAGGACGCCAAAGTTAGTGCAAAGGTTGGAAGCATCTAAGGATAAGATCATGCGTGCCATTGATCACTGGCTCAATTGAATTATAGGAGGATTCATTACTGAGTTCGCGATTGACACCTCAGTTAGCTACAGTGAGGCAGAACGATGCTTTCTCAAGGGACCGCGAGGTAAGTACGTAAAGTCTCTGAATACTTGGATTAAAACGTTATTGTGCAAAAAGAGGGTTATGAAATTACCTTGATGTTCAGGGCTACACAAAGTGGAAAAAATTACAGGAACGAAGGAAGTAAGGGACCAGAAACTAGCCCCTTGATTTCACCTCCGTGAGGGGACGAGGAAGAGCTCGCGAAGGTCTCTCCGTGAAGTGTGATCCATTTGATAAGACAAAGAATTCCGCAAATACCACCCTCACCCACATCACCACCAGCTTCATCGCCTTCACCTCCATCTTCACTCGTACCACCTCTGCCACAACCGTGAGTCAATATGGCAAGCATGATAAGGTTGCCTGTGTTCAAGGGATTGGTAAATGAGGATCCAAACCAATTTTGGTTCATTGTAAGAGCCGTATGGGAAGCGCAGGGAGTTACGAATTACAATATAAAGAAAGTGACACTAGTTAGCACCCTGCAGGATCGCGCGCTGACTTGGTATATTAAGCACTCCAATGATAATCCAAATGCAGGAACCACGGATATACAAGAAACACTAAACATAGAATTTAGCAGGCTGAAGTCTGAAGCACAATCGATCATTGGATTCAAAGAGATCACGATGCTACCAGGCAAGACTCCTTGGGAGTTGGATCAGAGGTTGAAGTGTATGATTCATGAAGCTAATATGAATCTGACGGATAGACAACATCACGAATGGTTTGTAGCATCGCTAACGCCACATTTAAGGAGCGCACTATCGCAGCAGAAGTTAACGACTTAGGCAGAGGCCTTAGAGATCGCGATGAGGCTACATGAGACCCTGATGTAGGATCCTAACTTAGGGGTTCAGCAGATCCATGCGTAGCTGAAGAATTTATGCCTGGAAATGCAGAGTCTAAAATAGGACAAGACAGCTCGACCAAAAGTGCGCGAAGAGGTGTGGTGCGTAAAATGCAAAGGTCAAGGTCACGACAAGGACCACTGCCTGGTTTTCACGAATTACCTTGTAGGAGGAGGACCGATGCCGTTAAGGCCAAAAGCACAAGAAAGACCTAGTGCGATGCCTGCTTTGTGGTGCACGATTTGTTAAATAGGTGGAAAACATGCTACGGAAAACTGCCATTTGTTACAGAAGTATACACAAAATTCGCAACAATTTTTCTGTAACTTTTGTAGGTCAGTGGGACATGATGAGCACACTTGTAGGAGCTATGAGTTGATGATGGATAGAACTCCCACCTACAGAGTTCAGGCCGAATCATGGCCCCTAGACCAGAATGCAGGAGTGGCACGAACATGATTTCAGGGGTGCGAACGAGGCTGAGGCAGAGGAGGACCTGGAAGAGGTCGCGGTCAGTTGATATGCTACAATTGTGGAGGGCTAGGACATTATGCCCGCGATTGTATGAATCTGATGTAGCCGTCGTGTTTATATTTCACCTTGTTTGATCATGAGACGAAAGATTGTCCTATGCTGATAACTAGGATACGTGACAAAGGAGCACTACCGCCTCCCACGACTTAGAACCTATAGATGATGAGGTCTGAGTCGCGTGAGGAAGATCCAAATGTGAAAATTATGCTCCAAAGTGGAATCGCGACGGGAGATGAAAAAGGCAAACAACCGAAAGATAGTAATTGGGTTCGAAAAGGCCCAACGAAAGAAGCGGAGTTTGACTTGGAGAATGCTTGGGAAACCTTTATGGAAGCCAAGAAGAACTTCGCTGAGGTCTCCACTTCAGGAAGCAAAGATAGACTGGAGCCAAAGATGGACCCATCTATGCTCACAACATTCCTGGAAACATGCATGAAGTTATTGCGCAACAGTAAAGCTGTAAAAGGATTACAGGAACTCATTAACAGATGCACTGGGACCGTGCCAGCGTAGTCTGGAATATTGGAAAGCATAAGACAAGGACGGGAAGAGAAATGAGGTTAATTACGCAAATTGGAGAATATGAAATGGACCAAGTAATTTTGGATTTAGGATTGGATGCAAATGTTCTGCCGAAGCAGATGTGGGAGCGAATGGGGATACCTACGCTACAATGGTCTCCTATTCAGCTACGAATGGTGAACTAGCAGAAGATAATACCCATGGGGTGATTGCAGGGAATCACTATGGATATTGAGGGAGCGAGCGCGCTAGCAGACTTTGAAGTGATAGATATTGTTGATGACAACAATCCCTATCCCGTGCTCTTAGGAATTGATTGGGCCACTGACATGAATGGGGTGATTAATTTGAAGAAGCACAAGATGATTTTTGAGAAGAAGTCACTACGTGTAGTTATACCTCTGGACCCTGCTGAAGGATCGCGCTATATAGAGCCGGTGCGCGACTATGAAAGCGATGATGATTTGGACTACATCTATAAGATAACAACGCGAAACCAGGACTAGGTGAATCTCACTGTGGATGGGCGACTTACATGGGAGCGCGAGAGCTCCTGTACTTCGGATTTGGATGAGGAAACAAAGTGGTGGCAGAATTGGTTACATGAGGTAACTACGCTTAATTGTAATATTATGACAAGGTTGTCGCGCTGCATATTGATAGAAGTAAGAGACCTGCCTACTTATGATGGCCTAAGTGAGGTAGATACTTTCATGAATAAATTTGAAAGGGAGGTGCCGGAAAAGCAACGCTTCTAGGCCTTGAATTAGGTATTGTGCACTATGCCCGCGAGGCGGTGGGGTATGCACAAAGGGAGCTTTGATGACTGGTGTTATCACTTGGAACTTTAGTTCATGTATATAAGGTTGTCCATAAGTTTTATATAAAGCTTTGAAGTCTTGTGAATAGGTTTATTAGTATATGTCAATTTGAAATTTGAAATTCAAGAGGTATTGATGTGAATTCGTGTAAAGGAAAAATCATTAGACACCCTCCATCATTGTTAGTTAAAAGCATGTCATGTCATTGGTACTTTGCGCAGTTTCGCAGCGCGGGTTTGATGTCATTGGTACTTGCGCAATTTCGCAGCGCAGGTTTGATTGGTCAGTTTAGCTGCGAAATGATGTTTTCGTGTTTTCGCAGCGTTCTGTTTGTCAGCGATTTCGTAGCGCATCTTATTAAATTTGAACTGCCCGCGCTACGAAATCGGGGTTTCAGGGTTTTTTGTAGCGCTTTTCCTTTGAATGTCAAATCCGAGAGTATTGAGTCATAAGTCCGTTCATGATTGTTAGTTCACATCCTCTCCATGTCATGATAAACCATTATTTCGCCATAAGGTTCGAAGTCATGTATTTGAGTGTTAGTTTAGGGGATGTTACAAGAGATGGTTATATCATAATGGGTTCTTCATATTATGTAAACATGTTTGCTGTATGAGAAGCCCAAGTTCTTATTTAAACGGACTACTGCAAGCGAGCCTGCACTCCAAAGTCGAAGTTTGTTTTCGTGCTACAAGCTACCATTAGTTTCCTGTGTAAAAATATTCAAAGCAGCATGGAAAGGAAGGAACACCGATCTGGTAAGTGTGTGAGGACAGAGCCGGAGGGGTTAGATGTTACTCTCAGGGATGAAGGGGTAGCAAAGGCCTTTCGAAGTGCTGGCTGCTGGCGGTTTTGCGAAAAATTGAAGGGAGGACATGCAGAAGTGACCAAGGCTTTCGCATTAAACTTCACTGGACTGAATTCGAAGGTGGCAATGTTGGAGTTTCCGGTGTCTCCTGAAGTTATTTCCACTGTCACTGAAATTCCGAGGGGTGGCCAAGAATGGTTCAAAAACTTCAAGTTCGACATGAGTCCCTGCAAAGAGTTTTTGAAGGCACCTTATGTAGATGAAGACCTCACCAAAGCAGTCCCAAGGAGTTATATAAAAGAGAATTATGCTATGCTCTTGACATGTATCCAGAAGTACCTGACATGTGAGGGTAGGTACAATAAAGTTTACTCCTACCACTTCAAACTTCTGTTACACTTCACAGGTAAGGTTTCAATAGACATACCTTTCTATTTGTTCAGGAGCATTAGCAAAATGTGTGATAAGATTCAGTTAAAGAAAGATGGTTGTGAAACATCCCTTTTTCATCATGGTCTAGTAAAATTGTTGGTGTTGGATAGTTTACAAAAAATTGGTAAAGATTGGGATTCATTTGTGTTTATGGCTGGTTTCCCAAGCAAAACAGGCCTCACTCCATTACCTGTGAGAGAAAGAGAAGAAAGGAGTGAGGAACCCACTTTGGCTGAACTTAGAAGAGAAGTGACAGACCATAAGAAGCCTAAAACTAAATCAAGGAAATCAGAGAGGTCTGTGGCAGCTAAAGAGACACCTGAAGCATCAATGAAGAAAATTCCTAAGCCATTAGCTAAAGAGACACCTGAAGCATCAGTGGAGAAAACTCCTAAGTCATCTAGAGTATCTGAAAAGGAAACCCCTAAGTCATCACCTAAGGAAACACCTCAGTCATCAAAGCAGAAGACTCAGAAAAGGAAAGATGAAACTAAATCCAGTGAAGTTGAAAAGATTTCAAGGGTGAGAACTAGAGGCCAACTAAGCAAGGAGAAAGGAAAGTCAGTCCCTGTGGAAGAAAGTCCTATTTCAAAAGGTAGTTTAAATGACTTACTTGAAGCCATTGAACTAGAGCAAGATCATCCAATGCAAATTGAACCACTAGAATTTGAGCAAGATCACTCGGTGCAACCAATGCATATTGATCTAACTCAGTCCTCACCTGAAAGTTCTAAAAAATCAAGTGTTGGCATTATGATTCAAGTGTTGTCCTTGATGGCAACTCACTCAGAGGTTGGTACAGATGCTCAGAAGTTGGTACAGGTGATGGCAACTTACTCAGAAGACAGATCCTAGTACAACTTGCCAAGGAAGTTCATACACGCAGGTTTGTTAAGCCCAAGTCGCGTGTACACGCAGGTTGGCTTCAGAAAAAGCGCGTGTATGTGGAAAAGTACCTTTGGTCTATGGCGGTTAGTCCTTGGAAGTTGTGCCTATGGTTTCGGACCATTGTGTCTCGACGGGCGTGTCGATCCCTAGTTTTGAAGTTGATGGTATTGTGTTTCTATGGTTTTGGCTCTTGGTATTGAACAAGGCCTAAGGCTATATAAGGAGAAGATCACTAGGCAAAGAGGAAGTGTGTGGGTGTCTGACGCAGTGAGAGGATCTGGTATTGCTGGTTATCTGTTCGGGACGCTTGACAAGGGTCGGATCTGACAGCAAAGGCAGAAGTAATCATTTCTAGATCTGCACGCGGGTTGCCTTTGGAGAAAGCGCGTATACACGCGGTTTTGGTACAGTGAAGTAGCGTATGCATGATAAGGGTTGATATTTCAGGTTGTTGCTGATTCTGGTGGTTGTTGCAGAGTTCTAGATTCTGGTTTGGGTTCTGTGTTCTTGATGACAGGGTTTCAGTGATTCGGTATTGGGTTGTTTAATGAATTATGATGCAAGTATAAGTTGATGATTGTATTGCGGTAATGTTTGCTTTGTACTCTTGGATCCAGTCTGAAAATTGATGAAACGTGGTCCCTGAAGGTTGTAGGGTCAGCACCTACGTACTAGTAAATGGATCAGCTAGTACAAGAGCTGAGGGGGTTGTAGCTCCCTTCCAGAAGTAGTTGGAAAACGAAAGAGAGGGTTGTAGCCCTCTGCAGGTTGTAGCCTGCATACTGGTAAAGGACTGCACCAGTATATTGTAAAAGAAGTTTCTCATTAAAGAAGAAAGAGACGAATTGCAGCAGGTGGTTTTCACCCACATTGGGTTTCCACCTTATATCATGGTGTTCATGTGTGTGGCTCTTGTGTGATGTTCTGTTCTGTTATACTGCACCTGTTTACTGTTAAATTGCTTAATAATGTTCTGATGCATTTACTGAAGATAAGACTAACTGAATCATAAGATATCTGCATATACGCTAGTTGCTTTAGACACAGTCGCGTGTACACGCGGATTCACTTAACTTAAGTCGCGTATATGTTTATGAGTATGAAATTGAAAAGGTTTTATTGATCTGATAATACTGATTCACCCCCCCCTCTCAGTATTATTTCCAACAATTGGTATCGGAGCAGGTCCTTCAGAGGAAGCTTGATCGCTTGAAGGAAAAGATCCATCAAGATGGCTAATCCAGAAAGAGAGGCACACATCAGGCCACCAGTCTTTGACGGGAACAATTTTACTCACTGGAAGATAAGAACCACTGCATATCTACAGTCTCTTGGAGCAGAAGTTTGGGGACTCGTAGAAGGAGGATACAAATTCCCATCAGCAACTCCTACAGATCCAGCAGAGAAAAAGCAATATGAGCTCAATGCCAAAGTAGTTAATGTCCTATTGAGTACTTTGACTCAATCAGAATTTATGAAGATCATGCATCTCAAATCAGCTAAGGAAATATGGGACAAAATCGTTACAAGCTACGAAGGAGATGATCAGGTAAAAATAGCGAAGCTTCAAACTCTCAGAATCCGGTATGAAACTCTTAAGATGCGAAGTAATGAAAGCGTAGCTAATTATTTCCTGCGTATGGATGAGATTGTGAATTGTATGAGGGATCTGGGTGAAGAATTTGAGGAAGTTGTCTTAGTTCAAAAGGTTTTGAGATCTCTGTCTACTAAATTTGATTCTAAAGTATCTGCCATAGAAGAAAAGGAGAATGTGCGGAAAATTACCATGTCACAGCTTCACGGGATCTTAACTGCTTTTGAAATGCGACAAGAGGTACCACCAGAGGCCGCATTCGAAGTGTCAGAGGAAGAAGATGAGGTAAATTTTGTCAAGAATCTTGAACGGGGAACTGGACGGTTCAAAGATAAGCTACCTTTCAAATGTTTTCTATGTGGTAGAGTTGGTCACTATGCTGCTAGATGTCCTCATAACAAAGAACGGATGTATGAAGAAGATGGTAGAAGCTATTATTACCATATTAAAAGTTCATTAAATGATAGTGAAGATATTAGAAGTCTCATGGCGCACAAGAAGAAGAATGCTTCATCCAATAATAGCGAGGATATTAAAAGTCTCATGGCACATGAAGAGAAGAATGCAGAAACTGAAGAAGCTGCCAAATTAAAAGAACTATTGGAAACAGAAACCAGGGTAAGGGAGAGATTGCAGGATATAGCAAAAGATCAGAGCACAACTATTCAGAGACTTGAATCAAAGATCCTCTCTCTAAAAGAAGATCTTGAAGATCAAGAACATGAAGTGATCAAACTAAAGCGACAAGTGGAAGAAGGGAGAAAAGTTGAAGAAGACCTAAGGAAGCAGTATCTGAAAAAGGAAGAACAACATCAGGTTGAGGTAAATATCCTGAAAGGTAAACTAGAAGAAAAGGATAAGCTCTTACGATTTCAAGATAGTTCTAAAGTCTTGGATGATATTCTTAATAGTCAAAGATCTCCTGCTATCAAGACTGGTCTCGGTTTTCATGAATATGTTGAAGGTGAATCTAGTTCACAAGGTGAAGCAAGAAACTCTAATGAGAAATCTGAAATACTCAAGGAACAACCAAGGAAAGAAATTTCTCAAGGAAGATCCTTTACTCCTAACTATGGACGTGATAGACGATTATTTCCTCCACTGAATAATGTTGAATGTTATGTATGTCATAATCTTGGACATGTTGCAGCCAGATGCAGAAGTAGAATGGTTCAAGAAAGATCATCGCATCCCAGGTATTTCAGAGGGTATTGCTTTGCTTGCAATGCATATGGACACAAAGCAATTGATTGTGATAGAAGGAACATGAAAAATATAAGGTGTTATACATGCAACAACTATGGGCATAAAGCAAGGGAATGCAGGAGCAGATTTCAAAATTCAAGACAAGGGGACCATACATCATCACAGTTGCAGGAATTGAAGAAGACAGAGACAGAAAGGTGTGGGATAACTCAGTCAACTGACATAACAGACACAGGGGAATCTGAAAGTGATGAAATTCAGTATTCCATCCTGCATACGCTGATATAATGAAGACAAGTCGCGTATATACGCGAGTTACAGGCTGCAAAGTCGCGTATATGGAGAAAGGGCAGCAGAACAGACCCAGGTTCAGTCATGGTTGGCTCAGGCTCAAGGGGAGCAGAACAGACTCAGGAAATGGTTCAGACATGGTTGGCTCACACTCAGGGGGAGAATATTCTTCAAATAATGCATTGTTGGCATTATGGTTAGAAGTTGTTGATAAAGTCTTGGTCTAGATATTTCATCACTATGTCATGTATCTCTTTTATGATGTCAAGGTCATGTAACGGCCTATGTTGGTTTCCCCACTATGCCTGGGATGAATGATGAAATGTTCATGTATTATCATGTATCTTCACTTGGTTAGGTGGATGAGTCAATATTGGTATATCCCCACTAGGTTGGGTGATGAATGTATGTTGAGTCTTTTGGTGATAGGAAGGTCTCCTATGATGTATAAGTCCTTGTTCTTCTTGAAGAACATCTTTTGCAGATCTTGCCTACAGTCAATAGATTGGTACACTTTGGCATACACAAAGGGGGAGCACAGTTGGAGATTTCAGCAAGTACTCAGGGGGAGTATGGACAGCAGAAGGTATACCAAAGAAGAGAATATCTTGGTCCACCCTTTGCCCTTGATGTCAAAGGGGGAGAGTGACTTGGTGTGGTGGTTGCCATCAAGTCCAAAGGGGGAGATTGTTGGCATTATGATTCAAGTGTTGTCCTTGATGGCAACTCACTCAGAGGTTGGTACAGATGCTCAGAAGTTGGTACAGGTGATGGCAACTTACTCAGAAGACAGATCCTAGTACAGCTTGCCAAGGAAGTTCATACACGCAGGTTTGTTAAGCCCAAGTCGCGTGTACACGCAGGTTGGCTTCAGAAAAAGCGCGTGTATGTGGAAAAGTACCTTTGGTCTATGGCGGTTAGTCCTTGGAAGTTGTGCCTATGGTTTCGGACCATTGTGTCTCGACGGGCGTGTCGATCCCTAGTTTTGAAGTTGATGGTATTGTGTTTCTATGGTTTTGGCTCTTGGTATTGAACAAGGCCTAAGGCTATATAAGGAGAAGATCACTAGGCAAAGAGGAAGTGTGTGGGTGTCTGACGCAGTGAGAGGATCTGGTATTGCTGGTTATCTGTTCGGGACGCTTGACAAGGGTCGGATCTGACAGCAAAGGCAGAAGTAATCATTTCTAGATCTGCACGCGGGTTGCCTTTGGAGAAAGCGCGTATACACGCGGTTTTGGTACAGTGAAGTAGCGTATGCATGATAAGGGTTGATATTTCAGGTTGTTGCTGATTCTGGTGGTTGTTGCAGAGTTCTAGATTCTGGTTTGGGTTCTGTGTTCTTGATGACAGGGTTTCAGTGATTCGGTATTGGGTTGTTTAATGAATTATGATGCAAGTATAAGTTGATGATTGTATTGCGGTAATGTTTGCTTTGTACTCTTGGATCCAGTCTGAAAATTGATGAAACGTGGTCCCTGAAGGTTGTAGGGTCAGCACCTACGTACTAGTAAATGGATCAGCTAGTACAAGAGCTGAGGGGGTTGTAGCTCCCTTCCAGAAGTAGTTGGAAAACGAAAGAGAGGGTTGTAGCCCTCTGCAGGTTGTAGCCTGCATACTGGTAAAGGACTGCACCAGTATATTGTAAAAGAAGTTTCTCATTAAAGAAGAAAGAGACGAATTGCAGCAGGTGGTTTTCACCCACATTGGGTTTCCACCTTATATCATGGTGTTCATGTGTGTGGCTCTTGTGTGATGTTCTGTTCTGTTATACTGCACCTGTTTACTGTTAAATTGCTTAATAATGTTCTGATGCATTTACTGAAGATAAGACTAACTGAATCATAAGATATCTGCATATACGCTAGTTGCTTTAGACACAGTCGCGTGTACACGCGGATTCACTTAACTTAAGTCGCGTATATGTTTATGAGTATGAAATTGAAAAGGTTTTATTGATCTGATAATACTGATTCACCCCCCCTCTCAGTATTATTTCCAACAATTGGTATCGGAGCAGGTCCTTCAGAGGAAGCTTGATCGCTTGAAGGAAAAGATCCATCAAGATGGCTAATCCAGAAAGAGAGGCACACATCAGGCCACCAGTCTTTGACGGGAACAATTTTACTCACTGGAAGATAAGAACCACTGCATATCTACAGTCTCTTGGAGCAGAAGTTTGGGGACTCGTAGAAGGAGGATACAAATTCCCATCAGCAACTCCTACAGATCCAGCAGAGAAAAAGCAATATGAGCTCAATGCCAAAGTAGTTAATGTCCTATTGAGTACTTTGACTCAATCAGAATTTATGAAGATCATGCATCTCAAATCAGCTAAGGAAATATGGGACAAAATCGTTACAAGCTACGAAGGAGATGATCAGGTAAAAATAGCGAAGCTTCAAACTCTCAGAATCCGGTATGAAACTCTTAAGATGCGAAGTAATGAAAGCGTAGCTAATTATTTCCTGCGTATGGATGAGATTGTGAATTGTATGAGGGATCTGGGTGAAGAATTTGAGGAAGTTGTCTTAGTTCAAAAGGTTTTGAGATCTCTGTCTACTAAATTTGATTCTAAAGTATCTGCCATAGAAGAAAAGGAGAATGTGCGGAAAATTACCATGTCACAGCTTCACGGGATCTTAACTGCTTTTGAAATGCGACAAGAGGTACCACCAGAGGCCGCATTCGAAGTGTCAGAGGAAGAAGATGAGGTAAATTTTGTCAAGAATCTTGAACGGGGAACTGGACGGTTCAAAGATAAGCTACCTTTCAAATGTTTTCTATGTGGTAGAGTTGGTCACTATGCTGCTAGATGTCCTCATAACAAAGAACGGATGTATGAAGAAGATGGTAGAAGCTATTATTCCCATATTAAAAGTTCATTAAATGATAGTGAAGATATTAGAAGTCTCATGGCGCACAAGAAGAAGAATGCTTCATCCAATAATAGCGAGGATATTAAAAGTCTCATGGCACATGAAGAGAAGAATGCAGAAACTGAAGAAGCTGCCAAATTAAAAGAACTATTGGAAACAGAAACCAGGGTAAGGGAGAGATTGCAGGATATAGCAAAAGATCAGAGCACAACTATTCAGAGACTTGAATCAAAGATCCTCTCTCTAAAAGAAGATCTTGAAGATCAAGAACATGAAGTGATCAAACTAAAGCGACAAGTGGAAGAAGGGAGAAAAGTTGAAGAAGACCTAAGGAAGCAGTATCTGAAAAAGGAAGAACAACATCAGGTTGAGGTAAATATCCTGAAAGGTAAACTAGAAGAAAAGGATAAGCTCTTACGATTTCAAGATAGTTCTAAAGTCTTGGATGATATTCTTAATAGTCAAAGATCTCCTGCTATCAAGACTGGTCTCGGTTTTCATGAATATGTTGAAGGTGAATCTAGTTCACAAGGTGAAGCAAGAAACTCTAATGAGAAATCTGAAATACTCAAGGAACAACCAAGGAAAGAAATTTCTCAAGGAAGATCCTTTACTCCTAACTATGGACGTGATAGACGATTATTTCCTCCACTGAATAATGTTGAATGTTATGTATGTCATAATCTTGGACATGTTGCAGCCAGATGCAGAAGTAGAATGGTTCAAGAAAGATCATCGCATCCCAGGTATTTCAGAGGGTATTGCTTTGCTTGCAATGCATATGGACACAAAGCAATTGATTGTGATAGAAGGAACATGAAAAATATAAGGTGTTATACATGCAACAACTATGGGCATAAAGCAAGGGAATGCAGGAGCAGATTTCAAAATTCAAGACAAGGGGACCATACATCATCACAGTTGCAGGAATTGAAGAAGACAGAGACAGAAAGGTGTGGGATAACTCAGTCAACTGACATAACAGACACAGGGGAATCTGAAAGTGATGAAATTCAGTATTCCATCCTGCATACGCTGATATAATGAAGACAAGTCGCGTATATACGCGAGTTACAGGCTGCAAAGTCGCGTATATGGAGAAAGGGCAGCAGAACAGACCCAGGTTCAGTCATGGTTGGCTCAGGCTCAAGGGGAGCAGAACAGACTCAGGAAATGGTTCAGACATGGTTGGCTCACACTCAGGGGGAGAATATTCTTCAAATAATGCATTGTTGGCATTATGGTTAGAAGTTGTTGATAAAGTCTTGGTCTAGATATTTCATCACTATGTCATGTATCTCTTTTATGATGTCAAGGTCATGTAACGGCCTATGTTGGTTTCCCCACTATGCCTGGGATGAATGATGAAATGTTCATGTATTATCATGTATCTTCACTTGGTTAGGTGGATGAGTCAATATTGGTATATCCCCACTAGGTTGGGTGATGAATGTATGTTGAGTCTTTTGGTGATAGGAAGGTCTCCTATGATGTATAAGTCCTTGTTCTTCTTGAAGAACATCTTTTGCAGATCTTGCCTACAGTCAATAGATTGGTACACTTTGGCATACACAAAGGGGGAGCACAGTTGGAGATTTCAGCAAGTACTCAGGGGGAGTATGGACAGCAGAAGGTATACCAAAGAAGAGAATATCTTGGTCCACCCTTTGCCCTTGATGTCAAAGGGGGAGAGTGACTTGGTGTGGTGGTTGCCATCAAGTCCAAAGGGGGAGATTGTTGGCATTATGATTCAAGTGTTGTCCTTGATGGCAACTCACTCAGAGGTTGGTACAGATGCTCAGAAGTTGGTACAGGTGATGGCAACTTACTCAGAAGACAGATCCTAGTACAGCTTGCCAAGGAAGTTCATACACGCAGGTTTGTTAAGCCCAAGTCGCGTGTACACGCAGGTTGGCTTCAGAAAAAGCGCGTGTATGTGGAAAAGTACCTTTGGTCTATGGCGGTTAGTCCTTGGAAGTTGTGCCTATGGTTTCGGACCATTGTGTCTCGACGGGCGTGTCGATCCCTAGTTTTGAAGTTGATGGTATTGTGTTTCTATGGTTTTGGCTCTTGGTATTGAACAAGGCCTAAGGCTATATAAGGAGAAGATCACTAGGCAAAGAGGAAGTGTGTGGGTGTCTGACGCAGTGAGAGGATCTGGTATTGCTGGTTATCTGTTCGGGACGCTTGACAAGGGTCGGATTTGACAGCAAAGGCAGAAGTAATCATTTCTAGATCTGCACGCGGGTTGCCTTTGGAGAAAGCGCGTATACACGCGGTTTTGGTACAGTGAAGTAGCGTATGCATGATAAGGGTTGATATTTCAGGTTGTTGCTGATTCTGGTGGTTGTTGCAGAGTTCTAGATTCTGGTTTGGGTTCTGTGTTCTTGATGACAGGGTTTCAGTGATTCGGTATTGGGTTGTTTAATGAATTATGATGCAAGTATAAGTTGATGATTGTATTGCGGTAATGTTTGCTTTGTACTCTTGGATCCAGTCTGAAAATTGATGAAACGTGGTCCCTGAAGGTTGTAGGGTCAGCACCTACGTACTAGTAAATGGATCAGCTAGTACAAGAGCTGAGGGGGTTGTAGCTCCCTTCCAGAAGTAGTTGGAAAACGAAAGAGAGGGTTGTAGCCCTCTGCAGGTTGTAGCCTGCATACTGGTAAAGGACTGCACCAGTATATTGTAAAAGAAGTTTCTCATTAAAGAAGAAAGAGACGAATTGCAGCAGGTGGTTTTCACCCACATTGGGTTTCCACCTTATATCATGGTGTTCATGTGTGTGGCTCTTGTGTGATGTTCTGTTCTGTTATACTGCACCTGTTTACTGTTAAATTGCTTAATAATGTTCTGATGCATTTACTGAAGATAAGACTAACTGAATCATAAGATATCTGCATATACGCTAGTTGCTTTAGACACAGTCGCGTGTACACGCGGATTCACTTAACTTAAGTCGCGTATATGTTTCTGAGTATGAAATTGAAAAGGTTTTATTGATCTGATAATACTGATTCACCCCCCCCTCTCAGTATTATTTCCAACATCAAGGGCTTCTAAAAGGTTAAAATTTGAAGAGCCAAGTGAAGAATATGCTTTTAAGCCACGCAGACCAGTTACAAGAAGGCAAATCAAAGAAGTGGAGAAAGCTCAGAAAGAGAAGGCACCTTCAGAAATGCCTAGGACAGAGGTACTTGAAGTTTTCACTGAAATAGTTCAAGCAGCCAAAAGCAAGAACAAGGATAATAAGGTTATCATCAGTCAAAGTGGAAATGTTCTTGCTATTAAGAAACAAGCTGGAGCAACTAAGGAAGAAATACCTGAGATTAAAAATGTTTCTAAGGAAAAGGCAGTAAGATATACAAGTTATAAAAAGGCTGTAATGAAAGGCAAAACAAGTTTGATTAGCCAAGCTGACTCAGTATCTGATGCATATATGTGGACAGTGCCAGCTCTGAAGCAGGCAAAAATCATGAAACAAATGAATACAAGCTTAAGAGCAGAAAACAAGATGTTAAAGGAAGAAGTCAGCAGCTTGAAAAGGAAGCTAGGCAAACTAGCTAATTGATCCAAGGGGAAATTTGCTTTCCAAATTTTGGTATATTTTGGCTGTCATCATTTTAAAACTTTTTGAAACTTTTTGAAGTCCTTACACCTGTGTAGAATGGCTGAAGAAATCACAGAGTTAAGTTATTGTTGCTTTAAGGTTCATATGCTTAGTTTTGATTACCTACAGCAGTTTCGTAGCGCGCTACGAAACTGCTGTAGATGACTGTTTATGTAAAAAATTTGAGTTTGAATGCTGAGGTCAGCAAATCTTAAAAGGGATGACTCGAGGCTAGCATGGAGACTATAGAAAGTCATTCAGATGATTAAAAAGGTGCCAGGTGTAAGTATTCGAGGAAAAGGTGAAATTTTGTCTTTTGTTGAAGTTTTCACTTTATGTCCGAATTTTTAGGGTTCTGGTAGGGTTGCCGAGGTGTTGAGTGGTACACCTGTTCAGTTATGGGATGGCCAGATCATTAGTTTTCTTCCATCATACGGGACTATCAGAGGATTAAATGGCTTGAAACATGATCTTAAATGCATAAACACTAATGGGAGGCAGAAATCGTGAACATAGGGTACAGATTCTTATTTGTTGATGAATCATCTACACATCAGGCATCCGAAGCTGCTCATCCAGTGAATGTGTTTTCAGTTTGGTTTGGATATTATTGAAGGGCTACAGGCGTCAAGTTTCAAGAACGCAGCAATGTACACGAGGAGATAGACTTGAAGTTTCAATGTAATGGAGTCCTCTGTTTTCGTAGCACAATATCTTTTGTAATTAATTAGTTTGTTTAAGATATAGATAAGGTAATTAATGATAGAATTCCGAGCTCCCTTCATGCTTGTTGAGGAGTCTCAGGTAGTAGTATTTTGGTTTGCTATATATAGAAATGACTCTTATGTAAAAAAGGTTGGACATTTTATACAAAAACAGAGTTGTTTTGGGCCATTGTAAGACTTATGACAGTAATAGTAAAACAGTGTTGATTTCTTCTCAAGATTCTCGATGGATTATTGTGTTCAAATGTAATGGTGGTGTTTTATATCATATGTTATTTTACAGCCTTGTTATAGTACAATCACTCAGAATTCATATCCTATGCTCTGACTTCCTGTGTATTTAGCAAGCTGTGGTTTTTATGGAATATGTTTGGACATGTAATGCAAAGAGCCTTGACTTCCATGAAATGACTTTGTTTCTCTTGTTCACTTAGTGTATGAGACTCCATAGCCCAATGAGAACCAGTTTGATATGTTTCCAACCAACTTTTGCTTTCATGAATGAATAAAGAGTTAGCCATCTATTGTAGTGAAGGATTTTATCAAGAGTTTGTGAGAGAGCCCTCTCTGATCAAAGAGGCTGATCTTTGATCTAAAGTTAGGTTGAAAGAGTTACATGAAATCTTGCTTGGTTGCAGCCCTCAGTAGTGATTTTGTGATAACAACTGGCATGAGTGTAGGGGAATGACGCACTTACCATTTGGGAAGCTGAGGGTGCAGTTGACAGGGAAGTACAATGGACAGGATGATCTGTGCGTGCATCTGGCTAAATGGACGCAAGCCTATGGGGAAAAGCCACAACCTGAGTGGGTACACCTGTTTTGTCATACCTTGGATGTTATACCAATGAAATGGTACATAGAAACAGAGCTCCGCCACGGGACAAGTGAATAGGATGTTCAGTGTGAGGGGTTCGTGATGACCTTCAATTTTGAGGATGAGTGGGACAACATTAATGAAGCGCTATAAGAGGTAAAAGTATCCATCTTTAGGATACCACAGGAGCTGGCAGAATCGATTCAGCCTTAATGGGCTACTCAGTTGTGCTGCACACTCGAATGTTATAATGTAATTGTTGAAGAAGAAGACGAATATCCGCGAAAAATTAACATTCCAGAGATAGAAGGCCACCGCGAGGTTCAGGGACCACACATTAAGAACCCCGACATAACTGCACCGGTGAAGACTAAGCAGGTGAATATTGTTACAGAGGCAGAACCTAAATTTGTGAAGATTAGAGACTATTGGGATGGCCCGATGGTGGATAAGGTCTTTGAATTGCTCCACGAATATCAGGACTTATTCTCGACCATGTTTACGGATTTGAAGGGAATAATCGAAGATTTATGGGTAATGAAGATCATGATAAAACCCAACATGAAGCCAGTTAAGCAGCGGCCATATCGCTTAAATCCGAAATACAAGGAGAAGGTCCGTGTAGAACTAGACAAGCTGCTCGCGGCAAGCATCATTGAACTTGTGGAGGAATCTGATTGGGTAAGCCCGATGGTGTTGCAAGGAAAGAAGTAGTTGGAAGAAATAAGAATATGCATGGATTTGAGAAAGTTGAAAGATGCGTGTGTACATGATCCATTCCCAACTTCGTTCACAGATGAGGTGTTGGACAATGTAGGCGGTTAGGAAGCATATTCTTTCACTGATGGGTTCTCAGGGTACCACCAGATCAAAATCGCGCCGGAGGATAGAAGAAAGGAAGCCTTTGCGACTGAGTGGGGTTTCTTTCAATATACTGTCATGCCATTTAGATTGAAGAATTCCGCTGCTATCTTTTCGTGCGTAGTTGTTGCGACATTCAGGGAATATATTCATAAATTCTTAGAGGTCTATTTTGACGACTGGATTGTATTTGGATTGCTTAGGTGCCATGGAACGAGCCTGCGCTTGATGCTAGATACATGTCAAAGATACAAAATTGCGCTAAACCTCAAGAAGTGTATGTTCTGTAGGTTTTAACCCCGTACAGAAATTACCTGCATACGAATTCTAAAACACAGAAAATAAAAAATGCGAGAGCATAACACATAAAAAACATATACATAGAAATTTTCCCTTGGATCCCAAAACTGGGACTACCAGCTTGATTTTTTCATTATATTCCTTTCAATGTTATAATACATATTTATACATGCCAAAGCATCCAATACCATGGACCAAAAACCATCGCGTCCAAAACCATGGACCAAAAACCATTGCGTCCAAAACCATGTGCAAAAATCATGCACAAAACCATAGGTAGGTCCGCCCAACCTAACATAGGGTCCAAAACCAAAATTTTCCAGGGCGCTGCCCCAAACCCCATAGAGTGGGGTTACCTGCACCCCTCAAACCCCCTGTGACTCCCCCTGCTATGCAATTGGCACAATGAAGGGGGGGTTCCACCCCCCTTCTAACCCCCCAATTAACTATGTGGGCTAGTCGTGGAAAGAATATAACACAACCCAACATTCTCCCACTTGTTGTTTTCTTTCCACAGGGGGCCACAATTGAGCTTAGTCATTTATCCAGCGCTGCAACGCCCATTGTTTCTCTACACCAAGAGAACTTCTCAGAGCTCATAGATTTTGTCAATCCATCTGCAGTGTTCTTCAAAGTATCCACCTTTACCAGTAACACCTTTTTGTCTTCTTTCATATCCCTCACAAAGTGATACTAAACATCAATGTGCTTTGTCTTTGAATGATATGCAGGGTTCTTTGCCAAGAAAATTGCACTTTGGCTGTCACAGTCTATCCTTATAGCTCCCTGTACTAACCCCATATTTGAACACAATCTTTGCAACCAAACTGCTTCCATGCTTGCATGAATGGCTGCCACGTATTCTGCCTCTGTAGTTGATAGTGCCACTACAGATTATTTCTTACTCATCCAACTGACTACACCTCCAAATAGGTTAAACACATACCCAGTTGTAGATCTTCTTTGATTAGATCGCCAGCCCAGTCTACATCAACAAAGCCATGAATATCCAACACTCTATCCAATCATGGCCTTCCTTGGTAGCACAAACCATAATCACTAGTGCCATGCAAATACCTAAAAACCCGCTTCATTGTTGTCCAGTGCTCCTTCCCTGGTTTTGACATAAACCTGCTCAATACTCCCACTGCATGTGCAATGTCTGGTCTAGTATAGACCATCACATACATCAGGCTACCGACTACACTTGCATATGGAACACGAGACATGTCCTCTTCCTCTTCTTGTGTCTTGGGACACTGTTCAACAGATAACTTTACACCTATAGGAATAGGAACCTTCACCCGTTTACTATCTTGCATATTAAACCTCTGCAATATTATCTTGACATGCTTCCTCTGGTTTAACGAGAGCTTCCTCTTTGTCTGATCTCTTTTAATTTCCATGCCCAAAATATAGTTTGCAGCACCAAGATCTTTCATGTCGAATTTGGAGGACAAATGGGTCTTCAAATCCTGGATAATTTCTTTGTCATTTCCAACCAGCAACATATCATCCACATACAAGACAGATAAATAACACGATCACCAATTAATTTAAAATACACACAGTGATATGCTTTGCTTCTAGTGAAGCCAAGTCCCCGTATAAATGTATCAAATTTCTGATACCACATCCTTGGTGACTGTTTTAACCCATACAGAGACTTCTTTAATTTGCATACCAGTTCTTTCTTACCCTTCATTGCAAAGCCTTCAGGTTGCTTCATTTAGATCTCCTCTTCCAGATCACTGTGAAGAAATGTTGTCTTCACATCCATCCGTTCTACCTCAAAATCAAAAGCAGCAGCAAAAAATAAAAGTAATCTAATAGAAGTTACCTTGGCAACATGAGAAAAAATATCACCAAAATCAATTCCCGACACCTGGGAATAACCTTTTGCTACCAACTGAGCTTTGTATTTCTCCACCTTTCCTTCTGCATTTGTCTTCTTCTTGAACACCCATTTTCTGCCAATGGGTTTCCTTCCAGCCGGCAACTCCACCAGATCCCAAGCCTCATTTTTGTGCAATGATGCCATTTCATCAACCATGGCCTCTTTCCAGAGTTTTCCATCCTCTGAATCTACTGCTTCCTCCACAGTTCTAGGATCATCATCAGTAATAGATAAAGCAAAATTTGAACAGAAAGTAGATGGACTATACCTTTCTGGCTACCTTCTTTCTCGAACTGATCTTCTCACACTCGGAGTTTGTGGCTCTTCATCTTCTGATTCCTCCTTTGCTGTAGAGTCTGATTCTTCCTCCTTTAGATCAAACTCTATCTTCTCAGGTTCCTTTGGTTGGATTTCATGTTTAATAACATCTTTCACCTCTCTGAACACCACATCTTAGCTGTACACAACCTTCCTTGTTACTGGGTTCCAAAGCTTATAACCCTATAAACCACCCTTATACCCAATAAAGATGCACCTTTTCAGATTTACTATCCAACTTGGTTCGTTTGTCCTTTAGAACATGTACATATGCATCACATCCAAATACCCTCAGATGTGAAAGAGAGGGTTTCTTACCAGTCCATACCTCTTCTGGAGTCTTATCCTCCAACGCTGATGAAGGTGATATGTTGATTAGGTAACATGCTGTCTCCACTGCCTCTTCCCAAAATTCCTGTCCTAACCCGACACCAATGAGCATGCTTCTTGCCCTTTCCATCAACGTCTTGTTCATTCTTTCTGCAACTCCATTTTGCTGAGGTGTATATGGAGTGGTCTTCTGCCGTGCTATACCACACTTATTACATAATTCTTAAAATTCCTTACTGCAAAACTCTCCACCGTTATCTTTCCTCAACACCTTTATTTTCTTCTCTGTCTGGTTTTCCACCAGAGCCTTAAATTCTTTAAACTTGTCAAAGACTTCAGGTTTCTTCTTAAGGAAATATATCCATGTATTCCTTGAGAAGTCATCTATAAATTATACATAGTTCATAGACTTACCTAGTGATGGAATCTTCACAGGGCCAAACACATCACTGTGCACAAGCTCTAATATCTATTTCGCCCTCTTACCACGAGAGCGGAAACTCACCAAATTCTGCTTCCCATATACACAATTTTCATAGAAATCAAAATCCAGAGAGCTATTACTCATACCTTCTACCATACCTTTACCATGAAGTATTTGAAGGCCCTTCTCTCCAATATGTCTAAGCCTTTGATGCCACAACATGGTCTTCTCTCTAGAGACCACTAGATTTTCTGCTTCACTTTCAGGAACCACAGAACTATTGCACCCATCAACAATAGTGCTACCTTGCAGCTTGTACAGAGTTCCGATCCAAACTCCTCGCATCAATACCAGTGCTCCCTGAACCATCTTACTGGTATCCTTCTTGAACACTGGTTTTACACCTGCATCATCCAGCTTGATTACAGAAATCAGATTTCTGGCCAATGCAGGAATATTTAGAACACCCGGAAGTGTTCTAACCCTTCCAACTTGCAACTCCAACTTTACTTTTCTGGGATCAATGATTCTAGCCTTCCTGTCATCCCCCAAGAAGACATCACCACCATCATATTTCTCATACTTGCAGAACCACTCTCTATGGGGAGTGAAGTGAAAGGATGCACCTGAGTTAATCAACCATGCTTCATGATCTACATGTGTACTTGAAGAAGTCAAGTACACATCCCCACCTTCATCTGAGGTGTTTTTCGCCTCTGTAGAAGGAGCATCATCAGATCCCTTTCCTTTGTCAAGAGTTTTAGATTTATAGTCCCTTTTGTAGTGCCCTTCCTTTCCGCATTTCCAGCACACCACCTTCACAGGTTTTCCTGGAGATTTAGATCTCCTTCTAGATTTAGATCTCCCACTCGATGAATTATTTTTGTTTCTGTTCTGGGACTGTCCTCGTACAGACAAGGCATTACCATTCTGGCTCTCCATATTTTTCCGTCTCATCTGCTCCGTCAGCAAGGATGAGACTATTTCATCAAACTACAAGGTAGTTGCATTGCTACCTATTTCAATAAACAGACTATCCCACGAATCTGGTAGAGAACACAACAAACTAATGCACTTATCTTCATATGAATTTTTGATATCAACAGACAATAACTAACTTACCACAGTATTAAACGCATTCAGATGCTTTGTCACCGAGTCTCCATCTTTCATCCTCAGGTTATACAACTTTTCCTGTAAGAACAGTTTATTCACCAGAGACTTAGATTGGTACAAAGTCCCTAACTTGTCCCACATAGCCTTCGCCATAGCTTCCCCTAATACATTCAACAATACTAAATTTGAGACACACAATCGTATTGTGCTCTTTGCTTTCCTATCCAACTTCTTCCATTCTTCATCAGACACTCCCGTTGGTTTAGTACCCGGATCTACCGCGATCCGCTGATCTTTATCCACCAACAGATCCTCCATCTTGAGTTTCCACAACTCAAAACTTTGACCATTAAATTTCTCGATCTTTATCTTTCCACTGCTCACCATCTTCTTTCACTACCATAATCGATCTCGCATATCTCCCACTGAACAGGGTCTATCACAGGCCCGAGAGAAACCTCTCAGCAACAAAGGCGTCCCATTGAAGCCAAAATAGCTTTGATACTAAATGTAGGTTTTAACCCCATACAGAAATTACCTGCATACAAATTCTAAAACACAGAAAATAAACAATGCGAGAGCATAACACATAAAAAACATATACACAGAGATTTTCCCCTGGATCCCAAAACCGGGACTACCAGCTTGATTTTTTCATTATATTCCTTTTAATGTTACAATACATATTTATACATGCTGAAGCATCCAATACCATGGATCGAAAACCATTGCGTCCAAAACCATGGACCGAAAACAATCGCGTCCAAAACCAAGTGAAAAAATCATGCACAAAACCATAGGTAGGTCCGCCCAACCTAACATAGGGTCCAAAACCAAAATTTTATGGGGCGCTGCCCCGGAACCCATAGAGTGAGGTTACTTGCACCCCTCAAACCCCCTGTGACTCCCCCTGCTACTCAATTAGCGCAACGAAGTGGGGGCTCTACCCCCCTTCTAACCCCTTGGTTAACTACGTGGGCTAGTCATGGAAAGAATATAACACAACCCAACACGTTCCTCGTTCCTTTTGGGAACCTGTTGGGGCATGTGGTTTGTAGACAAGGGCTGATGGTAGACCCCACGAAAATCGCAGTGATTCTGAATTTGCAAGCTCCGCAGAGTGCGAAATAGCTGCGCGCTACTCTGGGGCATATGGGGTACCATAGGAAGTTCATCAAAAGCTATGCCCAAATCATTGCGTCGATGGAAAAGTTGTTGAAAAAGGATGTCATGTTTTGCTAGAACGATGACTATAAGAAAAGCCTGGATGTATTGAAAGAAAAGATGGTCACTACGTTGATTCTGGTCTTCCCGAACTGGAAGAAAGAGTTTCATGTCCATGTTGATGCGTCGAGTATAGTGCTGGGGGCAGTACTAACATAGGAGGGTGGAGAAGGCTTGGATCACCCTATCGCATTTGCAAGTCGCAGATTATCTAAAGTAGAAAAGAATTATTCCACCACTGAACGTGAGGGACTGGCTATGGTGTATGCGCTCCAGAAATATCGACACTACTTGCTAGGGGGACACTTCAAGATGTATACAGATCATTCCGTGCTAAAATACTTGGTCAATAAGCCTATGTTGGGGGGGCACATATGCAGATGGATTTTATTGTTCCAAGAATATGATTTTGAAGTTGTTGTGAAGCTTGGACGATTGAACGTGAGACTAGATCACCTGTCACACATTGAGACAGGAGAGGAACCTACTAGTCCGAAGGAAGGATTACCTAACGCACAGCTCTTTGCTGTGTGTGTAGCAGATGGAAATTTTGAAGATATAATTCACTTTCTCATGACTGGACTATGCCAAAAGGGTACTTCGTCTAGTAGAAGAAGGAACTAGTGATGCATACGATAGATTTCTCTGTCATTGCGGGGCACCTATATAATATGGCGAATGATGAGATACTGCGAAGGTATGTACCTGAATTTGAATGAAGGAATATCCTCGCGGATGCTCATGGGGGCACTGCGGGAGGAAATTATGTAGGTAAAGTGATCGCATAGAAGATTCTCCACGTAGGGTTGTGGTGGCCGACCCTTCATCAGGATTCAAAATCACATTGCAAGGCCTGTGATGTATGTCAAAGAATACGTAAACCATTGCGAAGGGACGAGATGCTTTTGAATCCGCAAATGACATTGTAGCCCTTGAAAAGTGGGAGATTGACTTTGTAGGACCTATCAAACCTCAAGGAAAGACAGGCGCGAGATATATTATCACTGCGACAGAGTACCTGACTCGTTGGGCAGAAGCACAACCGGTAAAAGATTGCACGGCTGTGACGACCACAAAGTTTCTGTTTGAACACATATTGACGTGATTCAGATGTATGAAGATCTTGATGAGCGATCGCAGTACACATTTCCTGAACGAGACGATTAGTGTGCTGACAGAAGAGTTTCAGGTGTATCATCAGAAAAGCACACCGTATCACCCACAAGCTAACGAGATAATAGAAGCGTTTAACCAAGTACTGGAGACTGTGTTGACAAAGGTATGCAATGCATAGTGAAGTGATTGGGACCTGTGTGTACCTACAATATTATGGGCTTATCGGACGACATGCAAGAAAATGATGGGACATACACCTTTCCGGCTTGTCTATGGTGTAGAGGCCGTAATGCCTATGGAGTATATCATGCCTAGTCTACGCATAGTGGCAGTCACAGGTATGATGGATCACAACGCCCTGGAGGAGAGGCTCGCGCAGTTGGAGGAGCTCGAAGAAGAACGGTTTTTGGCTGGATTCCACCAGCAGGTACAAAAGCAGCGCGAAAAGGCCTGACATGATCAACATATCAAGTTGCGCACCTTTAAGGTGAATGATTTGGTGTTGCTATATGATAATAAGTTTGATCAATTCCCAGGGAAGCTCAGAATGCATTGGTTGGGACCGTATGTTATTAAGGAGATCACAAATGGTGGCACAGTGTAGTTGGTAAAATTAAATGGTGAACTCTTCCCAGGAAAAGTAAATGGTAGTTGTTTGAAGCTATACACATGTGGCCTGGCCATCTGACTCATTGTAGGAAGCACAGTATTAGCGCTCTAGGTAGCTAAAAGGAGGCGCGGGACTATAAACTACTCTGCCTGGGAGCCGCGGGACTATAAACTACTCTACCTGGGAGCCGCGCGATGATAGGATTGCGTGCAGTAGTGAAGTATCACAAGGTCCACAACAACGCGAGGGTAGCTGCACTGCTACGCGGGTTGGGTGGAAAGTGACTATTACAGTCACTATTCACGATGTGATGCTTGGTTTCAGACCAACTGGAGTGGGCGGTAGGCATTTAAGGCGAAATTTATGGACTAGATTTGGGAAAATTTGCCACCAAGGGAGCATTAATGGACTAAAAGTGGGGGGAATGGTCGAATTCAAATTCAAAAGGCGCTATAAAGTGCAAAGGGCTGCCCAACAAACAACACTTGGCAATTTGAGAATTGAGCTATTGCGCACCCAGAGATTCATGAACCCCGATTTGTTCGATCTTTTGAAGTCGAAGGCATTGTTTGAGCACTTACCTGAGACATTGAGAGAATTGTGGAATACCAATATGGCCGCGCTAGAGGAATCCATGGATATTGGAGAGATTTCCAATGAGGAGGCCCTAAGGCCATAATAGTAGGAGAAGCCCCAGAAAGCACTGGGATAGTCGCAGAAATTCCTAAATTGCTGTGCACATCGAGACCCAAGAAAGATAAGAAGCCTATGGCACTAGTGTGCGTGTCCCCCAGGAATCTGTTAAGGACAATGCTCACCATGGAAGAAAAGGGGAAGGCGATCAATTTGGAAGCCAATGGGGAGGAAGAAGACTTTGAAGAAATCCTGGTAGAGGAGGAGGATGAAGAAATGGAGGAAGAAACCCAGGGTGCGGACCCTCTGACCAGGTTCCCCGCATATGTTCCTCCGCGGAAGGGGAAAGTAAGGGTGCCCAAGGACCTAGATGAGAGCAAGAGCTCTCTGTAGACTCCGTTGCTCCCCGACGACATCATTTTTGACGGAGCGCACTTGGGGCGAGTGCCTGTGCTAAAGTTTGAAGACTGGGATCTCGTGGACCATGAGAAATTCCCACATTTGGCAACTGCGTAGCTAATGCACTAGAAGAAAAACACACCGGCGGGAGTCATAGAGTTGGAACCGCACAAGTGGTTGCGAGGAGTGGAGAAAGCAAGATTGTTCAACTTGCTCTCGGTGCCGCATTACCATCGTGCCCTAGTGACTATTTTTGTCATCACGCAGCTGCTATGCCTGCTGCATGATGGGTGTTTGTGGCTAGAGGAGCGCATCCCCATCATGGATCATCTGATTCACAAAATTACCCGGCTCCCTTGCAAATGGGAGGATCTAGCGAACATATCCAAGGGTAAAAGTGATGATTTGGCCATCGTGGAGGCCATGAAGAAGTTCAAGCTGGAGAAGAAAAAGAGAGGGTATGTGATCTCCAGTATCAATAACGCTGCGGTCAAAGTCGCGACACAGATATTGGCCAGGAAAGTCATGCGGAAGTGCCGTGCGTATGAGGTGCTTGCGTTGGTGGTTGCACTTGCCTCACTGTGCGCAGAGGGGGTCCAGTTTAATTGGGCAGATTACTTGTTCAGAGAGTTCCTGGAGAACTGCTGTGAGGCGCAGGAGTAGGGGAAGACTTTCCACTATGCATGGCTTCTGCTATCCATAGTGCTGGTGGCTTGGGAATTTCCCGAGGACAGCCAATTCCCTACGACTGCGCAGGATCTTCCAAAGGCAACAAAGTACGCTACATTGTGGGCAAATAAATATGCGCAGAGGATCAGAGACAAAAAAATATTCCGGGTGTTCATGGAGATGAACATCAGAATGGGGATTAACTGCAAGCTGCGATTATCGCCCATTGTCTATAACAGTCTGTAGAGCTTCGCAGAGTTCAAGGCAGACTTTCATCACATGTACATCAGGGTGAGGAAGGACCCTGTGAAGGCATGGAAGGAGCTACTTTATTTGGCGATGGAAGATGTCATATTCGCCGTCCTTGAGTCGTGGTTGCTGGAGTGGCGCGCTCCAGCCAGCTTCGCGGTGGAAGCGGAGAAGTCTGCTACACAGAGGAAAAAGGAGGAGGCAAAACTGTGGATGGCACAGTTGGCAGAGAAGAGAAGGAATGAAGTAGCAACAACTAAGGCGCAGGAGGCGCGCGATGCTGTGAAGGCAGTAGAAGAGCAGCAAAAGGCAGCTGAGAAGGAGTGTGAGCGAGAAAAGTCACCTTCGCCCGAACAGGAGACATATCCAGAGGAAGGTAGCACGGACCCGCAAACAGCATCCACACAACTAAAGCGACTGTGCCCAAGAGAGCAGGTGGGGCCGCGAAAGAAGTCGAAAGCCTCAAAGACTTATTTTGACCTGATCACCCTCATTGAGGGGGATCTCCATGACATAGGGGAGACGCTACGAAATGTCACCGCGGAGGCCCTCAAGCATTTCGCGGAGGAAAACCAGATGGTCTTGTGGGCCCTCCAGGCATAGATATAGGAGTTGTAGGTTCACACTCCTCAGGCTGGTACTCTGTCGACCAGGCTCGCAATAGGCACGACCGCGACTGAGGAAATGCTGCATGCCCACATGACCAACACTATAGTGCTACCAAAGGGATCACTAGTTACAGAAAACGAGGCCGATAGGCCTATGGTCAGTGCACTGAAGGGAGTTGGAATAAACATGGCTGCGGTCCCTTGGGAGACGCTCTATGTTCTGCATGACGGAGTGACTGTAGAATGGCAAGCCAGGGAGGGTTGCGCGCTCCAGGTCATAAGTGAGCAATGAATCAATATGGAACAGTTGAGCTTGCAACACAACAAGGTAGTGGCACAGAACCGACAGATTGTGCAGGTGGTCGAGGACGCCTGCCAGATGGTCCCGAAGTTGGCCATCCCAGCAGAAGACCCAGTGGAGGCGCACATTCAGAAACTTGCAGCAGGGGTGCACGAGGCGAAGGAAGAGATGGCCAAGGTTCAGCTGGAGCTGAACCTTCAGATAAACAAGCTTCAATTCAAGGCGTAGCCTTCAAATCCGCTAGAGGTGAAGGAACAGCACGCCAACGTCATTACAACATGAATAGCGGAGATCAATAGTGCAGTGAAATACTGCACCCGGCTATTTGAGGAGTCGTTTGAGGTTCTCACTACTCTGCAGGAGGACCCAAACATACAACGCTTAGAAACAGAGGTGCGTGAGTTGCAGTAGAAGTACGACGAAGTCAAAGGGACCGTGCAGATGGTGGCCCTTACACAGAGGCTCGCGCAGATGAAGTAGGCAAAAGCGCTCAAGGAACAGGTAGACGCTGCGCGACATAAGGAAGCTGTTTTGAAGGCGCACATCCAGCCATGGATTGATGAGGCGTTCATCATTACCACCTCAATTGAAGTAAAACTCGCATAGATGTAGGTAACGCAGGAACAGATTCAGGGAAGCAGTTCAGATACAACGGTTTCTAAACAACGCGTCCAGGAAGTGTAGTAGGCAGCCGCTCAGTGCGCTGTCGATCTTGCAACAGTTCAGGCAGAGTTGGGGGGTCTCTGCACGAAGATCCCCGCATCGACAGAGTGACTTGAGGGTGAGTCAAGATGTATGTGTTGGGGGGCCTATTGGGCATAGGATCCCCCAAGGAAAGTTTTGGGGCTTAAAGCCTAGATTTTGGCTAAAAATTGTAAATCCGATGTAAATTCTCTGCATTTTGTGGGTGGGAAGCGTGAAGTTGTAAATGAGTCATAGGGTTTTCCACCCTTAATTTTGTAATGTAATGTCAGCTTTAGAAATCTACCCATGGTCCGCGGACCATGAATTGTATAAATAGAGTGAGGCTCTAAGTAGTTGAGACATATAATTCAAGTAGTGATCATGGAATAGAAGGTTAGTAGAAGATCTAAGTGTAAAGAGAGTCTTTGGGTCGTAGAGTAGGAGAAGGTTCTACAACTGAGTGTGTAGAGGCCTAGTAGTCCGTAGTTGAGTGCGTGGACCCCTGCAAATGAGTGCGAAGGGGAGTCGAGTCTGTAACTATTGAAGCATTAATAAAGAGAAGTTTTACATCAATTATGTGTATTTATTTCTTGTTTTCTGTATCAAATATATTGGGTATAAATTGCATTTATGTTGTCTATATGGTGCGTGAACATATATAATTGTGTAGATTAAGTAAATGTGAGTTAAAGTATCTGGTTACGTGAGGTTGACTAACATCTATAAGAGGATAATTAAGATACATGGTGTAACTTGGGGAAATAGTGCAGATCATTGCCATAGTAGCGCGAAATCACCTCAGCCCCCTGGTTAGGGCTACGCGAAGGACAATTATAGCAGATCGCGAAGGTATCACAGGTTAGAACAATGCATGAAGGTAGGCACAGTTGGACTAAATCGACCCCTCAGACATCTCAAGGGTGCAGAAACTTGGTTCCAACATCTCCCCATACTGCTTCAGGTGAGACTTCAGTTCGCGCACCATGGGCTGATGCCGAAAAGGCCAGTAGTGTAGGGATTTGTTTGGCTAATTAACTTCGAACCTGGGTCAGGCCACATTAAGCCAACAACTTCTAGTGGAGTAGTCCACTCGGATGCGGAAGTCACATCATACAAGGTAAGATAACACGTACAACACTCATGGATCAATCAAGATGAGTGTGATGGTTGTTACTATAAGGTTCATGTGAAAAGGTTTGTCTGATGTCTGGGAGAGCAGTTGACACGGACGGTGACAACATTAACAACATATCAACACATTAACAACAAGATTCATATAATTTCATGTGAATAAGTTCATACACAAGTACGTAAGTTAAACAACATATATCATTAAGGCAACCAGAGCAGTCCAACTACAATAACAACATATGCATGAAAATGTGTTGGCTCTTATTATATAAAGAAGTGTAAGTCACAATCATACAATACATCCATGTAAACCTACTAGCCCCAATAGTGGAACATTATAGCCACATCTGCCTGCTCCTCCAAAGAGATGTACTAGCTTTGTGCAGTGGAGAAGCCAAGGCGTGTTACAATACTGTCCAAGCCTTCTTCAAGATAGTCTTAGTAGAAGCTTGGCTGACCAAAAGCCTCTACAATGAGTTATGAGGGACTATTTATAGCAAAGGGTGGGGTGACCCTTAACATTCCCCTTTGTGACAGTTTAACTACCCTCATGACTCTTCACCTACTCTATGACTGTTACATCCAACCATTAACACTTGACTTACACTTGACATGACTCAACATTACAATGCACATGTACTCATGTGAGACAACATTGCTTGAGCAAGCCTTGCAAGACATCACTGGCACTCGGTCCGCTGTGATGAGACCAACTATTTGACATGCTTGTGATGGTGAATGTGGTGAGCTAGTGCCAAGCTTGGTCATCTGTGAAGGTGTGCATGCACCTCATGGTGACATCTTGCTAAAGCGAACTCTTGCCTCCGTCACAACAGTGCATTGGTTCGGCCCCTTCATCTAACTCGTCTGCTAACATGCACATGGTATTTTTGGGTACGGTTAAATTGGAAACACACTGATTCACAGTGTTCATGATGATATTTAAGTGTGTGCTGGTGGTCATGCACATCAACTTGTCGAAGTACATGTTCAACCCCAGTTGGACTTGTTTCTTGTCTTCGCCTTGGCGAGTGTGTTGAATGGGTTGGATTGCATGCATGCGCTCAATGACATGCATGCTGTTGAATCCATTGCATGCGATCAACAACACTGCTCACCGTGTCTGCTTTGTGTCAGCTTCTGGGATAGATCCTTAACTTGTACAGGCGTAGTTTCATCTGTGAGTGCATGTTGTGCCCACCGATGTTCCTGTTCCTGTTGAAACTCATTCGTTTGTCTGTGCAGCTTCATGTTCTTCTTGAGTTGCTGCTTTAGCACATGCAAATACTTCTTTGTTACATCTTCTGCCTTCGCGCGATCTTCATGTCACGCCATCACTTCATAGCCGGAGTCTCCAAAGTTGCATTCATCATTAATGGACTTGCTTGAGCTTGCAACCTTGTTTTGCCTCCGTGTTGTCAACAACCCTCCTCTTGCATTTGTTGCATTTGGTATGCTATCTCCAGCTGTTGTTCATGAAGCTACTCGTTGTGATGCTGCTGATGTCATATCTTGATGTCCTTGTCTATGAACAAATTGATTTCTTCGTGGGTAGGCAAGTCCATGGACACTTGATTGACTGCATCCCCAAGTGTGCTCTGAAAAACGTCTTCGTCTCTGCTCTCCTGGAAAGCATTGTACCTGTACTCATCAGAGGCAGATGAACACCTGAGATACCTGGAGACATGGCAACACTCATGGCAAGCAATCTGTTAGTCGAAAACCAAAATGAACATGAGAATTGACTTGCAACATACTGCTGGAACTGTGCAATGCATAGTCCAGTCTGGCTGCTGACTGCTGGGATTGTGCAATGTGCAATTCCAGCTGGGAAGGACTGCTGGCCTAGGGATAGATTTTTGCAATTTCTTGGGCCAAGTAGTCACTGTCCTCGAGAAATGTGAAAAGCAGTCCTGGAGGTCAGTGCTGGGTAGGAATGCACAAATCTGGAGAGGAAGGTGAGCCTTACTTCCCCAGAATGCACAATGCAGCCTTGGTGAAGGCAAAGTCCGGGCCAAGGTTGGCCCGACTCATCGATGGGCAGTTGAAAGCAACTAAGACAGTAAATGCATGGCGACACTAAGTGATAGCAGAAGTGATTGAAAATGCATGCAAAACATGAATGAAAGATTCAACAAACAGATTAACATGCATGCGGGTGAGGCAGTTCACCAGTTGGGCGAACGTCCGTGCAAAACAGTTTCATGGATGCGATAATAGTGAGATAGAAACGAAAATTGAAATAGAGCTAGGACTATCTAGTATATATGTAAACGATAGCAAGCGTTCAAAGGAATCAAGAAAACAATACTCCCACAAGCAAAAACACAAAATGTGACAGAAATGCAACACAAGGCATGGGAAGCGGGCTTACCCCGAAACAACTGAGATGAATGTGCTAACTACTCCTAGGTGTGATGTGGGATTTGAGAGATGCAAGGTTGATGTGAGGAATGTGCTTTGCAGCGTCTGGTTGATGAATTTTGATAACATTGAGGTTGTCACGTGCATGCCACGAATCCAGGGGAAACGACACTTGGTGGGATGTTTCAGAATTGCTTCTTCCATGTAACCTCCAACTGCTAAACATAGATCCCTGAAACAAGCGATGCCTTTGCATGCTACCTTGTGAGAAGCAGCCCATGCAAGCAAGTCAGTTTTGCTCGGTCCCAGTGGGAACCGGTCAACTCAGCTACACATGTAAGAGAATGCTCGGCTGTTGGAGAAAAATGTGCATTTCAGGCTTGGAGGTGGGTTGACTGCCTAGGAGGTTTCCACAATTTCTGGGCAGAGCAGCTAACTACTGCCCGGATTTGCACAAAACCTGGGCTGAACAACCTTGCTGGGGAATTTCATGCAAATCCTGCTGGGAGTGCTGGTTGGTAGGATTGCTCAATCTTGGAGCCCAGCAAGCTGCCAAAAAGGCTTGCGCAATTTCTAGAGGGAAGGCTAGTTTCCCTCCAGAAATGCGCAATTTTCAAGGGGATGCTACTCAACCTATAGCTGGACCAAGTCCAGATGAACAACCTATGAGGGGAAAGGATCAACTATGATCGACAGGCTGCCTTTGTGCGAGGAAAACACTGAAGCTTGAGTACTTGATGAAGTAAGACAAAGTTTTGTGAAAGGTTGGTAGGGAAGCTCCAAAACAGGCTAAGGAAAAATTTTGGAGGGTGGTTGTAGTCGCTACAACACTTGGCGACACATTGGTAGAACTCCATCTCTTTGAATGGACCTTGTTCATGAAAAGCAAGTCTAACACCTCCGTAGTATTGTTCAACTCTTAGCTCATCCTGGCTTCACACTAGCTTGATTGTAAGATGTAGCATCTGCCAGACTCTTGGTCGATTGACACACATTCCAAGCCAAGCCAACACAGTTGTTTCGATTGGGGTTGAGGGGCATATAGGTGCACAAGTAGTATATTCGTCAGAGTCTAAGTTTCATCTTTGGTGTTGCTCCATTGATAGCAGGCCTGGACAATACCCCGATGGAGTCACATGGGAACACAAGCATGGCTCCGCTCCCAGCAAGCCTGGTCAGTACCCTGGTGGAGTTACTTGCATCACCTCCCTACTTAGGAAGCCTTTCTCTTCTTTCGCCTTATTCATTTTTCATTTTTCATTTTTTTGACTTTTCATTTTTCATTTTCACTGTGCATAGCACTTATTCATTTCAGAGGCAGAAAATGGATCAAAACTTATTGAGATAAGAAGAGGTTGTTCCAACAGAGAAGTAGTTTATTGTATCTCTGGCGTGCCTGTTAAGGTTTTCCACCACACCTTACCCTACTTGACTGAGATGACAAGGGTTAACCCAAAAACAACCGACTAGAGAAGGTGACACTAGTTAGCGTGCAAGTGTTGTGTTATCACCAAGGTTCACTTCAAATAATACATATTTTCCTTTGATGTATCATGGACTAAGAGTAACAATCTCATCATACAGAGGCAAGATGACAGATAACCAAGTAGTGATAGCTATACAAGACCTCTTGTACTTTAGCTAGCTTGCTTCAAGAGTCATACATGGTTTCATGAAAAACTAACCTATGAACGAAACAAGCAACTAACAAACAACAAAGCAAAGCGAAAACAGAAGCAAAAGTGAAAGCAAAGCAAATAAGAAAACAAGCAAGCAAACAAGCCAACAAACAAAGCATGTAAGCAGACAAGCATGCAAGAAAACAACTGAAAGAAAACACTACTCCTACTCCTACACTAACGGTGCATGGGCCTGATCACGTGAAATGATACTTCTAATGCAGCGACCGACGCATTGGTAAACCCATGTTGGTGAAGGCTTGGTCCGTGAGCAACCCGGTTGTGCGAACTAGCAAACAAGAAGGATACAACAATGAAGACAACCACACTTCATGTTTCAAAGTGCCCATGGGAAATAAGTGAGCGCATGTGCATGATGGGCAGTCCGTGGACTTATCATGGTGCTGTGCGACACTATATGCAACTTTGAAGCATAAGCAAACTCTTGACTGTGACATGCAAGCAAACAAAAGAAACAAATATAACTTGCGTTATGAACGAGTGCTTGCAATGTAAGACTCCTCCAACCGATGAGCAATGGGATTGTGCAGGTCGAGTGGAGGAAGTGTGATCTATGAGTGAGATGAATCTTCAATGCATACATATGAGTGACGAGGAGCTTTGGGTGATTGAATAGTTTCATGATAGGAAGTGAGACTAACCCCAAGAGAGCGAGGACCTGACATAACCATCAACTCGGGCTAAAGTGCCTCAACAGTCTTGGGTGTCTCAACTTCATCATCAGGTGGATCATCATACATGGTGGCTTCGAAAGATCAATTGTGATAGATTCATGATCGTGATAAAAAATGGAAGCAAATGGATCACGACCGCCACGATCAAAAAATCAATGAATTCTTCGGCATCCTCATGATCAGATGAATCGAACAGAGGGGTAGATGAAAAGCGAACAAACTCATCCTCTATGTTTTCAGAAAAGACAGATAAAGGATCAAGTGGATTTTCAACAAGTAAGTTATCCTCTCCGTTGTCGAATGATAGACTAACACCCGGTGAGTCCTGCGAGTGATCAACAATGGGTGCACCCGTGGGTAAAGACACACATGCAAAATCATGGATGGTAGGTTCACCAAAGAGGTTAGGAAAGAAAGGAGGGGGCTAGGCAGAAGGGAGTCATCCTTCCCCGAGTGTTGATGTTCAAACTTCCACTCATACTATTCATTAATGACAACGCATGTTGGTTGTGCAACACCAACTCCGTTAGTGGGTTGTTCCTCGTTCACAACAAGTGAAGAGTTCGAAATGGACAAACACAAGACAACATCATCCGAAGGAACACCTGAGTGCGAAGATGAAGGTCGAAGAAAAGAATGCATATGAGAAATTGAAGGAATCACAACCAAATCTGCGCGAAAATTGAGTGGAGTGATGTTGGGAGAGTGTGAAGGATGAACAGGTGTGTGAGCATGATCCTCAACATCACTGGGAAGTGGTGGAGCTGTTGAATGAGAGGGAGGCGAACAGTCAGTTGAGACAGTGCCCGCTCCCACATGAGATTGCACAGTTCCATAAATGAAGAATGTTGAGTGAGGCTTGATATCAAGCTTCCTCTTGGGATGGGCAGATTTATTAAGGCAATACTCGAACCAGTCCCAAAGATAAGCAAATTTCATCTGGCTCCTCAGAGCTTGAAACTGCAAGTCATAGAAGCGCTGCCAAAAATCAATAACTAATTCATGCGGAGCCCTCTGTTGCTGTAATAATTTCCAATCAAGATGGTCCAGAACAAAATGATAGAACATGTCTTCAATGATATCATAGAAGTGCTCGAATGAGTGCACGGTGTCTGTCGGTAGGCTGAGTACCCAATGAAATGGAGATTCACGACGTGTGTATGCAAGCAGCAAACCGACCTGTTCATTAGAAAAATCATATTCCTCATGAATCACGGAAAGAAAGTTATGTAAGTGCTCAGGCCATGAAACTTCACCTTCACCATCATACGTGTGAGTGGAAAAAAGATCAAAAAGCTTCCCTGAGATGGAGACATCTTCATGATTCAAAAAACACCTCGGGGGAAGCAGAGTGCAAGACTCCATGAAAGATGTGCAAAGGTTCAAAACTGGATGAGAGGACACAACTTGTCATCAGGCCCTCCTTCTAGCACAGAAATGTTGACGGTGCTGGACCCGCCTGTTAGGGCCTAAATCTACCTCAGGCTGAGAAAGGCAGGTCTAGGGTAACATCAAACCACGCTTAACTTGGTAGCTAGCTCTACCAAGTCGAGAGAGGGCTCTCTCCTTGTTAATCTCAAATAGGATATTGGCAATTAGGGCTTGAGATGACTGATATGAATACTAATTTTAGGCTAGGTATGTTTGCTTAGAGGAATTTGTTTGATTTTGATGGTTGGTTGCTGGATCAGATGGGGAAGGCAGCTTTGGGTCTGGGAAATCAACACAGATTTGCAGAGGTTTTTGTGGGGCGAGGTAGGCAAGTGTTTTAGCACTTTGAAATGAGTGTAATGGTGAGTCTAAAGACTGGTGAGGAGCTGGAGAGGGCATGCAAATGTCATGAGTCCTCTTCAGATAGTAGAAAACATGTAAAACTAAATAAACCCTAAGGCAGAGCACTGAAATACTAATGGATTCTACCTTTTACACTTGATTCATTTAGTTTATGCAGAATAAGAGAGATGATAGTACACATAAAAATAAGATCAACTGAATTACAAAGAAGAAAATAATGCTAATTCACATTACCACAAGAATGCCACAAAATGATGCAAAACCTTGGTTTATTTCCTTACCAAACTGCAGAAATGATGTACAAAGTAGCTCAATGCATCCACAAGAGTCCAACCTTGACAAATGACTAAGAAAGTACAAGATATAGGCATCAAACCACCTATGCTAGCCATCAGGGGTCAAATCCATGAGTCAAGGAGCTGTTTCAACAATATCTAAACTAGGAACTGAAAAATAGGCAGTGGAACATCTTGCCTCTAAAATTATGGAAACTGATTCATTCATCCTTAAACCAACTCTAACTAATGTATCTACCTCCTTAGGTCATTTTTCATCATTTTTACATCATGGTACATCAAGTTACATCATATTACATCATGAATTTATCAAAGAGAGAAGAAAAATTCAAACTGGTAGAAAACTAGGCGAAATTTTGAGCAAACAGGCAAAACTGGCAAATTTTCCTCTTATGCATAGCGCCACTGATTCTATGCATAACACTTTTTCCAGGCCAATTTTGGAAGGATTCCCGAAGTCCAAATTAGGTGCAGAATAGCTCATTGGAAAGCTTGGTGAGTCTACTTTCTGGGAAAACTTGAATTTTTTGATTTGGAGTCCATTTGCCCCTCCAAAAATGAAATCTCCCAAGCGAAAAAGTGGCAGAGAGGGCACTTTTTGGGTGTTTTTGGCCTTTTTGGAGGTCCAGAACTTGTCAAAATTTCTCAGCCATTTCTAAGCATGCATAACTTTTCAAGCTGATTCCAAAAATATAAATTTTTTTGCAAATGGAGCCCCCCATCAAAAGCGTAGGGCCAGTGGCGCTACGCACCTATTGGAAAACCCTGCTTTTTACATAAAAAATTTCAAAAATGACAAAAACTGCTCCAAATTTCTTGAAATTTGGCATGAGTGATCCTTTTTAGGTGCTTTGCTGGGCCAATGATGCTTCAGACAAGATCTTGAGTTTATCATGCTTTTTCTTTGCTCCTTAAGGCCTTCCATGGAACTGTCACTAACGGTTTCTTCCTCCATTTCATACTCACTGTCCATCTCGATTGTTTTCCCTTGGTTTTGAAAAAAGCGGTTGTATATGGATGTTTGGAAATACAGTGAAGGAATGAAATGGGCAGAGTGTGTGTGAAAATATATGCTGAACAGAGTTTAGGGATGAGTAGGGTTTTAGGGAGAGTGGGTAGAGTTTGATGATGTGAGTAGGGCTTGTAGGGTTTGGGAAATTATATGTGGAGAATGGGATTAATGGGAAAATGTATAAGGGGAATGGGATTAAGGGGATAGGGTATACAACCACTGGTGCAATGAATAAAACTAGGGTTTCACCCTAGAAGCTAGGGTTTCAGTTTGAAGAACACAAAACACCAATCTTAGTAAACAAACCCTAACACACAAGATAGGATTCATGTACTTACTTGTTTAGAGGGAGAAAATGAAGTTTTGAGGAAAAACGGTGAAATTTGCAACAATTTGCAGCCCAACTGCTAGGTGCGTAGTGCTGCCTCCCAGGTGTGTAGCGCACTTTGTATGCGTAGCACCCGAACAAAACTCAGTGTAAAACCTGTGCCAGGTGCGTAGCACCAATTCTATGCGTAGCGCCAGCTGACAGGTGCATAATGCTTTTTGCAGGACACTTTTCCAAATTGGGCATGTGATAGCTCGTTGGAAAGCTTATTGAGTCTACTTTCTACAACATCTTGAATTTCCAATTTTGAGGTCATTTTCCCTGTTAAAAGTCAAATCTCCCAAGACTGGTCAAAATGTGCAAAATGAGGCTGCCTAAATGTAGAGTGCTGTTGCAGAAAACTTTTGAAGGTCTTACTCAACTCCAAATTGAGCTCATGATAGCTCAATAGAAATCTATTTGTGTCTAGTTATCATTTCACTCATCAAGCAAGTCATTTGGCCAAGCAAGCTAGGAGCAATCTTGATTTTCCTAAGGTCACTCCAGAGGTGCAACAACTCTCTTGAGGCAACTATATTTTTGACATTTCTCTAAAACCATGACACCTGTGTAAAAAGTGAAGGAGGTTTGTCTTCCTTGGCCTGTTATGGACAAAAAACTCTCTCACTTTTGTCAAATTAATCTTCTATTTCTCAGAAACATCATTTGAGTAAAACCTACCCCGATGTGTGGAACAGGGGATTTGTCAAAATGAAGGGAAATGAAGGGGATAAGGGGCTTCTAAATTCTTGAGGAAATTTTGGGAAGTATGGAGGGATGTTAGGAAATAGGGGAAAGTGGAATTTCAAAGATTGAGTGAGGGGAAGGGGTCCAAAAGGGCTAAACACAGGCCTAGCCTAGAAAATTGTCAAATTGTAGCAAGAAACTAGGGTTTGTGGGAAAATGAGGAATTTGAGGGATATTAGTGATGGGAAGTGTTCAATAAGGCACATTAAGGATAGGGGAAGGTGTATGAACATCAGGACACAAGTTTTGTTGATGATTCGACCATCCAAGAGAAATTACCTTCAAAACCCTAGGAGAGGGAAATAAGCCTTATCCAAGTACAACTGAAGCACGAACAAGGTGTAAAATGACCTATTGGAACCTAAAATGATGATGACCACTCTTTGAATGATGGTACACTCAGCTGAATGGTGACATGGACTGACATTTGGAAAACTTTGGAAGGAGTGAAAACAAACCCTAGACCTAGTGAGACCTAAAACCCTAAAACTGATTTTGGCACATGGAATGAAACAAAATGATAGTAAATGACCTAAACATGTAAAACAGGCCAACAGGTAAATACTATGAGGGAAATTGATAATGAACCACTACCATCATTTGTTCCATGACCTAATGGAATGCAGCTGATCAGATGGGACACCTAATATGCATGCAAAAAGAGAAATTTGATAACTGATAGAGGGATGAAGATACCGACACTAACACTGCCAACATGTCCAGGGGATCTCCCCAGTAAGAAGTCCCAATTAGACCTCAGACCATTTGGTGTAGGAGTTCTAGAAGTGGGTCGTAAGGTAATGCCTTGACTGCGATCTCGCATAGAGGAAAGTAAGATAACTCTGTCAGTAGCAAGGGTGTGACTGATGTAGTGAGTCAAGGAAGGTGTATGAGAGGTTCTAACACTTCGAAGGGGGAAGGAGGTGAAGGTGAGTTCTAGGTTGAAAGGGATCAGTCCCAACTCGGCTAGGAACACACAACACAAAAAGACATGCACAACTTCTGGCGGAGCAGTCCACTCGGATGTGGCAGTCACATCATACAAGGTAAGATAACACGTACAACACTCACGGATCAGTCTGAGATGAGTGCGACAGTTGTTACAACAAGGTTCATGTGAAAGGTCTGTCTAATGTTTGGCAGAGTAGTTGACACAGACGGTGACAACATTAACAACATATCAACAGATTAACAACAATATTCATATAATTCCACGTGAATCAGTTCATACACAAGTACTTAAGTTAAACAACATATATCATTAAGGAAACGATAGCAGTCCAACTACAATAACAACATATGCATGAAAATGTGCTGCTCTTATTATATAAAGAAGTGTAAGTCACAATCATACAATACATCCATGTAAACCTTCTAGCCCCAACAGTGGAACATTACAGCGACATCCTCTTACTCCTCCAAAGAGATGTACTAGCTTCGTGCAGTGGAGAAGCCAAGGCGCGTTACAATATTGTCAAAGCCTTCTTCAAGATAGTCTTAGTAGAAGCTTGGCTAACCAAAAGCCTCTACAACGAGTTATGAGGGACTATTTATAGCAAAGGGTGGGGTGACCCTTGACATTCCCCTTTGTGATAGTTCAACTACCCTCATAACTCTTCACCTACTTTATGATTGTTACATCCAACCATTGACACTTGACTTACACTTGACATGACTCAACATTACAATGCACATGTACTCATGTGAGACAACATGGCTTGAGAAAGCCTTGCAAGACATCACTGACACTCGGTCCATGGTGATGAGACCAACCCTTTTACATGCTTGTGATGGTGAAGGTGGTGAGCTGATGCCAAGCTTGGTCGTCCGTGATGGTGTGCATGCACCTCATGGTGACATCTTGCTGAAGCAAACTCTTGCCTCCGTTGCAACCGGTGCATTGGTTCGGCCCCTTCATCCAACTCATCTGCTAACATACGCATGGTATTCTTGGGTATGGTTGAATTGAAAACACACTGATGCATAATGTCTGTGTCAATCTTCAAGTGTGTGCTGGTGGTCATGTACATCAACTTGCTGAAGTACATGTTCAACCCCAGTTGGACTTGCTTCTTGTCTTCGCCTTGTGAGCGTGTTGAATGGGTTGGATTGCATGCGTGCGCTCAATGACATGCATGCTACTGAATCCTTTGCATGTGATCAACAACACTGCTCACCATGTCTACTCTATGTCAGATGCTGGGATGGACTTTAACTTGTACGGGCACAATTTCATCCGTGAGTGCATGTTGCACCCACTACTATTCCTGTTCCTGTTGCAACTCATTCGTCTATTTGTGAATCTTCATGTTCTTCCTGAGTTGCTGCTTCAACACATGCAACTCCTTCTTTGTTACATCTTTTGCCTTCACGCGATCTTCATGTCATGCCGTCACTTCATATCTAGAGTCTCTAAAGTTGCTTTCATCATCAGTGGACCTGCTTGAGCTTGCAACCTTGTTTCGCTTCCGTGTTTTCAACAACACTCCTCTTGCATTCGTTGCATTTGATATAATTTCTCCAACCATTGTTTATGATGCTGCTCGCTGTGATGTTGCTGCTATCATATCTTGATGTCCATGTCTACAAACAACTTGATGTCTTCGTGGGCAGGCAAGTCCATGGACACTTGATCGACTGCATCCCCAAGTGTGCTCTGAACGGTGTTCGTCTCTGCTCTCTTGGAAACCATTGTACCTGTACTGCTGAGAGGTAGATGAACACCTGGGATACTTGGAGAGGTAGATGTATAGTATTACGTACCTGTCTGATAACGATTTCAGAATCTCCGAAGACTTGTTTATATTTGATGTCTAATCCGATTGCTTTGTATAATCCTTGGACTAAAGCCTTGTATTCTGCAGTATTATTGGTGCAATCGAACTCGAGTCTACAAGTTAGCATAGTTTTGTTTCCCTCTGGACCGATTAATACGCGTCTTGCTCCTGCTCCTTCGTTAGACTTAGAACCGTCAAAAAATAACTTCCAAAATAAAGATTTATTTATAGGATTATCTATAAAATTAATACATTTAGAACTATCTGTTTGAGAAAAATTTTCTACTTGGGATAAAATAGAATGTTCTAAGTAAGGTGAAGTGTGAGCATTAAAATTTCCTAGGAAAGAATCAACAGAATAGTTGCCAATTATATTATTGCTGTATGCTACCGGTTCATTTTCTCCTTCTAATTCTATTACTATGTAATTTTGATGTCTTTCTCGCTCAACCTTTATCTGATTTGGTTTACCATTGTACGGGAGCCACATGTGTGACCAATTGGTTGCAAAAATATCCATGAAGTTTTTCTGACCAATCCCTGCTAAGAATTAAGCCATAGAATTCTGGAAGGTCTGCAACTAAAATATCGATAACTTGACATACCTTTGGATTAGATGACAACCTTATGGTAACCTGATTTAATTCGCCAATCACTTGAACTTGCGACTGATCCAGTTGCACTATGCACACAACATATTTTTGAGGTTGAACGTTCAACTTTGCACATATCGAAAATTATGCAAATTATGAAAATTTTTATTGAAAATTTCATAAGTAAGAAGAAATAGCGGAGTATGAGATCTTGACCTTCCTCCAATTAGAGCGATGTCGTTTGGATCAGCTTTATTAATCACAGTATTTGGAGGTTGTCCCATCTCATGGGAAGCTTGCGAGATTACAGCGACGAGCAGAGGTGCAACTGGTACTGCATGTAATTCTTTCAAAAGTACTTTTTGCTGATGTTTTAACTTGCGCAATTCATAAAAAGTGATGTTAGCCCTAGTCTTCTTCATGTATTCTATGATATTATACTCCATTTCATCCAAAACAATCAATGTTTTAGATGGAGTTGGTGAATCTGTTTGGACTGGGCTTGTTTGAGTCGCTTTGGATGTCGTTTTCTTGGCTGCGACTTTATCCTTGGGCATTGAGCTTGCACTCTTTGGCTTAGGAGTAGGTTGACAAGGATCGAGTTGATTTCTACTTCGAGTACTAACCAATGATGCCCCTTGATCCTCTTCATCAAGGAGGATGAAATCCCACATACCTTGTACCTCTACAACTTCTTCTTCATCGGTAGGCTCTTCGGTAGCAATTTCCTCTTCTTCTTCTTCTGATTCAGCATTTGTAATAACGTTAGGAGGCTTTGAATCAGTCGAAGGATTCCTTATATAAGGCTTATACGGTTTTTTAGAAGAAGTCTCTGCTACTTGTTTCTTAATGTCAACCATTTCGTTAGACATGGTTTTCAAAACTTTTTGCAATCCTTCTAAATCGAATGGATCTTTCGATTGTTTTTTCTTGGGATATTCCTTAAAAGTAACCTTCTTAGATTTTCGTTCATCTACAACATTTTTATTTTCTAAGGCTATAATACGTTTCTCTACTGCTATTGCTTCCTTCATATTATAAGCCAAAGTTGTTTTATTAGCCCTATCAACAAAGATTGCTATGTTTGATGGTAAAGCAGAGATGTACCATTCACTTCGCACTTCTTCGCTAGGTTTAGAAGCAGTAGGAATTTTGTTCAACAATTTATTAAAACGCGAGTTAAAATCTTTGATAGGTTCCTTTGATTCAGCCCTAAGGTTAGACAGGTCATTGATTAATGTCGCAGTGGACCTGTCATCACCAAACTTAGTCAAGAATTGTTCTTGGAAGATATCCCAACTAGTGATAGATCTAGATGGTAATGAGAAATACCATGATCCGGCTGCTCCTTGCAAAGTGTAAGGAAAAAGCTGAACGACAACGTCTTCATTAGTGACCCCATTGAGATTTATGGATAACATAAAGTTATTTATGTGTTCTTCTGCTAGCATGCCTGCTTCAAGATTAAACTTAGGCAACCATTTTTTAGGATGGGCCGGTATTTGACTCAAGGGCGCAGGCATTAAGACTGCCCCTGGGTTATTCCATGGCATTTGGGCCATCGTTGAACTGCTAACAGAGGAAAGTGTAGAAGATGATCCCTCCAGTTGGGAAGATGAGGATATTACAGTTCCAGAGGATTGAGAAGGAGATGTCGAAGTTCCAGTGGACTGGTGGACAATAATTTGAAGTGGAGGGTGGATGGTTGACTTCACGGTGGAGAGGTTGAGATGGATGATGATGACGAAAGAGTCTCGCTATCAGACCATTTAGGTGATTTCCTTGCTCTCTTCCTTGTAGGTTGAGGTAACTTGGTTGGCTCAATACCAAATGTTTCGCTCTTTAATCTGGTGAGAGGATGAGCAGGGTTATATTGCGAAGTCACACTGCCTTGAGATTTATCAGATCTTTGAGGTGATATAGAAAATCGTTGAAGTTTATGAATTAAAGATTCAAATTCAGGAGGTTCAATAGTAGATTTCTCTGAAATGTTATGGTTTGTGGCATTGGTTATTGTTCTTTCGACTTCTTGCTCAAGATTTAAAGATTCTAAGTGCGATGGAGAAGTTAGGGGAGATGGTGAGGGCGATTTACTCTCATAATGGTATTTAGATTTATATTTACTTGCCATTCACAGTTCGGGGCCCTCCTTCTAGCGCCAAATATGTTGAAGCCCCGAAAATCGAGTCTACAACAAGGGGGATACCCACCCGGTTCGGACCTTGGTTAGTAGCTCCTTTTCTATTTGGTATAGTGGGTCCGACTGGGGATATGGGACTAGTTTCCCAATATATGTGTGTGTGTTGAGAATTCATCTTTCTTTCCTAATGATTCCTAAGTAAAATGCTTTTATTCTAAATCTAATCTAACAACATGCAATTGTATTCTAATAAACAGAAATATCTAATTCTAAACTAACCCGAGATGTAATCTTTCCATTATGTGATCTAAAATGATTTCAAATAACAGATGGTAATAAAGATCATTCAACTGCTATGAGAAAAGAATTCAATAAAGATAAACCATTTCGTATAAAAATTTAGACGAAACAGTTGTGGAAAACATATCGCATAATAAGCTACTCATATATTAAGCATAAATAAATAGCTATCACCGTACAAAAGTGCCAAATGATAACTCAAGCATTTAATCATTCATATATAAATAAGTAAACATGAATATCACTATAACACATAAGCAAAAACAATGAAGAGACAAAAGTACCATTTATAACTAGTTCTACTCATGAGCTCCAACAATAATGATCTATCTCTTCTTAATCCAATATCCACTAAGAGTACAAAAGTGCAACATCAGTAGTAGATATTAAATGCAGATATCAATAAATCCTGTTCCATTCATTCATCAAAAGCTCCTCGGAGGGTGCAAAAGTGCATGTTCTGAGGACAAGTTTTTGATAAATTTCTGGACCCTTTTGTAAATGCATGAGAAGGGTTTAAATACTACTAACTAATTCTAAAAATAATTTATTACAAAAATGTAGGATGTGGTTTAAATGACCATCCTCATTTCAGGCAAAAATAAAGCAAAATTAAAACTAAAACTGAATCTAAAACTAAAACTAACAACTAACTATTTGTGTATCTGTTCCTTATAATCACAAGCATTCAGCATTTGCTTGAGGAGATTTGGCTGGTCGACTTCCGATTTTAGCTGTCCCGCGAAAACAGAATCGGCAAGAGCTGGTGCCATCTTCTCGGTAGAATTGATGATACATTTGAGAGTCATGCACTGGATGTGTGGTTTTACCAAGTACGTCCAGTAAGAATCCCAATTCAACTTGGTTAACCTTTTGTTTGACTATGCCCTTTCTTGAGCCTTCTGTCTCCAGCTTGTCTGTAGATGCTGTACATTCGGTAGATATTTACATACCACTTGATGATATACCTAATAAATACCACTGGTTTTGAGTTCCAGTTTTACCTTCCATCTTTAGCACTTTTTTCCTACAAATTTCCGAGCTTACAGGTGACTGAGAAATTTGAGGCTTTCCATCTCGACGGGTTTTGCCTGGTGATCGCGCATCAAAAACTGCCTCTGTTTCACGATTCAGGCTTCCCTGGTGCGATTTTCGCCTCTTGCGCACTTTTTGTTAGAGGATATAAGGCTTTAAATTTTGTGGAAAGACGACTTATACGTTCTTGGTTCTGAGATTTAAATTCTATATACGTGATATCAACATTATCTAGTACCCATTTAACCATGTCCGTGTATGGAAGAATTTTAGGCCTCGCTGCTATCCTGTGCAAGAATGAACATACTAGGTCTGTAATAGATGCCTCAGAAAACTTCTGTGAACCTGCAGTAGCTGTAACCTCCATTACTTTGGGATCTTCTTCTTCAAGTAGACTGTTCATGCCTTCCCAAGTAGTAATACCTGCATCTTTGTTACATGTAGTGTCTGTGTATAAGGGCGTCATTTCTTTATCTTCAGAACTTAGAGCTTTACCCTTTTTTCCCATAATATCCTGAACACTGCTATGTATACTTCTCTGCTCTTTGCTCCTGTAGTTTACAAATGAGGTGAGAATAATGATAAGAAAAAGGTGACGGGAAAGCTTTAAATGCGGAAAACATATAAAATATACCACCTTATGTGAAATGGCTCTTTGATAAGATCAAAACCATATTTCATTAATGATTACCAACTAATTCATTGATTAACATTAACGCGCATAATCGGGCCTTAGTTTACGGAAAAAGCTTTTTCGAACAACGAGCCCTGAAGATCTGCAATAAGGCGATTTTGCGATTTGCTTCGCAATATCGCAGATCGTAGTATCGCAGATCGCAATATCGCAGTTTCGTTGCGTGTGGTAATCATCCGTTAATGTATTTTCTGCGAAATACGATTTGCGAGATGCGCCATCGCATATCGGTAGTTTAAGGCATTTCAGCGTAAGTGATGTTTAAGGCATGCGATGCGATGAGGTTTTTTTGATGTGTGATTTTGCAATCTTAGAATTCCGCTTGTAGGAAGGTATCCATTACCCTTTTTACAATGTGACGTGCTTTAAGGAGTGATTTTATTTTATCTTATCATAAAACTTAAGTCTTTTTAGATTTTTTGAGGTATTCTCCTAAGTTTATGATAGTGAGTTTTATTGAAAAAGGAAATAAAAACATTAATCGATTTTTTAAATTTTTGAATAAGGGTCCCCACTTATTTAGTATTAGTGATAAAACTAAATAAGAAGGGGGGTTGTTGCTGGCCACAACAATTGGCGATTCACTTGGAAGAACCAGTTATCTCTGCTTTTCTTTTGAATTTCCTAAACTTCCAAAACATAAATTTTTCTAGAAAATCAAACTTTATTATAGAAAGATAAAATACATTATGCTTTTCAGCTGTCAATGATAGTTTGTTTCTTCTATGTCAACTTTGTTTATTTACTTCCTAGAGCTAGTCATTGTATCTACACCAGTGACTACTTGGTTTATAAAGATAAAAAAAAGCCTTCTTTATAAATCAGTTTTAAATTTTCTCATTTGTCGTAGGTAGAGCCACTGCTGCTAGCAGGCGTTTATAGCATCGACAGGGTTACTTGTTACCCAGCAATGATCCTGTATCCCACTTGGAGAAATATACAATTTTCAAAGAGAAATCCATATCTACACTTATTGCTTTCATTTTCTTTTAATCCTTAAATAACAATGCCTTGGTTTGATAGCCAAATTATGACAGTGCCACTCACTTGATTTATAGCTTTGCTGAACAAGCTGGCTCGTGATGAGACCCCTTGTCTTTTGATTGCAACAATCTTGAGTCATTGCCCTGTTGTGGTATGCAGTTTTGGCAAAGTCAGCAAGCTATAATATCTATGATCATGATAAGTCGGCTCGTGATGAGACCTCTTATTCTTTAAGTTTAAAGTGTATCACTGGATTATTCCTTGAAGCTTGTGATTCCTTAGGTGGGGAGGAAGTCATTGTTTCCTTAAGAATAGCTCTGGACAACAATGGTAGAGTTTTTGGAAAGAGATTTTCTACAGAGAATCTTTGTTTTGTTATTGATACCTTTCATTTGACTGATATAAAACAAATTCCCACTAAAGGTCGCTTTTTATCAAAATTTACAAGATTGAAACTAGTATCATTTTCAGGTTTATAGCCCTTTGACTATATCTTTGAATAATAATGACCAATTTTCAAAAAAAATCTATTTATACAAGCGAAAAACAAAAATTAAAAGAAATACTTGTCCTTTTCGTGAATTCCAAATGTAACTGTTTACAACTGGTTTTATTATGAAAATAAAGGAAAAACTAATCTACAAAAATAGAAGAATGATCTCCTATGGAAAGTATTTTTTGAGGATCTGCCCATTAACAGGTAAAGATTCTCTTTTTCCTGTTAAATCCTATAACATAAAGGTAGATGGGCCTATGATTTCTGCGATTTGGAAAGGGCCAAGCCACATTCGTTGAAACTTCGTATGTTTTCCCTTTTCCTCGTGAGCCTTGTCCCATTTTAAAACTAGATCTCCTATCTGAAAGTCCTTTCTGGATATCATATTTGAATCAAAAGAAGCTTTTACTAATGCTTGGCGATGAGCATGAGTTATTTTGGCCTGTTCTCGTTGCTCTTCTAGCTTAAGGATTTGCAGTTTCCTTAGTTGTAAGGAAGAAGTTGGTCCTTCATCAATATATTGAACTAAGGCCAAAGAGGGAATTGCTAGATGGGTTGGAAGAACCACTTCTTTCCCATACACTAAATTAAAGGGAGAAGTTCTAATAGAGGCTTTCTGCGTTATTCGGTCTGCCCATAAATCATAGATTAAAGACTTGTGCCAATTCTTGTGAGTTTGATCAATGGTTCGCTTAATGATTCTAATTAAGTTTTTATTCGTAGATTCAGCTAACCCATTCCCTTGTGGGTAATAATTGGCAGAGTATTTAAGCTTAAAACCTATTTTGAGTGCAAACTCAGTCATAGCATTGGCAGAAAAATATGATGCATTATCAAACATTAAAGCAGAGGGTAAACCAAACCTAGTGATTATGAACTGATCTATGAAATCAATGATGTGTTCAGCATTAGCTGTCTTGAGAGGAACTGCTTCTACCCATTTAGTAAAATAATCTGTAGCTGTAAGGATATACCTATGCTGTTTAGAAGAGTGAGGAATGATCTCACCTATTATATCCAATCCCCATTGATCAAAAGGCTGTTCAATGTTGACTGGCTGCAAAGGTAATGATGACTTCTTTTGTCTCCCAGCAGCAGTTTGACAAACTTGACATTTCCTTATGTAGCTATGTGTGTCTTTGAATAGTGTGGGCCAGTAATAGCCTACGCGGAGGATTTTATGTGCAGTAGCATCTCCAACATAATGTCCACCTGCTGGTCCATCGTGGAGTTCCTGCAACACCTTTTCAGCTTCAGATTTCTCAAGACATCTAAGGAGAACAGAATCATAATTCATTCTAAAAAGTACATCGTTCACGAGCTAATATTGCTTAGCCTTCAACCTTAGAGCTCTTTTCTTTGTATAATCAAGGTTTGAAGGGGCATATCCGTTCTTTAGATAAAATATGATATCAACGTATAATGAATCAACATCGTTTAGGCTTACCTCGTACATTTGTATCTCTGTAGATGGTATTTCAGAAATAAGTGATGCTCCAGCCAGCATTTTGCAAAAGCCTTGACCTTTAACAATATTTGCTGGTTTAATTTCAATGTCATATTCTTGTAATGCGGTAACCCAATTGGCTCTTTTCTCACCCACATCTTTCTGTACTAAAAGATTTCTTACCGCTGGAAATGGTACTATGATCTTTGTATGGGTTTTAAGCAGAAAGGGTCTGAAATATTTTATCGCTTTGAAAACAACATATGCTTGTTTCTCTATGTCTGAATAATTTAACTCAGCCCCTTGTAGATTTGAACTGAAAAAAGCAATTGGGGCTTCTGCCTTGTCTTGATTTGCTTGAGTGAGTATCGCAACATATGATCTATCAGAGGCAAATGTATATAAAATGAAAGGATCGAAAAAATTTGGAGTTGCTAAAGATGGAGCGTTAACAATCGCTTGTTTGATCAAACTGAATGCTTCATATTCATCTTGGCCCCATTTGAAGATTGAGTTCTTTTTAATCATTGGCTGTAAAGGAGATACGATTCTTGAAAAATCTGGAACAAATCTCTTTACAAAGTTAATCTGGCCAAGGAAAGATTGCATAGCTTTCTTGTTGTGAGGCAAAGGTATTTCGGAAATCTCCTTGATTATGTCAGGATCAATATGGATTCCAGATTTTGACACTATGAATCCAATAAGTTTTCCTTCACTTAATGCAAAAAAGGACTTTTTTGGGTTAAGTGAAATTCCATACCTTTGACAACGTTGGAAGATCTGTTTTAAATCTCTGATATGATTGCCTCGCTTCTTGGAATATACGGTTATATCATCCAGGTAGATTACTACTGATTTGTTTACTAATCCCTTAAATGCGATGTCCACGGCCCTTTGGAATGTGGCACCAACATTGATCAGACCAAAAGGCATCTTTTGATTAGCATAAGTACCCCATTTGGTTTTGAATGTGGTCTTTAATTGATCATCGGGATGGACCAAAACTTGGTTATAGCTGGAGAAACCATCCAAGAATGATATTAATTTTGACCCTGCAACTGCCTGCAATATTTGCTCCATAGGAGGCAAAGGAAAATTATCTTTTTGGCAGGCTTTGTTAAGGTTTCGATAGTAAATGCAAATTCTAATGTCTCCATTCTTCTTTCTAATAGGAACCATATTGGAAACCCATTGAGAATGTCACACGGGGAAAATGATTTTGGCTTTCAATAACTTATTGAGCTCAGATTTGATCTGGTTTTCAAGATTAGGATGGATCTTTCTCAGCTTCTGCTGGACAGGTTTTTCATCGTTTATCATTGGGATAGTATGTTGGATGATAGAAGTGTCGTAAGTCTTAAGTTCATCGTAGTTCCAAGCAAAGACACTTTTGTATTGTTTCAAGAGATGAACATATGCTAATTTTTCTTCAGGAGCTAGGCCAAGGCCTAGGTTGATATTCTGTGGCTTGGTATCAGTTCCTAGATTTACTAATTCATAGTTCAGAGTTGAACTTTGAAGCTTTGAATTGGTATATCTTTTGAATCGATCTTTCAAATCATATAGATCTTTTAATTTGACTACTGATTTTGGTATAGCATTATTAGTGCTATCTTGTTGCAGTTGTCTGTCATGTTGGTCCTCATCAATTATCTGATTGGTGTAAGATCCCTCAGAGGTGAGGAAGCTTACAATATCAGGATCATCGTTGAAAATTCTCCAATTTGTAATGTTATCAGGAATCGAGGGTCTAAAGATTAATTCGATTGAAAATCTATCAGGGCTAAAGTATTTTGAGGGAATAAGCTTGGAAGCTACATTTGCCAAGAGATCAGCACTAGCATTTTGGAGTCTAGGAATTAACGAAATATTAAATGCTATAAAATGTTCAGCCAGATCTTGTACTAAAGATTGGTAATGCTTTAAATGACCTGATAGACAATGTATAGTATTATGTACCTGCCTAATAACAATTTCAGAATCTCCGAAGACTTGTAGATATTTGATGTCTAATCCGATTGCTTTGTATAATCCTTGGACTAAAGCCTCGTATTCTGCAGTATTATTGGTGCAATCGAACTCGAGTCTACAAGTTAGCATAGTTTTGTTTCCCTCTGGATTGATTAATATGCATCTTGCTGCTGCTCCTTCGTTAGACTTAGAACCGTCAAAAAATAACTTCCAAAATAAAGATTTATTTACAGGATTATCTATAAAATTAATACATTTAGAACTATCTGTTTGAGAAAAATTTTCTACTTGGGATAAAACAGAATGTTCTAAGTAAGGTGAAGTGTGAGCATTAAAATTTCCTAGGAAAGAATTAACAAAATAGTTTCCAATTATATTATTGCTGTATGCTACCGGTTCATTTTCTCCTTCTAATTTTGTTACTATGTATTTTTGATGTCTTTCTCGCTCAACCTTTATCTGATTTGGTTTACCATTGTAAGGGAGCCACATGTGCGATTAGTCGGTCACAAAAATATCCATGAAGTTTTTCTGACCAATCCCTGCTAAGAACTAAGCCATAGAATTCTGGAATGTCTGCAACTAAAATATCGATAACTTGACATACCTTTGGATTAGATGACAGCCTTATGGTAACCTGATTTAATTTGCCGATCACTTGAACTTGCGACCGATCCAGCTGCACTATGCGCACAACAGATTTTTGAGGTTGAACGTTCAACTTTGCACATATCGATTTAGGTAAGATATTGGATGAAGCTCCTGAATCCACTAAACAATTATGCAAATTTTTATTGAAAATTTCATAAGTAAGAAGAAATGGCGGAGTACGAGATCTTGACCTTCCTCCAAGTAGAGTGATGTCGTTTGGATCAACTTTATTAATCACAGTATTTGGAGGTCGTCCCATCTCATGGGAAGCTTGCGAGATTACAACGGCGGGTAGAGGTGCAACTTGTACTGCATGTAATTCTTTCAAAAGTACTTTTTGTTGATGTTTTAACTTGCTCAATTCATAAAAAGTGATGTTATCCCTAGTCTTCTTCATGTCTTCTATGATATTATACTCCATTTCGTCCGAAACAATCAATGTTTTAGATGGAGTTGGTGAATTTGTTTGGACTAGGCTTGTTTGAGTCGCTTTGGATGTCGTTTTCTTGGCTGCGACTTTATCCTTGGGAATTCATCTTGCACTCTTTGGCTTGGAGTAGGTTGAGGAGGATCGAGTTGATTTCTACTTCGAGTACTAACCGGTGATGCCTCTTGATCCTCTTCATCAAGGAGGATGAAATCCCACATACCTTGTACCTCTACAACTTCTTCTTCATCGGTAGGCTCTTCGGTAGCAATTTCCTCTTCTTCTTCTTCTGATTCAGCATTTGTAATAGCATTAGGAGGCTTTGAATCAGTCAAAGGATTCCTTCTATAAGGCTTATACGGTTTTTTAGAAGAAGTCTCTGCTACTTGTTTCTTAATATCAACCATTTTGTTAGACATGGTTTTCAAAACTTTTTGCAATCCTTCTAAATCGAATGGATCTTTTGATTGTTTTTCTTGGGATATTCCTTAAAAGTAACCTTCATAGATTTTCGTTCATCTACAATGTTTTTCTTTTCTAAGGCTATAATACGTTTCTCTACTACTATTGCTTCCTTCGTATTGTCAGCTAAAGTTGTTTTATTAGCCCTATCAACAAAGATTGTTATGTTTGATGGTAAAGCAGAGATGTACCATTCACTTCACAATTCTTCGCTAGGTTTAGAAGCAGTAGGAATTTTGTTCAATAGTTTATTAAAACACGAGTTAAAATCTTTGATAGGTTCCTTTGACTCAGCCCTAAGGTTAGACAGGTCATTGATTAATGTCGCAGTGGACCTGTCATCACCAAACTTAGTCAAGAATTGTTCTTGGAAGATATCCCAACTAGTGATAGATCCAAATGGTAATAAGAAATACCATGATCCGGCTGCTCCTTGCAAAGTGTAAGGAAAAAGCCGAACGACAGCGTCTTCATTAGTGACCCCATTGAGATTTATGGATAACATAAAGTTATTTATGTGTTCTTTTGCTAGCATGCCTGCTTCAGGATTAAACATAGGCAACCATTTTTTAGGATGGGCCGATATTTGACTCGAGGGTGCAAGCATTAAGAATGCCCCTGGGTTATTCCATGACATTTGGGCCATCATTGAACTGCTAACAGAGGAAAGCACAGAAGATGATCCCTGCGGTTGGGAAGATGAGGATATTACAGTTCCAGAGGATTGAGAAGGAGATGTCGAAGTTCCAGTGGACTGGTGGACAATAATCTGAAGTGGAGGGGTGGATGGTTGACTTCGTGGTGGAGAGGTTGAGATGGATGATGATGACGAAAGAGTCTCTCTATTAGACCCTTTAGGTGATTTCCTTGCTCTCTTCCTTGTAGGTAGAGGTAACTCGGTTGGATCAATACCAAACTTTTCGCTCTTTAATATGGTGAGAGGATGAGCAGGGTTAAATTGCGAAGTCTCACTGCCTTGAGATTTATCAGATATTTGACGTGATATAGAAAATCATTGAAGTTTATGAATTAAAGGTTCAACTTCAGGAGGTTCAATAGTAGATTTCTTTGAAATGTCAGGGTTTGTGGCAGTGGTTATTGTTCTTTCGACTTCTTGCTCAAGATTTAAAGATTCTAAGTGCGATGGAGAAGTCGGGGGAGATGGTGAGGGCGATTTACTCTCAGAATGGTATTTAGATTTAGACTTACTTTCCATTCACAGTTCGGGGCCCTCCTTCTAGCGCCAAATATGTTGAAGCCCCGAAAATTGGGTCTAAAACAAGGGGGATACCCACCCGATCCGGACCTTGGTTAGCAGCTCCTTTTCTGTTTGGTATAGTGGGTCCGACTGGGGATATGGGACCAGTTTCCAAATATATATGTGTGTGTTGAGAATTGATATTTCTTTACTAATGATTCCTAAGTAAAATTATTTTATTCTAAATCTAATCTAACAACATGCAATTGTATTCTAATAAACAAAAATATCTAATACTAAACTAACCCGGGATGTAATCTTTCCGTTATGCGATCTAAAATGATTTCAAATAACAAATGGTAATAAAGATCATTCAACTGCTATGAGAAAAGAATTCAATAAAGATAAACCATTTCGTATAAAAAGTTAGATGAAAAAATTGTGAAAAGCATATCGCATAATAAGCTACTCATATATTAAGCATAAATAAATAGCTATCACCGTACAAAAGTGCCAAATGATAACTCAAGCATTTAACCATTCATATATAAATAACTGAACATGAATATCACTATAACACATAAGCAGAAATAGTTAAGAGATAAAAGTACCATTTATAACTAGTTCTACTCATGAACTCTAGCAATAATGATCTATCTCTTCTTAATCCAATATCCACTAAGAGTACAAAAGTGCAACATCAGTAGTAGATATTAAACGTAGATATCAATAAATCCTGTTCCATTCATTCATCAAAACCTCCTCGGAGGGTGCAAAAGTGCATGTTCAGAGGACAAGTTTTTGATAAAATTCTAGACCCTTCTCTAAATGCATGAGAAGGGTTTAAATACTACTAACTAATTCTAAAAATAATTTATTACAAAAATGTAGGATGCGGTTTAAATGACTGTCCTCATTTCAGGCAAAAATAAAACAAAATTAAAACTAAAACTGAATCTAAAACTAAAACTAACAACTAAGTATTTGTGTATCTGTTCCTTATAATCACAAGCATTCAACATTTGCTTGAGGAGATTTGGCTGGCCGACTTCTGATTTTAGCTATCCCGCGAAAATGGAATCGGCAAGAGCTGGCGCCATCTTCTCGACAGAATTGATGATACATTTGAGAGTCATGCACTGGATGTGTGGTTTTACCAAGTACGTCCAATAAGAATCCCAATTCAACTTGGTTAACCTTTTGATTGACTCTGCCCTTTCTTGAGACTTCTGTCTCCAACTTGTCTGTAGATGTTGTACATTCGGTAGATATTTACATACCACTTGATGATATACCTAATAAATACCACTGGTTTTGAGTTCCAGTTTTACCTTCCATCTTTAGCACTTTTTTCCTACAAATTTCCGAGCTTACAGGCGACTAAGCAATTTGAGGCTTTCCATCTCGAGGGGTTTTGCCTGGCAATGCGCGATTGATCACACATTGGAAACTGCCTCTGTTTCACGATTCGGGCTTCCCTGGTGCGATTTTCGCCTCTTGCGCACTTTTTGTTAGAGGATATAAGGCTTTAAATTTTGTGGAAAGACGACTTATACGTTCTTGGTTCTGAGCTTTAAATTATCTATACGTGATATCAGCATTATCTAGTACCCATTTAACCATGTCCGTGTATGGAAGAATTTTGGGCCTCGCCGCTATCCTGTGCAAGAATGAACATGCTAGGTCTATAATAGATGCCTCAGAAGACTCGTGTGAACCTGCAGTAGTCGTAACCTCCATTACTTTGGGATCTTCTTCCTCAAGTAGACTGTACATGCCTTCCCAAGTAGTAATACCGACATCTTTGTTACAGGTAGTGTTTGTGTATAAGGGCGTCATTTCTTTATCTTCAGAACTCGGAGCTTTACCATTTTTTCCCATAATATCCTGAACACTACTATGTATACTTCTCTGCTCTTCGCTCCTGCAGTTTACAAATGAGGTGAGAATAATGATAAGAAAAAGGTGACGAGAAAGTTTTAAATGCGGAAAACATATAAAATATACCACCTTACGTGAAATGGCTCTTTGATAAGATCAAAACTATATTTCATTAATGGTTTCCAACTAACTCATTGATTAACATTAACGCGCATAACCGGGCCTCGGTTTATGGAAAAATCTTTTTCGAACAACGAGCCCTGAAGATCTGCGATAAGGCGATTTTGCGATTTGCTTCACAATATCGCAGATCGCAGTATCGCAGATCACAATATCGCAATATCACAACATCACAGTTCCGTTGTGTGTGGTAATCATTTGTTAATGTGTTTTCTACGAAATGCGATTCCCGAGATGCGCCATCGCATATCGGTAGTTTAAGGCACTTCAGCGTAAGTGATGTTTAAGGCATGCGATGCGATGAGGTTTTTTTTGATGTGTGATTTCACATCGCGATTTCGCAATCTTAGAATTCCGCTTGTAGGAAGGTATCCATTACCCTTTTTGCGATGCGACGCGCTTTAAGGAGTGATTTTATTTTATCTTATCATAAAACTTAAGTCTTTTTAGATTTTTCGAGGGTATTCTCCTAAGTTTATGATAGTGAGTTTTATTGAAAAAGGAAATACAAACATTAATCGCTTTTTTAAATTTTTGAATAAGGGTCCCCACTTATTTAGTATTAGTGATAAAACTAAATAAGAAGGGGGGTTGTTGCTGGCCACAACAAAGGGGAAAGGATCAACAGTGATCGACAGGCTGCCTTTGTGCGAGGAAAACACTGAAGCTTGAGTACTTGACGAAGCAAGACAAAGTGTTGTGAAAGGTTGGTAGAGGCTCCAAAATAGGATAAGGAAAAATTTTGGAGGGTGGTTGTAGTTGCTACAATAGATCTGTAACAATATTGTTCACTTGCCTCTTTAAGGGGGCAACCTCCAGTAGAGCATATTTCAATTACAGCAACACCAGACAAGACGTCCCTCGTTATCTTTGACTATATATAGTTTCATGAGATCCAAAACCCTAACTACGCATGGTCCATTGCATAATGCAAGATAACCACTTTATTTAATAGCTATGCCCCATTATAGCTAATTATGGTCCTTTTTTATAATGTAGTTCAACAATTTACAATCATCATTAATGCAGTTAACCAATTGCGGGCTTTATTTATTAAACTAACTAATCATGTCTCTTATGGGGCCCCTTGGGCCTATAACATTAATAAAGGGGTTAGGGTCAGACCTTAACATGCACCCCCCCTTCAAAAGTAGCCTTGTCCTCAAGGTTGGAGGTGCAAAAATTTCTAGAGAATAGTTGTTGGTTCCCATGTCACATATTCTAGTAAGGTGTCTTTCCACTGGATGAGGACTTCTTTGATAGTGTGGCCGTGAAGATGTCGTTCCCATGAATTTAGAAACTGTTCTGGTTGGAGCCAAAGAGAACCTTCCTCATCCAATTCAAGTAGTATGGTTTGAACCTTGCAATTGTGCCCCACTACTTTCTCTAGGAAAGAGACATAGAAGACAGGGTGGATTTTTAAAGTGGCAGGTAGGGTCAGTTTGTAGGCGACGAAGCCAATATGTTGACCACAGGATAAGGCCCATAAAATTTTGGAGATAATTTTTGAAAGCCCTCTTCTTTGAGAGATGTTTTCTTATAAGGCTGGAGTCGAAGAAACACTTGGTCACCCACTTGAAAAGTCCTTTGGAGCAATGTTGGTCAACATGTTGCTTCATCTAGTTTTTTGTTTGATAGAGATTATCCTTTTAAAGAGCGAGAGTGGGGAGTTAGTTCTGAAGTAGCTTATCAACTGGTTGCACTTTGGAAGCTCCTAGAAGATAAGAAGTTAGTGAAGGTGGGAGTTGGCCATACACCACCTCATACAATGTCATCTTGGTTGCTTCATGATAATTAATATTATATCACCATTCTACTAAAGGTAATCACTACACCCATTGATGTTGTTTTTCCGAAGCAAAGCACCACAGGTAGGTCTCCAAACATTTATTTTACCTTTTCAGTTTGACCATCCATCTTAGGGTGATATGTTGTACTCATTTGGAGTTGCTTTCCATGTAACTTGAACAACTCCTGTAAAAAATTGCTAGTAAAGGTGGGATCTTGATCAGACACAATAGAAGTTGTCATGCAATGCATTTTGAAATCCATGAAGACTTGAGCCACCAAAGATGGAGTGAATAGGTGTGATAAGGCACAAAAATGGGCATTTTTGGAGAGTAAATCAACTACCACCATTATGACTGGCTTGTCGCCTGATTTAGGGATATTTGTAATGAATCTCATGGAGATATTCGTCCATATAGAAGCAAGTAGTGAAAAGGGTTGTAAGTAAGGTTGCTGGTGTTTTCACTATTTCCTCTTTGTTTCACTCGCAAACGTCACATTCAACTACAAATGTAAGAATGCCTTGTTTCATCCTTTCCCAAATGAAAGAGTGGTGTGCACAAGCATAAGTATTCTAAAAGCCCAAATGTCTTGAACTGGGTGAAGAGTGCATATCTTCTAGGATGTGTGGTTTAAGAGTGGAGTTATGGGGGAGAACCACGCACTCCTTATATCAAATAATATATTGCTACCAAGTGTAACCTGCTGGGGGGTTAGGATTTGCTTGTAACCTTTAGATTAGCTAGGAAAGCAACGGATGAGAAAACCATTCGTTGTGTGCCTCCTCATTCCAACATGGTATGTGAAAATATAACGAATAAGATGGTGTCTTCCTCCTTAAATTATCGAGACAAGGCATCAACTACAACATTGTCTTGACCCTTCTTATAGACTATCTCATAGTCATAGCCCAACATTTTGGTAAGTCATTTATTTTGTTTCAGAGAGGATAAGCATTGCTCCAAGAAATACTTCAGACTATGATGGTTAGTTTGGATCTAGAAACATCGTCCAAGAAAGTATGGTCACCAAGTGTCTACTACATGTAGGATGGCCATAATTTCCTCCTCATAAGTAGATTGACCAAAATTCTTGCCACTTAATTGTTGGCTGGTGAAGGCTATCAATCGACTTTATCATGTTAAGACAACTCCAATGTCGGTGTCTATATAGAAATTTCTTGTAGATTTCAAACTGCTTATGTAATATGCTAAAACAAAAGACTTGAATCTACTCTACTCATCAGTGGAAACAATTAATCGATCAATAAATCACAAAACATACAAGAGAAAGAATTCAATCAACACATTACACAATGATTTCCTGGGGAAAGGCATAGCTAAAAACCCTTGCTATCTGTATATTGCATTAGTAAGAAAATATGAGAAAATTACAATGCTTTGCTCAAGCCCGAGCAACCTCTGGACTATCTCTATCTGTTTTACTGCTTCCTAAACAAGCCTTGGCCAATACTTAACCAATTTTATGCTTTCCCAAGTCCATATTTCCTTGCGATGTTTCCTTGGGAATTAACCCCTATAAATTAGGGAAATTCCTCAATTAGAATTGCACAATTCATCATAGGCCTTCCTTTGACTGCATGCACCACCTATACAATTTGGATGATTATACAATTGATAGTACATTGCCCTTGAACTCCAATCTCAATTGGGTAACTCTCAAATCACACATGCATGAGTTATTTATGGTTGAATTATTAGTTAACTGGTTGAACACATGAAGCAACACCCCACTGTTAGACCTCCTACTAGTTCCTCCATCAGTTGGAACTAGTTTAACTGACTTTAACTCAGTTAAACTGAATTAATTAATTACAACTCAAAATAAACTCAACTAGGGCTCCTATAAAGTAGGAGACACTCTACATGACTCAAGTTAGACCCTCAAATCGAATTAACTAAACCAACTAAGTCAAATTAACTTAGTTAACTCGTACAAGTTGTCTTGTGATGTGGAATTAATTTTTTTCTCCTAATTTAATTCAAGGGAAAATTAAATCTAGATTTTTCTTGTTTAATTTTCAACACTCCCTCTCAACAAGAAAGGGATTATCAGCTACCCCAGTCCTGCCTCTATGTGATCCAGGTGGATGTTGGTGGCCACCCACCTATACCATTTGGACCCCCACAACTGTCTCTTTTAGTTTTTCAGTTTCCATAATTGTAGCACAATTTACTATTTTTAGTTGTTTTTTAGGTCTTGAACTTCCGGAGCCGTTTTAAGGCCCTAAACGACGTTTTTTGGGAAATCTGGGAGCAACATGGGTCCATGGACTGATGTTTCTCTTCCCAAAGTTGTAGTGCTCGGACAGATATTTCTAACAAGCTATTTTACGTGTCAAACGAAGATCAGGTGCCAAAGTTACAACCCCAGGAAGTTGATGTACCAACTTACCGAAAACGGGGCCCACAATTTGGCATTTCATCTTCTAGGGTTAGGTTTTGGGATGTTAAGGGTTTTCCATTGTTTCTCAACAATAAATAGGCATTCAAGCCTCACTGTAACACAGTTCAGAGGCATGTAGCCACCACATCTCTTCTCAGAGATAAGCTACCATCGCCCTAGTTGGTTTATTTCCATTGCTGTTTGTGAGCATATTTCAGTATTTTACATTAATGAAATGAAATATTATTTCCACTGCATCTCTGTGTTTATGGTTATCTCTGTAATTTGTTGCATTCCTGTTTAAATCTGGATCAGTGGTATCAGAGCAGTCTTCTTTTTCTCTGTTTTTCTTTGCATGTCCCCAACGAGGTCGGGATATGAGTTAGGGCTTGAACTAGTCGAACCTTTGCAAGACTAGCCTCGCAAATCCCGACGACCTCCCATGGCGGATGAAAAGAAAGATGAGGGGCAGGAGATCCTATCAAAATCTTGCTCGAAGAAGCCCTCGAGTGACAAAGGAACGTGATGATGAACAACTTTGCCCAGATCCTTCAGCGGCTACCTAGGGGCGACGCATCGGCTTCCAACAACTACTCTAGAAACACCACACCGTTTAAGGCACAAGTTAATTTTGAAATCCCCACATTCGAGGGTCAGATAGATGCCGATGCCATAGATAAATGGTTAAATCTATTAGAAAGGTATTTTTCTGTTCATGAATTTTCGAGTTGGGAAAAGATTGTTTTCACTCTTCTCAAAGCAGCCCCCCACGTCAAGGACTGGTGGGAAACCTACTGCAAGCAGAAGGATGAAAGCACAGGCTCACTATTTTCAGCCACACCCACTTGGAATTCATTCTGGGATGTCGTCAAGGAGCAGTACTACCCTGTCAAAAGCCATGAGGACAAATACATAAAGTAGACCACACTGCGGTAGGGAAGGGACCAAGATGTGCCGGAGTTCACAAACATTTTTCATACCCTTCGCACACAGTTGGGTATCAAGGATTCTGAGCTTCATTTGGTACTCAAATACCGCAGCTGCCTACATAGGTACATCTAGGAAGAGATGGAGTTCCTGAACATCTCCTCGCTCAGCACGGTGTACCGATACGCTGTAAAAATTGAGTAGAAGTTCAAACAGAAGAAGCGATACGTTGGATCTGAAAATTCGAAGACCAAAGGACAAAGCCAAGGCGGGTTGACCCAAGACAACTCGTCAAAGCCGCAAGAAAATAACAACACCACGAAGTTGAAGAAGGACACAGGAAAGTGGTGTAAGTTCCATAAGAGCCCCACTCACAACACAAGTGAGTGTTTGGCCAAGCAGTCGCTGGTGGCCGAGTTGAAGGCTTCAGAATCAGATGCAGGTTCTAACCCTCAGTCAGAACCTGACAAGGGGAATGGCAAATGGAAGCAGATCATTGATGCAGAGCCCAACGTCACTATTGCCACTGCCAAGATCTAGAAGAATGAGCTCGAAGATCCAGAGGAGGGGGAGTGTCTTTTCCACTCACAAATGTGGGTGAAGGGTTCACTGCTACAATTCATTGTTGACAGTGGGAGCCAGAAAAACCTCATTTCAGCAGAGGTCGTGAAGCGGTTGGGCCTACCGACTATACCACACCCGTAGCTGTATAGTATAGGGTGGCTTCACTAAGGACGAGATCTCCGAGTTCGCCAGCAGTGCCGCCTTCCTTACAACATCAAACCCTTCATAGACGAGGTACTGTGTGATGTTACACCTCTGGATGTTTGTGATGTATTATTAGGCCAGCCATACTTGTGGAGGCGACATGTTGTGTATGAGTTAAGGCCTTGCGCTGTCATTATTTCTTTGAATAATTCATTATACAGGATACCAGAGGTAGCCCCACCTATTTCCACCTCTTTGATCACTGCCAAGAAAGGCAACAAGCTCATCTCCCATACTAGGAAATTCATTTTCTGTCTGGTTCGCTCCCAAAGTAAGGGGAAGATCGTCACCACTTCCATGACCCCCGCGAAGGGTTCCTCCATGCAACCGCAATAGTAGAGGGATACAGTCATGAAAGAACACAGGAACAACTTCTCCTCACCCATATGGGTACCACACAAGCTTTAGGTGGGCAACAAATTCTGGTTGTATTTGCAGAAAGAACGCCTTACAAGAGCACATCAGAAGCTCCGACCACGCCAACATGGTTCTTACACCATTACCAAGGTTGTGGGAAATAATGCTTTGGAGCACAACATTCCTCCATTGCTTTGCCTGCACCAAGTGTTCAATGTGTACCGCCCTCGACCATGCTTCCCACCATTATTGGACACATCCGAGATTGCATAAAAGCTCACTAGGGACCAAGTTCAGTAGATGGAGGAGCTCAACGCAATGGGGACCATTGCTTCCTAGGGGGGAGGAATGATCCAGGTGGATGTCGGTGGCCACCCACCTATCCCATTTGGACCCCCACAACTGTCTCTTTCAGTTTTTTAGTTTCCGTAATTGTAGCACAATTTACTATTTTTAGCTGTTTTTTGGGTCTTGAAATTCTAGAGCCATTTTGAGGCCCTAAATGATGTTTTTTTGGGAAATCTGGGAGCAATGTTTCTCTTCCCAAAGTTGTAGTGCTCGGATAGATCTTTCTAACGAGCTATTGTACACGTCAAATGAAGATTAGGTGCCAAAGTTACGACCCCGGGAAGTTGATGTACCAACTTACCGAAAACAGGGCCCACAATTTGGCGTTTCATCTTCTAGGGTTAGGTTTTAGGATGTTAAGGGTTTTCCATTGTTTCTCAACAATAAATAGGCCTTCGAGCCTCATTGTAACACAGTTCAGAGGAATGTAGCCACCACATCTCTTCTCAGAGATAAGTTACCATCGCCCTAGATGGTTGATTTCCATTGCTGTTTGTAAGCATATTTCAGTATTTTACACTAATGAAATGAAGTATTATTTCCACTGCATCTCTGTGTTTATGGTTATCTCTGCAATTTTTTGCGTTCCTGTTTAAATCCGGATCATTATGGAACTCGAATTTGCCTCTTGATAGTGCTTTATCAATATGTCTGCATCCTGTTCCTTTGGAGGAATGTACTCTAGCAACTTGATTCTCCTCTGCACATAATCTCGTAGATGGTGATACCGGATGTTGATATTCTTGGACCGATCATGAAAACTAGATTTTGAGAGAGTTTGATACAACTCCGATTGTCACAGTAAATCACTGTAGAATCCATATGATGACCAAATAACCCAACAAGGATCTTCCTCATCCAGATAGCCTCACAAGCTACTTGACTAGTAGCCATGTACTCTACTTCTGCTGAATTGAGTGCAATTGATCTCTGCTTTTTGCTGTACCAAGAAACTACTACCCAATACTGAAGATTCCCCCTTATGTGCTCTTCCCGTTTGATGGAATCCCTGCCCAATCTGCATCTGTGAAGCCTTGAAGCTTCACTCCCTCTGTCTTTCTGTACCAAATACCAAATTGTGTGGTGCCTCTGAGGTATCTCAACACATGTTTAGTTGCCTTCCAATAAATTTTGGTTGGCTTAACCATTGCTTGACTGTTATTGAGAAAACTAGTGTCTATGCAGAGCTGCTAGTCCCATTAAGGCTGGTAGCTACCTTAGAAACAAACAAACTAAAAACTACTTTCATTTTCCTTTATGAGAAATAGATGAGAGAAGAATAAGGAGACCAACCTCTGTCTTGCGCTTGGTTCCTTGCTCGATTCCTCTCTCTCCTGATAGGTCTTTGCCACTCACTTCCTTGTCTACCCAGCTTCAAAGAGTACCTGTAGAATCAAAGCAGCATAACACTATCCAAGAACATAGATCTATTATCATAACCAATATAGGACCAGATGTATATTGACCACACAAATGCATAAATCATCAATCATACAAGAATGTGGAGGAAAACTTGAATAGTTTTATTGATAACCGAGAAAGAGCAAAGAGGATTACAACCAATTGTTCTGACCTAGCATCATCCTCTCAGCAAGAAAGCCCTTCTTCACCTCATGAAAAGCTTAGATCACCCAACACTATGATATTGCACCCGGAAACCAACAGCACTTCCTTACAAGATGCAAAATTCCAGCCCCCGGATCTCTAGGATGAGGGATCCATATATAGATGTTTGCAAGGGGAACGAGTCAACTTTTGAGATTTGATTAGTGTCCTCTCTCTGATAGTTCTTGATTCCACTTGGAAATTGATGATCTCTTACTCATCCCTGGTCGAATGCAGAGAGGCAAGTGTCACAGGAGAAGTTTCTGGAAGATTCCGTGCTTCTCCACTTTGCGGATTGACCCTGCCATTTGTCCACTCTCGCCAATTGCACCCCATAGAAGGGCTTTTCAACATGCATCGCACCTACTGTGTGTATTCAGGTGGGATGCAACACACTTTGACTATGGAGCAGGTGAAATGGTCCAGTTTTGACCAGTTCTAAGTAGTTTTTCATGGAGAACTTTTGGGAGATGCTGTAATCAGTTGACCTTGTTCTTTTAGGGGTTGGAACAACACCTTTAGGGACTTATGAGCCCTTAGTTTATGGACATTTATGATTGGGTTTGCAGTGCCCAAAAATTTCTATAACATTGACTAAGCTAGTTAACTGCAAAACACATGTTTGGTCCTATGTTCACCAAGTACATAAGTGAACCCACAAGCTGCCTATAAATGGTAGCCTCTACTACTTCACCTGAAGTAGCATCTTCCTTCCTCCAATTATTTGCTAGAGGAGTCTCCATGGGTTCGCTCCTCTCCATGTGGAACTTCTTCAGTGTCTCGTTGGCATACTTGCCCTAAGAGACAAACACTTCCCCATCTCCTTGCCATACTTCCATACTGAGTAACTATTGAATGAGCCTTAGGTCCTTTATCTCGAATTCTCTTGCAAGATCCTCTTTGCAATATTTGACCAACTTCATCACTTATTAGAATTAAATCATCGTCATATATACTATAATCAATAATTTACCTTCAACCACAATATGGTAAAAGTTTGCATCTGCTTCACTTTTGGTGAAGCCCAACTTGGTGAAATAGTTTTCAATCCTAGTTTACCAAGCACATGGTGCTTGTTTCAATCCATATAATGCTCGCTTGAGTCTGCACACATTTGACTCTCTGTTGAAGGTCTTAAATCCTTTCAGATGCTCTATGTACACCTCTTCCTCAATCACTATGTTTAGGAAGGTTGTATTCACATCCATATGATGTATCTTCCATTTCATATGCGCTAAAAGTTCTAGAATAGATTTGATTGAAGAGTACCTTGCAACTTGAGAAAAGGTCTCTTCGTAATTAATTCCCTCCATATGAGAGAACCCCTTGGCCAAAAATCTAGCCTTGTGCTTCTTGACACTCCCATCTGTTCCTTTCTTCACCTTTTAGATCCACTTGGAACCTACCACTGACTTGTCCTCTGGCCTTGGGACAACTTCCCAAGCATTGTTCCTTATAATGGAGTCATAATCCTCTACCATGGCATCAACCCATACTAGTTGTTCCACTTCTTCCTCAAATGAGGATGGCTCAGTCTCTACACTCTCACTCATCAGAGCCATGTAGCCAGTGTACTGATCTAGTGACCTCCTCTGCCTGTGCTATGAAGTGGGTGCTCCCACATTCTCTCTAGCATCATGCATCATTTTGTTAACTTCTTTGGTGTGCTTCCTTCCATATGTGGATGTATCTGCATGAGTGGGTGCTTCCACTCTCTGGTTCTTTGCATGTAGCTGCTCCACATCATCCTGATGTTCTTCCTTTGGAGCTAAAAGCTCCTCAGCTGCATGTAACTGAAGCTCCCTCTCAAGGGAACATCTCATGGCCTTCTCTTCATCGAACTTCACATATCTACAAATTATTGTCATCCTGTGAGATGGAAGGTACACCCGATGGTTGTGAGGTGTGTCAGTGTACCCCACAAATATGCTCAACTCAACTATCGATGTTAGATTTTTCCTTGCATCCTTGGTAACATGATAGTAAACTAATGAATCAAAGATACTGAAGTGTGACACATCTAGTTTCTTCCGTGAAAAAGCTTCTTCTGGTGTACTCATCCCAAGAATTTTATGAGGACTCCTATTATACACATATACCGCTGTGTTGCATGCTTCACCGCACAAGTGCAACGGTAGGCCTTGATCATGTAACATTGCCTATGAAACTCCCACAATACTTTTGTTCTTCCTTTCAGCCACCCCATTCTTCTGTGGGTTATGGGGTGCTATTAACTCCCGTCGAATGCCTTCTGATGGACAAAATTTCTTAAATGCATTCGACACATATTATCCACCATTATCGTTGTCGAGAGACTTAGTTTTCCTACCAGTGTCTTTCTCAACAAGTGCTTTAAATTCACAAAATTTTGAGAATCTTTGGTATTTCTTCTGCATGAAAAATATCCAACACTTACGTGAAAAGTCATCTACAAATATCACATAATACCTTTGTTTGGCCATGGAGGCTATCAAGAACGGTCCACACACATTTGAGTGAACTCTTTCAAGGATTGCTTGCGCTAGAATGTCCTTATCATGATAGGCGGATTTGGTGTACTTCCCCAATGTACACCCTTTGCATGTATCTCACTGTTCTAGTGCACCCTTGGGAAGTCCTGTAGAAATATGCTGCATGATCTTCAAGGATCCATGGTGCAAATGGCCCAATATTCTATGCCATAATTCACCGATGTCTTGACTTTGCACCTTCTCTTCTTTTGTGCTTAAGGCAACACAATCTTCTACTTCCAATTTGTAGAGGTTCTTCACCTGAATCCCGATCCACTTGACTTGTCCTATGGCTATGTGACGAAGGAAAGCCTTTCCTTTGCTAACTATCACATCATAGCCACAGTCTTCCAAAATAGCAATTGAAACTAAATTCTTCTTCAGACCTGGAACATACATGACATCTTTTAATGTGAGAGGAGAACCAAACTTCGTCTGAAAAGTAACAATACCGATGCCGGTTGCACTATACCTTCCATCATATACCATCTCAATGTGCATCTAGAGGTCCTTCTCCTCCAAGTCGTTGAAGAATTATTTGTTGTCTGTCATATGGAATGAGGCTCCACTATCCAGATGCCTCACACTACCCATCACCGATGTCACCATGCATGCAACGAGGGTGAAATCCAGCTCAAATTGTGAAGCTGGAGCTTCACCTACTATTCCTCTTGAGGGCTTCTTGTCGGCATTCGTGTGTGGAAACTTTGTTAATTTTTTATAGGGCTACATTTTTCTTTGCTTTGATAATTGCATTTCTTCGTTAATACATTAAGTTCACCCCATATCATCATTACATTATTCAAAGTTACAACATTATTCATCAACATGTGCAATTATATAGAAATAACAACATCATCATCATCATTGCAATAGAACATAAAGGAACAATAGAAGAAAAGCATGCACACACATAGAGACACTAGGTTTGGTTCGAGACCAGGGCAAGACCCACCATAGGGAAAACCCTTGCAAATATTCTTCTTCTTAGATCGTCATGAAATGATTCAACAAAAGAGAGCACAATGATCCATAACTTTATCTATGCAACTAAAAAACTATGATATCCATGAAACATATATAATCATGATTATAATAAAAACCCTCATTTTGATGGTTGTAATGCGTTGCCATTGAATGAAGTCAACTGTTGGATACTACTGTCACTGAGCTGAACACTATTACATACTGATAACTCATCTTTAGGTCCTAGACGTAGGGAGGAGGAGCTGTGCGAGCATTTATAGCAATCCTCGACGCTCTCTGTGAACTATATGCCAGCGTCTATGGTGGCCTAGATGCTCCCTAGACCATTCTAGGTGTGCGTATGGGGCAACCTGGATGATTGCATGACCACTCTATGCGAGTGTCTAGGGACTGACACCTCCATATCTGCCTTTGAAACCTTGGACGCTCCCATAGGCTTCTGTGCCAGTGTCTAGAGCTCTCTAGACACTGTCTTGATCACTGTGTGCCATCATCTATGGACTAAAATGCCCAGTTCTATGCCAGTGTCTACGAATCAGAAAACCCTAGATCAATGCGAGCTTCGATCCTGAGATTTCAAACCATTGCACGGACTTTCCTTCGACAGACCTGTGCGAACCAAGGCAATAAGAGAAGAGAAGATAGATTGATCAATGTGTCCAAATGAGATTGAGGTCTCTTCTATTTATAGGATTTCATGAGGGTCTAGTTGTGGTTGAGGGCAACCTGTCAAATTTAACATGTTCTTAGGGCCGACCTAACCCAATATACATGAGTGAATAAATAAATTCAAAAACCAACTTTTTCTTGTCCAAATAAGGTGATCTTTTGGTTGATTTTGTTCCTCTCAAAAAGATGAATTTAATGCAATAATCATCTTGGTCATCAAAGTTGTTTAAGGTGGAATTTGACCACAGTTGCAAAATTAACACTCCCTCTCAACTGGGGAGAATTCCATCTGCCAATATTTTTCCATCGATCAATATGCCATTATTGTGTCTTCAAGTGTCATCACGTATCATCCATGATCATATCTGTCATGCAGTCATCATGCCATGGCAACCTCAAGTATCTCATCATCGTAACGCATCAATGTATAACTCGATATATCCCTTACTTATTCCTGCTTATCTCTTGATTGTCCCTTTTCATATGTTGAACATTCTCGAATCTAGAAGGATAAGAATTTGTCACCGTAGGGAATCTTAAGCTACCACCCTCTATCCATCAAGCTGTTACCTGAAATCTCTGCTAGTAGGCTACTACCCGGAATATCATCATCAATTGTCATTGGAGGGCATATCATCAAGGAGCACATCTCAACCTGGAACCACATCGGGGAACACATCTCGACCTAGAATATCATGGGGGAGATATACATCTACAACCCCATATCGAGCAATAGGATATCCAAACACATAGGGGAGCACATCTTGACCCTGGGATCTCATCAGGGAGCTCAATCTCAACCTGGAATCGCATAGGGTTATCTCAACCCATCTTATTGCCTACTGATCTTCCCATCGATGACCCTAAATAGTCATGTGGTAGAACACCTGCATCATAATCGACTTGGGTTGTACACCCCAAGTACACTCTCAACTCGTTGGCCAAACGAGGAGCAGTATTCCCGACAAGCCCAACTTATGGGTATGATGCCAACTTGGGTATACTCTACCCTATGAAGATAGGGGAGACACATCTTCAACCCTATGGGTAACAGATAGGGGTCATACCCTATTGACCATAGTTCCATCAATCATGGAGCCCTCCATCTCAATTCCTCACCCTGGGAGCTTAGACAAGGAGGAAGAGTTGGCTTAGTGTCCTCAATCATCGCTACTCTCATCATACTCAAATATGGTATCAACTTGTCTCAATAACATTTGTTTCCTGTTCATATAGGAAATCAAATCAAATATCATGACGGAACATAAATAATCACATAAATCACAAAATAATACCATAATCATCCTCACTCTCAAGGAGGTGCCAACCACAAGCTTGAGCTTGTTTCAAACAACTGCACTGTCTTAATATATGAGAGTATCTCGGTCCCAACTACTGTCAATCAGATCTCACTCTAGGTCATCACAATGTATCCATTTCATATCCAAATCATGCTTAGACAACTCCCTAAGGAGCTTCTTCATCCTGCCTCACAACTAGCCATGCTAGCAACATTGTACTCATCCTAAATCGTATTATGGACCTCTCATCCAAGATATCATGGTAGATATCATACTAAAGCAACATCAAAATGTGCTTAACAATAATATCTATCAACAACAATACATCCACGCAGTCACATATCATAGAGGAAATATCTCAGCCTCAAAAACAAAATATCTCATGCAAATATTTCAAAGGATGCTCGTTAGTAACTCCATTTGAATGAAGTGACTCACTCATGAATTTATTCAGGTTCTATGCACATTATATATATATATATATCTATGTTAGGTCCTTGTACTACTAGTGAAACCCCTTATTGTTATTAGTGCAACCCCCTTATTGTATTGTTGTGCCCATGTAGTCCCCATATTGTTATTATTGTGCCCCATAGAAGCTCACTATTGTTATTGTTGTGCCCTTACAATATTATTTTTATGTTGGCTCTGATTACATTATGACCCCTTAGACTCCTATATATAGAAAGGAGGTCTTGTCATTTGTATCATCCAAGAATTGTTCATTTGTGTAATGTAAAGGAGGTTTCCCCCTCGAAGAGGTTGGTTTCTAAGGTGTTGATCTATCTTTTCTATCTTTTTGTGAGTTGGTTTCATAACATTTGGTATCAGAGCTTTGGATTCTAGGGTTTCGCTGCTCCAAACAGGTCATTGTGGAATTTTCAATATAATTTTTTTTCTACGAAGTTTCAGAATATAAAAAAAAACCATTTCAGATGAAATTGTTCTGAACCTTGGGTCCAAATTTTAGATCTTGTCTCACTATATTTTCGAAGATATGATCTGAGGAAATTAGGGTTTTTGCAAGCTCTAGAATTCCATCTCAAACAGGTCATCGTGGACTTTTAGCTATAATTTGTTTTCTATGAAGGTTTAGTCTCTAAAATTAAAGCTAATTTGAGCCAAAATCATGGTGAAGCTTGGGCTCAAATTGCAGGTCTTGTTTCACTATATTTGCGAAGATAAAGTCCAATACATTTAGGGTTTTTGTAGGCTCCCGAATTACATCCCAAATAGGTGACCCGGGGAAAATCGTCATACCTTTCTCTCTAAGCATCGGATTGAAATTTCATAAGAAGCTATAGAAAGAGGACAAAATTTACTTTTCTGTGTATTGTTTTAAGATCCGAAGGTCAAAACAGTAACACGTGGCACTTCTTACAAGTTAGCTCTACTGAAAAAGTATATAAGCTGGTCATCTTGGGAGATTGGGCATAAATCTTTCTTGGAGAATCCAATTTAGATCATACTGGTGGCATTAGAAATAGGATGTAGAGGGCTACTATAGGTCACAATTTCAGACCTTGGAGATTCGAAATTATAGAGTTACAAACGTTTCAAGGCCGAGCTCCTAAAATCAAGAAAAGGCGATATGAGGAAGTTTGATGACAAGGATCCAGTAAATTGGATACTACATATGGAACAATATTTTGATCTACATGATGTACAACTGTTAAAAAAGGTATGTATTGCATCTTCATATTTATAATCGAATTTTTTTTATGGTATAAAGGGCTTTGTTCTCGTAAACCGCTTGTCACTTGGTCAATTTTCACGAAGGAAATGATAATACATTATGAGGATACAAAGAGCAACACATTATTTAGCCAATTGATAAATCTCAAACAAAAGGGTTCAATGGAAGAGCACATTAAGGACTTCCAAAAATTGAATATAAGGGTAAATGATATTCCAGAGAAGCAAAGGATTGATGTCTTCATAGGGACTTTAAAGGATAACATTCAACATGAGGTTTGTCTTTGAGAACCTGATTCATTAGAGAAGGCATTCAGGTTGGCAAGAAAAATTGAAAGTGGAAATATGGAAACAAGGAATCCTACCACTCATAACTATAAATATGGAAGTGTTTTTTCTCCTAGCCTTCCACAACCTACAAGGTTTACACCACAACAATTGGAAGAAAAAAGAGAAAAAAGGGCTTCGTTACATTTGTGATAGCAAATACACTAAAGGTCATAAGTGTGCTGAGAAGAAATTATTTTACATAGATTGTGAAGAGGGGGAATAAAAGGATCAAGAAACATAAAAATAAGAGGATATACATCAGGAACCAACCCCAGAGAAAGAAGAAATGAATCCGATCATATCTTGTAAAGCATTGGCAAGAATTACAACTCCTCAAACTCTCAAGATAAAATGACATATCAATAAGAAAAAGGTTCAAGAAGTGAAAGATCACATCGAGCATCAAGAAATGAATCTGACCATATATTGTAATGCATTGGCAGGAATTAACACTCCTCCAACTATCAAGATAGAAGGACATATCAAGAAGAAAAAGGTAATAGTGTTGACTCATTTGGGCAGTACCTATAATTTTATTCATTGTAAGATAGTGAAGGAATTGAATTGCTTCCTATATCCAACACCAGAGTGTCAAGTGATGGTTGCAAATGCAAATGGAAGAACCATAAATTGCTCTAGAAAGTGCCATGATATCAAGCTATCCATGGGAGAATATGTTTTGAATAGTCCAATGCTTTCCATTCCAATGGGTTGTGTTGACGTTGTACTAGGAGTCCAATGACTACAATCTTTGGGTACGATAAATTTTAATTTTCAAGAACTCTTCTTGAATTTTTTATTTTATTTTATTTTTTATTTTTTTAAAATTAATTATTAATTAATTAAATTAATTAATTTTTATTTTATTATTATTATTATTATTTTTTTTTTCAGAAGAAAAGGAAGTTGAATTAAGGGGTATTGCAGGGAAACCAAGAAAGATAATTAGCTCTAGCAGCATGACAAAGCTTCTAAAGGAAGAACAACATGGTGTAAAAGCACAATTATGTTTGCTAGAGGTTCCCACGTCGAAATAATCTATTTCTCCATATCTCCAAAAAGTATTGGACAATCATTCCAAAGTATTTGAGACTCCCAAAGGCCTCCGACCTATTTTTGATCATGATCATGCTATTCATTTTCCAGGAAGTGTTCCTCGAAACATGAGGCCTTACAGATATCCCTTTGCACAAAAGAGTGAAATTGAATGTAGGGTCACAGAAATGCTAGAGGCTGGTATAATTCAACCTAGTCAAAGTCCTTTCTCTGCTCCAGTAGTATTGGTGGACAAGAAGGATGGATCACGACGCATGTGTTTGGATTATAGAGAGCTCAACAAGCTCACTATTAAAGATAAATTTCCCATTCCTCTCATTGATGAATTATTGGATAAATTTCATGGAGAAATTTACTTCAGCAAGTTGGACCTTCATGCAAGATATCATCAAATCATAATGAAGACTGAAGACATTCTGAAAACAACATTTAGAACTTATGAGGGTCATTATGAATTTTTGGTCATGCCTTTTGGCCTTACCAATGCACCTTCTACATTCCAAGGTTTGATGAGTTCCATTTTCAAACCCTTCATTAGAAAATTTGTGTTAGTATTTTTTTATGATATACTAATCTACAACAAGCCTTAGAAGGATCATGTTCAACATGTTGATAAAGTGCTCCGACTATTGGACGAGAAAAAATTATATGCAAAAACCTCCAAGTGTTTCTTTGGAGTACAAGAGGTGGAATACTTGGGTCATATTGTATCTCATGAAGGTGTTAAGGTAGACCCTCAACAAAAACAAGTTCTCCAACTCTTAAAAGATAACCTCACTTTGGCACCGAATTGTATGAAACAACAGGAAGATCAACATTGCAGGGAAAGAAGTTTTGATATAGGCGACTAGGTATTTTTATGAATAATGTTCAAAATGAAACATCAATGCTTCAATCAACAGTGAAATGCCATGTCAAGTTCAACAACATCTTTGAACTTCAAATTAGAGTATCCAAGGATTGTTCAAAAAAAATTTCAATAGCTTTTCAATATAGAATTCTTTTCCAAATTCCAGAAATCAATTCATCATGCCATGATACATCATTTCGAGCTTCCGAAGCTATATCCCTTTGATTTAGATCATCAAAGGATCATCACCTATCAAGAGTAGACCATCAGGATGTAAAACCAAAACCATAATCAAAATCAAAGCCATATGTTGGAACTCATCATCCTGACTTTATCAGATAACTATAAAATATAAACATATCTGAATCAGGGAGCTTACTTCATGCAATGCTCTAAGAATAATGCCTTTCTAATCCATCAGCGTTACATAAATCAATGTTGTAGCATCACAACAACAAAGTCAACTTATCAAAGTTTAGAAGTCAGATCATAACCATTATCAAAGTTATCAACATCACAGTATCAATACTTTCAACCGAGTGACAAGGAGAGCTCATAACAAATAGTGACTTCATTTAATATTACGCCAACAAGTTGTCATCAACCATGCATTATCAATTCATTCTCATAATCATAATACAATTCATTTTTGTCACTAGGTGCAAATGCATACACCAAGGATAAGTCATGTAAGTTCCATTTTCATGCTGAATCACAACTATCATTACCTCAATCATTGTGCTAGGAACGAGGAGGCCACTACAAAATGATTTTTTTGAATACTCACATAAGTCAGTATGCCCACATAGCATAGACATCAGGGAAAATCAACATTCGTTAAATCAGATCATTAGACATCAGGTCAAGTCCAAATTTACTATCATAGAGAGATCTATAGTCAAAGCATATCTCAATCATCAATTCAAGTTTCCAAGTTATTGTCAAGTACAACACTAAAGACTGCTCATTTATATCAATAAGAGAAATCATGCCAACCTCTTGTAGCACAAACATGGTGACATATCTAAATGTATGTTTCGGTCACTTGAAAACACAAGTTTAGTATACAAGTTAATATTATGGAAAACATTCAAGTTTTTCCTGCTTGTAGATCTTGCTGTCTGCAACACATCTGTGGAATTGACATCTTCCAGCTGACCATCCAATTTCATGCACAATACTTCATTTTTATGTGATCAAAAATTTAACCCAACAACTTTAGAAATCATATTACAATGGCAGAATATGTTGGAGACAACTTGATTGTGAGTTTAGACAACTTCAAATGATGGTCACCTATAGTAAAACCTTTGGACACTCCCTCCAGGTTAGCATGGGAGCGTCTTTAGCTGCCTAGACGCTACCCGGGCCTTAACATGTGTGCATCCAAGGATGAGATTTCCCATTTTTGTGCCCGCGTCTGGAGTAGAAAACCCAATTTATGCACAAACTTCATATCTGAGACTTTTCTACAGATCAATAATGTCAGATGCACATAAATCATACTTCAACAACACAAAATTCAAATAGTAATATGGGTAAGAATCTTTAGAAGAGATTCTCCCTCTGACTGGGAATCTACTTCATTCATCTCCATTCATGTCATCAAACTGTCTCTACTAGAGTTAAGCAACAACATATCTATTAGAACATAAACATATATCTATCATGGCTATGACATCAATCTTTCATCAAAGGTTAGACTCAAAGCAACATATAGATGCAACATCATATCTCAAAGATTATGAACACAATAGCACTTTCTATCAAATCACTTCATCAAGTTAGGGCATTCAACTTTACCATATGTTATCAAGACATGACCACAGGTAGTAAGAGATCTAGAATATCAATCTCATAGTTATACCTCTAACATCATGCTTATCATGATCAATAGGATCAGGTAAGGTCATTCAATAAAACTTTATCAAAACAACGAGAGTGTCAATCTCTCTTTCCATATTCTTTCATCATGCTTATCACAAGCATTATCAACATACTCATGTATAGGAGTCAATGAGCTATCCTACTATGTGAAGTCCAACATGACCCATGCATGACAAGTATCAAGAGTATCATCTACTAGAGCCAAGGTGCTAGCCTTCTTTATAGGATCAAGATATTCAACAGATAGATGTTAGCCAATCATCAAGTGTATCAATGTATCAACATTAGATAGCCTCATAGAATTCAAGAAGATCAAAATGTTCAACACCAGGTGCATCATTTCATCATAGGAAACATAGATCCAAGTCGCTTTCATATGCATGTATGAGTCATCAAAGAAAGAAACATTCTCATCATGTCTTAGGGCTTACCTAGCCATCAATGTTATTGCTGAAATACAACATACCATGCATACCTTGTGGTATTCAAATACCTGTGCATTTTCTCATATGCAACTTGTAGTGCTTGTCACCTTTTCATCAAGTACCTCTTTACTTCTTTCCAGATCTAACTTTTCTTTCCTACGTCTCAAATTATCCTCAAGAAGGATCTACTCATCACATCTCATCAAGGAGGTTAGAAACATCCATATACTTAAATACATATGCAGGAAGTATAAGCAATAAACATAATCATCATATCCATAGGTCTAAACAAAATTAAGAGGAATCATAAGTCAAAAAATGCTTATCTTCAATGAGAGGCGATCCTCTCTCTCTTGAACCAATCTTCAAGGGCTATCAACATCCATGATCCATATACCAATGTTGCCTTCAATTATCCAACCAGGTTTGCTAGGAATTATCCCATCTAAGGCTTCATCAAATCTTTGTCAAGTGCTAGATCATCTTCACATTGACCAGCTAGGTTCCATATCTCATATTGTTTCCATCAACCACTATTTTTTCTCCAATCCTAACCTCATAAAATCCATAAAACCCTAATAATAAAGTTTCCTAGGGTTTCCTTCAAACCCTAGAATTCTTTTAGGTCTCCACCATCCTTTTCTTGCTTCCATCAAAGGTGTCATCATTCGGGTGATATTCATGGATTTTCTTCAGCCCAACTCCGATACCATGTTAATTTTTCATAGGGCTACATTGTTCTTAATTTAATAATTTCATTTCTTCATTAATACATTAAGTTCAACCCATATCGTGCCCATATCATCATTACATTATTAAGGTCTACACCATTATTCATCATCATGTGAAATTATATAGAAAGAACAACAACATCATCATCAATGCAGCGAAACATAAAGGAATAGTAGAAGAAAAGCATGCACACACATAAAGACACCAGGATTAGTTTGAGACCAGGGAAAAACCCACTATGGGGAAATCCCTTTAAAATCTTCTTCTTCTTAGATCATCATCAAATGATTCAACAAAAAAAAGTACAATGATCCATAACTTTATCTATGCAACTAAACAACTATGATATCCATGAAACAAATCTAATCATGCTTATAATCAAAACTCTCATTCTGATGGTTTTAATGTGCTGCAATTGACTGAAGTCAACTGCTGGATACTGCTGTCGCTGAGCTAAACACTGTTACATACTGATAACTCATCTTTAGGTCCTGGACACAGGGAGGAGTAGTCATGCGAGCATCTGTAGCAATCTTGTACACTCTCTGTGAACTGTATTCTAGTGTCTATGGTGGCCTAGACGCTCCCTGTACCATTATGTGCATGCGTCCAGGGACCAACTCACCCAAACCTACTCCAAACCCTCAGACGCTCTCTTCTAGTTACTGTGCGTGTGTCCGAGATTGCCTCAACACTCTTAGGACCACTCTGTGCGAACGTCCTGGATTGCCTGGACGCTCTCAGGACCAATATGTGCGAGCGTCTAGGGATCGACACCTCCAGATTTGCCTCTGAAACCTTGGACACTCCCATAGGCTTCTGTGCCATCGTCTAGGGCTCTATTGATGCTGTCTTGACCATTGTGTATGAGTGTCTAGGGACTAAACTGCATAGTTATGTGCCAGCTTCTAGGAATCATAAAAACCTAGATAAATGCGAGTTTTGACCTTGAGATTTTGGATCCTTGTGCGAACTTTCCTCTGATAGAACTGTGTGAACCAAGACAATAAGAGAAGAGAAGGTAGTTGGATCAATATGTCCAAATGATCTTGAGGTCTCTTCTATTTATAGACTTTCATGAGGGTCCACTTGGGGTTGAGGCCGACCTGTCCAATTTGACATGTGCTTAGGGCCAACCTAACCCAAAATACATGAGTGAATAAATAAATTCAAAAACCAACTTTCACTTGTCCAAATTTGGTCCTCTCGAAAAGAGTAATTTAACGAAATCATCATCTTGGTCATCGGAGATGTCCAAGGTGGAATTTGATTGTAGTTGCAAAAATTAACACATGGCGCAGTGTCCCAACTCATGACAGTGAAAACATTTAATCTTCGACAAGTCCTTCTTCTTGCCGCCCTCACTGGAGTCCCTTTGGATTGGGAATTATTCCCTTTCCATTTCTTTGCCTTTCCAGCCAAGGCATGGTTCTCCTCATCATCATGCTTGGATGAGGTTCCATCTCTGGTGTTCCCCCTTTTATCTTCTTGCAGTAATTCGGACCACAAATATTCCCACTTTGGTAGATGCTCCCTCCCTTTTATCGAATCCTAGTAGCTGTGCCACCTCTTGGGAAGGCCTAGAAGTGCTAGGATAACCAAATCATCTTCAACATCTATAATACCAATGCTCCAAATCTCATCCTGACATTGGGAGAACTTGCTCAAGTACTATGGTATTGTGTCGCACTTCTCCATCTTGATCTTTCGAAGCTTGTCCTTCAGTGCCAACTTCCTATGGTCACTATTGTTTGTAAATAAGTTTGTCAAGGCTTGCCACATTGAATATGGTGTATCCTTCCCGTGGAGATTATAGACAATATGATCTTGAACTCCTTCTATTATGATCCTCCTCTCCTTTGTCACACATTTCTTCCACTCTGCCAAATCTTGAGCATCGATTGTTGGAGGCTTAAGAATATCATTGTCTATAAATTCCTTCAACCTATTGTCTTCCAACACTGCCTCCATCTTTTCCTTCCAAGAAATATAATTTGAGCTACCCTCAAGGGCATATTTGAGTCTCAATCCATAGAATGACATCCTGCTGGCTCTGAAGAATGATCCTGTAAATTTGATTTCACTTGCAAAGACAAACTCCTATTTTTCTCTTCTAGTGCGATTTCAACTGTGATACCATGTAGAAATTCCTTGTATATTCAGACTACTTATGTAATATTCTAAATCAAAAGACTTGAATCTACTCTACTCATTAGCAGAAACAATGAATTGATCGAGAAATCACGAAGCAAACGAGAGAAATAATTCAATCAACACATTACAGAATGATTTCCCGGGGAAAGCCACAAATAAAAAACCCCTGCTATCTGTATATTGCATTAGTAAAAAAAAATGAGAATATTACAATGCTTTTCTCAAGCCCGAGCACCCTTTGCACTATCTCTACCTGTCTCACTGCTTCCTATACAAGTCTTGGCCAATACTTAACCAATTTTCTGCTTTCTCAAGTCCCTATTTCCTTGCGTGGTTTCCTTGGGAATTAGCCCCTATTAATTAGGGAAATTCCTCATTTGGAATTGCACAATCCATCAGTCCTTCCATTGACTTCATGCACCAATTGTACAATTTGGATGATTATACAACTTATAGTACACTTCCCTTGAACTCTAATCTCAACTGGGTAACTCTTAGATCACACATGCATGATTTATTTATGGTTGAATTATTAGTTAACTGGTTGAACACATGAAGCAACACTCCATTGTTAGACCTCCTACTAGTTCCTCCATCAGTTGGAACTAGCTTAAAGAAACTTAAACTCAGTTAAACTGAATTAATTAATTACAACTCAAAAATAAACTCAACTAGAGCTCCTATAAAGTAGGATACACTCTACATGACTCAAGTTAGACCCTTAACTTGAATTAACTGAACCAACTAAATCAAATTAACGTATTTAACTCATACAAGTTGTCCTATGATGTAGAATTACATTTTTTCTCCTAATTTAATTCAAGGGAAAATTAAATCAAAATTTTTCTTGTTGCATTTTTCATCACCCTGAGGCATCACATTTTATCACAAAGGGTTTTGTAAAATCTTAGAGGAACAACACTGAGGTGGAACACATGGCCTGTTTGAGACCTAAGAAGGCTTGTTGAGTTTCTTCTATCCATATGAATGCATTTTTCTTAAGAAGATTCATTAGGGGTTTGGTAATGCGTCCATAATTTCTAACAAATTTGCGATAGTATCCCGTGAGGCCCAAAAATCCCCAAAAATTTTCAAGGTCCGAGGTTGTGGCCAATCTTGCATTTCCTGAATATTTTTGGATCCACCTGTACTCCTTCATGGCCCACAATGTGTCCCAAGTACTCCACCTCTTCCATCCCAAAAGAACACTTGGAAAATTTAACAAATAATTTATTATCCTTCAAAAGTTGCAATACCTTGTCAACATGTTGAAGATGTATTTCCCATGTTTTGTTGTAGATGAGTATATCATAAAAAAAGACTAGGACAAACTTTCTGATATATGGCTTGAGAAGGTGATTCATGAGACTTTGAAAGGTGGATGGGGAATTACAAAGACTAAAGGGCATAACCAAAAATTCATAGTGACCTTCATGGGTTCTAAAAGCTATCTTGGGAATGTCTGGTACTTTCATTTTGATTTGGTGATAGCCCGAACAAAGATCCAACTTGGTAAAGAATTGGGTGCCATGGAGTTCATCAAGGAGATCATTGACTACTAGAATAGGAACTTATCCTTGATGGTGAGCTTGTTGAGGGCCTTGAAGTCATGACACATGCACATCTCCCATATTTCTTTAAGACCATGACCACTAGGGATGAATAAGGGTTGGTGCTGGGACGAATAATGCATGCCTCTAGTAGCTCTTGAATAACTTTTTCAATCTCATTATTTTGTGTGAATAGATACTTATAAGGGCAGAAATTTGGTGACTAGCTACCCGGAATCAAAGGGATGAAATGATCATGCTCACCTTGAGAAGGGGGTATCTCCTCAGGTTTTCCAAACACATATTGGTGGTGAACAACCACCTTTGGTAGATATGTATAAATGTTGGTAGGGATTGATTGAATGGTCTGGATTGCATTGAATTGAGCAACTACCTCATGGTATCCCTCTTTTAAAAGTTTCTCCATTCTATGTGAGCTGATGATAGTAGGAACACTTGCCTGTAGCCCCCAGAGTGTATGAGTGTGTCCATTCTACTTGAAGCTCATATATAGCTCCTGGAAGTCCATGGTAATGGGGCCCAATGTTCTAATCCATTTGACTCCAAGTACAATGTCATAACCTTCCATATCAATGGAAAACATGTGGGTTTTACAATGATAATCCCCCATCTAAAGATTCAAGTTCTCACAATGTACTTTGCATTCCATGATTCCCCATCAACTATGAGGATTTGAAAATTGAATATTGCCTGCACGAAACGATGAACAACCTCATCTGCCCACTTATGGACAAAACTATGTGTGCTACCACAGTCAATCAAGACCACCATTGGCCTATGCTTAATAAAGCTTATGGTTTTAAATGGTTGTGGAGAATAAATGTTGGTTAATACATGGAGTGAGATAATCAGTTTATTTGGTGTTGTTGGAGTATCTCTTACTTATTTAGTTGCCATTTGAGGTTCTGCATCCTCCCCGCAAGGCATGTCAGCTAGCGGGATGTCCTCGAATGGGCTATTTTCAGTAGCATCAATCTAGAATAATTTTTGTTCCTTTTATTTGTGGCTTTGTAAATATTTGTCATCACAATAGTAACACAATCCTTGTCTTCTCCTTTTTTCCATTTATGTTGGCAAAACCTTTTGAACCTTAAGGGTTTTGGTGGGGCCACTAGCAAGGGTGGGATGCGCCTTTGATGTGAATGAAGGATGACTGGATTAGGAATTAATAATGGTTTCTTCATCTAAAGCTTTGTGACAAGCTTCCAACCAAATAACGAGTTGATGCATTCTAACAGTGTCTGGATGGCTTCCTTGAGGCCGTTGATGAAACATTCGATATAGAAGGTGTCACCTAGGCCCTTGGTCCAGATTGCTAGTTGTTCAAATGTCATGATGAAGTCTTGTATTGTACTAGTTTATTTGAGCTTTGTGAGGTGACCCAAAAAGTGAGATTCCCTGTTAAAATAGGCAAAAATGGCTTGAGAGAAAATATATTCCAAGTTGGCTTTCCTACATAGCATTTCTGATGCCATTGCCACTATTGCTAGCATTCTTGGTCCAAGAAAAGAGCTCCCACATGTAATTTGGTTTGATCATCCCAAATACTATTGAGTTGAAAATATTGTTCCGTTTGTGCCACCCACAACTGCCAGGTTAGAACCATCAAGTTTGTGCATGTCAATATTGGGTGTCTTATTGCTAGAATATTGGTAAAACTCATGGAAATGATGATACCCTTCATATTGATGGTGGCTAGATTCTCCTTCCAGGTGGGCATCAACATGGTTCCCCCCCACATGGGATATTTATCCTTGACGAACTGGTGTATGGGTTAGGGCCTTTGCAATTTTGTCTTGGACTTTAGTGGTGATGCTTGCTTCTAGATCTGTCACTTTTTTCTCGAGGCTTTTCGTAGCTTGAGCCCTCGTAGTTACCATACAATTGCATGGGTCAAAATTTTGGGTTACTTAAAATTAGTATGGCCACAATGGTGCAAGACAAGGATTTTTTTGATGTAGGTCACTTAAAAGCACTTCTGAAAAAATTGGGACCACAGGAGAAATGGACACTTACTAGCAGATGGTATCACATGATCAATTCACCGTCCTGAATCCTGTGGGCTAGGTCTCTTGCAAGCAATTTTTTGTTTGTTTTTTTTTTTTTTTACTCCAATAGGAGTATGACTCCCAATTGATCAATATTGTGGCAACCAAAATCCCAAATATCGATACCTAAAATTGTGTAGGAACTTGGTGGTCCATACTGCAGTGACAGAAACCCAACTTCTGGATAATGCAAAATGTGTAGGAATTTGGTTGTCCTAACTGATCAATACTACGATGTCAAAAACCACAACTCTCAGATACTGTAAAATGTGTAGGAATGCGACATCCAACAACATGAAGTGAGGAAACTATGGTAGTAAGGAGTGTTAGGTGCTACATATCATGATATATGACAAAGGTCCAACAATAGTACTCATCCCAATATTTTAGAACACCAACTAAGGAGGATCAAACATGCCCTAACTGAACTACCTTATTACCCTTGGTATGTGCGAGTAATCTCCTTAAGTGTTGTTCTCGGTGTATTGTAGTAACAAGATGACGGATGACTTATCTAAGGTTGGTTTCAGGGTAAACTAGGGGGGATTTCAATATACCAAAGGTATGTGGAAGAGCAGTTCGTGTACATGTGTTGTCTGATGTGCTACTACTCAAAGGGGTATCGACGAGGGTTACAAGGCTTGTCCAACACACATGACCTCTCTCTTGTAGTTCATGTGTGTATGCTTCCCAAACCATAGGTTTGTT